>CAJNOI010000012.1:330107-460496 GCA_905250115.1 Adineta steineri | reverse complement strand
CGCTTACGTATATGTATAAGTAGTTATATACTATATACAGTACCGAAAAAATAATTTTCTTTTTTTTAAGAATATATGCATCTGATTACTATATGTGCAGAAGGAGGAATCATGATAGGAAGTAATACAGGTAAATAATGTCTAATTAAGAAAAGTATGATAATGTAAAGAGAGAAAATGTCATGCTCTGCGTGTTTTTTAACATACTTATATAGTTGTAACTGCACGTACACCCATATTCATTTACAGTTTATTTATTATATATTAAAAAAAAATATCTTTCGATAGTTTCTTTTTCATACCTATTTCTTTCTAACGACATAACCCAACATAAAAGTTATGGAGCTGTTCACTATGAGCAACAATATGGAAAATATCAATATCTCAATTGATCAAGCAAATGCAGGCAGACCATGGAATGGTCAGTTTTATTAATTTCTTCATGAATTTCTATTCATTTATGTTCTAGAATCACTATTCGGCTGTTTTAGTGATATTAAAACATGTTGTTATGGATTCTGGTGTCTACCATGTTTATTTGGTGATAATGTTGAAAAAATTGATGGTAGTAGTTGTGTAGGATGTTGTCTTGCATATTGGGCATCGAGCACCTGTTTTTTATGTTGGATACCACACATGATGAAACGAAAAGTACTACGTCAAAAATATCTTTTGGAAGAAGAACCATGTCATGATTGTCTTGTAACTGCTTGTTGTGGACCATGTGCTGTTTGTCAAGCGGCTCGAGAACTAAAGAGTAGAAGTACGTATTGAATAAACCTTGATATTCTACGATTTATCTTTTTTATGAAATTCTAGGTGGAGCACAACGTCGTCCTAACGTATTTCCCGTACGTGCTCAACCAGTGGCTTATCGAAAATAAAACATTTGAACCATCTTATTTAATCTAACAAACATAAACTTATTTTATTTTCAATTACCTTTTTTAATATTTCAATAAAACAGAACTTTTAACTTATCAGGATTGTTTGAATTCATCTAAGACATATGCTATTATCTATTGTAAGATATCCAACTTAAGAATAAGTTATTTTCGTACAGATGAATATTTCAAAATTTGATTACAACATATTAGTATGAAATAAATTATATCTCACTGTTAAGATTAAGAAAAACGCATAAGATTCGAAAAGACTTAGCATATTTGTAAAAATCTTGTTTGATATTATCAACATTATTCAATTAAATGATGTATAGCTTTTATTCGATATAAACACAATAAATTATATCGGTATATTATAGTATTAATAGTTATATGTCAATCAAACTAAAACGAACTTGAAAAATACCAACATAAGATGCATTGGACAAAATAAATCATTATAAGAAACATGGTATTTTTTCTATAAATATACTTTTTCAAACGCTTCTGGTTTAGAGACGAGTCAGATAAAAATCATTACTTACCTATTTTTAATGGTACTTTAAAATCATATATAATAAAGAGCAAAAAAAAAGATTCACTTCCTATTCCCCTTCTGTAATCATATGTCTGTATCTCTAATGACGTATTCGTTTATATAAACAGAATAGAAAAAGTATAATTTTTTTAATGTTTAGTAGTGAGGTAAGCAATAAAATAAAGATTATGTACTATTTTTGAGTGTAGGTGTGGGTATTGAATGAGAAGAATACAATCACCCGCAAGATCTTGTTGATAAAAAATAAAATTTCTAAACATTTACAGAATATTGAGCTTGATATAAATACTTTTCAGTACGAAAATATCTGATTAATTTACTTATGGTTTGTTTGTTAATATCAAAAAAAGATGAAGGAATATAATATATACAACTATTTCGAATATACTGGTCAAAATTGAAATGAAAATCGAACCCTGATCATTTATAATAAGAATCTTTGATCGAATAATATTTTATGACTTCATATTGAAGAAATCACCACATCGATAGTGTTCAACACATTTTTGATAGGAATAGGAGTTTTCCAAGCGATTAAATACACATTCACATTCTAAGGACGGAACAAAATTTTATTATTCGAATTTTTTGCTTTGAACGGAACAGATCTTCTTCATTCACTTTCTGTAAAAAGAAAAGAAACTACCATTGCATCATCGTTTTTAACATCATTTACAAATTCATTCATATGTCTTTTCTATAAAATATTTAAAAAATTATTTTTTAACAACATTTATTCTCGAGTTTAGTTTACAATAAATAAACAGACATCTAAAACGAGATTTTATATTTATTAGGATTTATCTGATCATTTTAAGCATTGATCTTTGATTATATTTTTACAAATTTTTTCAATCAATAAACTATATGAAGTTGTTGTAGCAATAATCGATCGTTTCATTAAATGAAGACGACGAGAATGCATTTATGTACAAAAATTTAATATCTCATTTTGAATTCACATCAAGATCTTCATGAGTATACACAGTAACAAGTTCTTCACTTTGCCGTCTTGAGGGTGGGTGAGTGTTCTCTCTATCTACTTCATCCACATCCACACTCACCCACACCCGCATTAGGGGTAGAACAGTTCACAGTTCCAACTTCAGATGAACTGGTCAAAAGAACTGAACTGTATCAACAGTCCTTTCAGAGGAACTGGTCTATCTCAAAACTGTTTTTATTTACGAAAAATTAGTTTTCAAACAGTTCTATTCAAAGAACTGTTGGTACAGTTCCCAAGAACGACACTAATATGGAACTGTCCTAACTATAACTCCCATCCACACCCACACCCTTCACGACAAACGATGGTTTGTAGCTAGTGCTTATGTCTTACGGGAAAATGAGATCTGGCTCCACACGACACCAATCAACTGCATTGGCATTAAGGATTTAGTTCGAGTTGAAACATCATGGATGGACAATGGTTATCGTTTGACAGAGAGACCACTCAATAAAATACTTGATACATCTGCAGACAAGATATGTACAAAAGTTGATTACATACGACAGATAGACGTTTTGTCTTTTCTTACTCATCTACATTTGTATCTGAACCATTTGCTATATGGAGGGTGCAAGTGTTGGTCTCTTTTTCATTTTATTTGAAATTTTTTTGTGTAGACACTTACCAAGCTCGATCTTCAGTCGAATTGAATTCGTGGCCAAAAGATACAATATTTGATTAATGCTTTATACAATAACACGGTAAACTTCATTCTCTATTCATTTTTCTCATAAATATCTATACATTTCCATACAGACACTCGTGGAACTCAGTCTCGGCGACAGTCAAATCGGAGATCGTGAGGCACAAGATCTTGCTCATGCTTTACAAAATAATAGCGTAAACCGTATTTTCTAATGAACTCTATCAATATCATTTTTACTTTCTCTTCTAGACACTCACAATACTTGGGCTTTGGCAAAATCAAATTGGACATCAAGGAGCACAATATTTCGCTGATGTTTTACGTAACAACACGGTGAATTTGATCTCCTACCATTTTCTTTCATTAGTATTTATATTTTTCTCTACAAACACTAGAAGAACTCTATCTTCAAAATAATTCAATTGGAGATCTAGGTGCACAATATCTTGCTCATGCTTTACAAAACAACACGGTGAATAGCAGTGTCTTGCTCCTCTTTCTTATTAACATCTACATTCTTTTATTCAGACACTCACTACACTCAACCTTGATGCCAATGGAATTGGAAGAGGCGGTATACAAAATCTCGCCAATACGTTAGAAAATAACAAGGTAAAATTAAATTTTTTAACTATCAATCTGAATACGATTTTCATCTTTTGCCTACAGACAGTCATTACACTTGGACCTGGATACAATCAAATCGGAGATCAAGAGGCACAATATCTTGTCAATGCTCTTGCAAGTAATGTGGTGAGTCATAGTCTCTATTTATTTTTGTCACTATTATTTTTATCTCTCTACATAGACACTTCAGCATTTGTATCTCGGTGGAAATGATATCTCGGCAGAGATATGGAAGCAATTTCAAAAGAAAGACAATTAAAATATATATAAAATAGACTGATTGCCGGAGAACATAATGAATGCATAACATTATCGACCACTTTATATACATGAATACTTGAAAGCTTAAATTCAACTTTCATATTTGACACTATCGAATTCCAACACAGCTTCCTCTCTTCAATACTAACAAACATTGAAGGGATCATTTTAGCTCATAAACCCATCTCTTGTCCTTTCTATTTTTTACTGGTCTAAACTGTATGTTTCTACCGCTACTTTTGCATAACAAATTGAATAGTTCATAATTATTTACTGATATTTTAAATATTGACTAAGTAATACACATCCTGACTCATTCTGTATTCATGTACCGACCGAATATTATATTTTTATTAGAAAATATGAGAGGAAGTAATATAGGTAAATAGTGTCTAATTAAGAATAGTACGGCAATATACGGAGTGAAAATGTCACGCTCCGCGTGTTTTTAAACATGCTTACATGGTTGTAACCACACATATATCTGTATTCATTTGCAGTTTTTTTATTATACATAAAAAATATCTTTCGATATTTTCTTTTTCATACCTATTTCTTTCCAACGACGTTATACAGCTATTCACTATGGACAACCAGACAGAAAATATCAACAATGCAATTGATCAAGCAAAAGCTGGCAGACCATGGAATGGTTAGTTTTGCAATTTTTTTATGAATAGCTATTCGGTTTTAAAGTTTTTATTTATCCATGTTCTAGAATCATTATTTGGCTGTTTTGATGATATCGGTATATGTTTTTGGGGATTCTGCTGCCCAGCATCGTCGTTTGGTAGAAATGCTGAAAAAATCGACGGTAGTAGTTGTGTAGGATGTTGTGCTGCATATTGTGTGTTGGCTCATTGTTCTTTATGTTGGCTACCACACATGATGAAACGAAAAGTATTACGTCAAAAATATCTTTTGAAAGAAGAACCATGTCATGATTGCCTTGTGACTGCTTTTTGTGGACCGTGTGCTATTTGTCAAGAGGCTCGAGAACTGAAGAGTAGAGGTACGTATTAAATAAACTTTGATATTCTATCATTTATCTTTTTTATGAAATTATAGGTGGAGCACAAGGTCGTCCTAACATATTTCCCGTACGTGCTCAACCAGTGGCTTATCGAAAATAAAACATTTGAACCAACTTATTTAATCTAACAAACATAAACTTATTTTACTTTTATTATTACTTTTAATATTTCAATAAAACAGAACTTTTAACTTATCAGGATTGTTTAAATTCAAGGCAAAAAAGGAGTGTGAGTGTAGAAGAGTTCGATCTATATACTCAAAAATGTTGTTGTTTATCATATAAAGTTATGTTGACGTACGTTGATAAAATTTCGTCGTACATACATTACAAAAGCACTACATGGTAGGCAATAAAAACTAGTATAATATCACATATCTAAACGAAGTAATAAATTCGTACGTCTTTTTAGAATATTCTTCTTTTGCGTTAAAAATTACATAAAGTGAGTTTACATAAACATAATTTCTCTAACTAAAGATTCTTTATTTTCAAAAAATCTTGCAGTGAATGTGGCTTCTATTATGGAATAAAGTCTTTCCACTGTTTGAATGGATATTCTTTTGCATATTTTTTCTCTTCCACTTGATGATAACGAAATCTAATTTGAATATCATTATGAATTTTATTAAAATCTTCTTCATCTAATTGAAAATGATTTTGATTAATACATTGAAAATTTTGTTCAATTCGTTGATAATTAGCAGATTTAACAACACATACGAGATTTCGATCGATAATATAACGAAGAAGAATTGCAGCTGGATGAACATTATATTTATCGGCAATTGATTTTATCGTTTTATCTTCTAAAATTTCTGGATCATTTTCTTTTTTCCATTGTCGATTGTTTGCACCTATTTTAATTTTTGTTTTTTCAATAAGAGATACATTTAATGAAATAAAAAATTTTACCTAATGGTGCATAAGCTTCAAGAAGAATTTGATGTATTTTACAAAAAATTTCTAATTGAATTTGAGGACAATATGGATGAATTTCAACTTGATTAACAACTGGTTTATATTTGCATATTTGAAGAATTCGTTCTATTTGTTCTTCATTAAAATTCGATAATCCAATAGATTTAACTAATCCTTCATCAACTAACACTTCCATAGCTCTCCATGTTTCAATAAAATCAATTTCATCATCTACATTTGATTGATGTTCTTCATTATTTTGTGGATCCTAAACAGAAAAAAATGAATTCTCGGAAAATAAAAACAAAGAACAGACGTGATCAACAAAAGCAAATGGCCAATGAATAAGAAAAAGGTCAAGATATTGACATTGAAGATCATTGATTGTTATGACACATTGTTGACGAACACGTTCAAATTTATGAAATGAACACCAAAGTTTACCTGTTATAAATAAATCTGATCGTTTTATTTCATTTTTTTGAAATTGTTGAGATAAACTCGCTCCAATTTCTTTTTCATTTCCATAAAGCCATGCACAATCAATATGACGATAACCAACTGAAAGTGCACTTTCGATAACATTGGATATTTCTTCCTTTGCTATATCATAGGTACCTAATGCTAATTGAGGAATTTCAATTTTATTATTCATTAAAATTGATCCGGATGAACTCATTTGTAATTTTTATCTAAAGAGAAATAAAGTTTATTTTAATATCTTTTTTCAGAAGGTGGATGTGAGTGAGGAGAAGTTTTTTATTTTATCTTTTGTATATTTTGAAAATAAAAAGACGTCGTATGTAAATTGTAATGATTTTAATGCTGCATATTAGAATATATATAGAAAGAAGTTCTTCATAATTTTGTTTTATTTATATCGATTAGAACATTGTGGAGAACTTAATTTATTTTCAATACAATTCAAATAGAAACTTCGTTGGTTATAATTTTGATCCTGTACTATTTGAATATAATTTAAGAATAAATTTCTAATAAAAAATATTATACTCTTATCTTGAATAAGTCCACAAAAAGGATATTTAACATTTCGAAATGTATGGAGGCTCTTTCTTTCTTTTTCAAGACAGATTTGTTATCTTGTGCATTATCTTAAAAGAAGCAAACATGCTTGTCAACTGATATATAACAAAAAAAGACTTTGTTTTTGTTTCAGTCTGATGAAACAGTAAAATTACTTTGATGAATTTGGCTTCCAGTTTGTCAGCACTATATCCTAGAATACAAATCGTTTTTTTTGCTTGAATTTAAATCTATTTTCACATGAAAAATAATTCTATCTACTGTAATAAAATTTCATTTTGATTGCTGAAACTAATAGACCACAAACAAAAACAAAGAATATAATCAGAGTACTAAAACCATCTTGAGGATGTGGGTGTGAATGTCGGTGTGGATAGGTATGGACAGAACATGATACTTGCACCCACAAGCAAACAAACAATTTATTTATCAGACATGTTTCTTACAAAAAAGAATAATAATCATATGAAATAATGAAAAATTTCATTCGAGAAATTCGATCTTTATAAAAACAAGTATTCAAACTTAATATTCTGCACATCATTAATACGATTACATATAGAATTCCCTGCAATGAAATTAAATATTCTATCAGACTTTTTTAAATTATTTTTTAATAATAAGAACAACTATCGAAATGGTTTTCCTTCTCGAGAATAAATTAGACAATATCATCAAAAATCTCTTTCTATTACTTGAAATATTTAAAAATACAATTTATTTCAATTATAAATAGGTATCAGATATCTTTACCATTTAGTGACACATTAAGATCTTATGTCAGTTATAATTCATATCGTCAATTAACAGAAAATCGATCTTTTTGTAATATTTCTGTTGTCTCAGTTAGAAAATATCATGAAAAAAATGGCATTAGACATTCTACCCACTTATCTATTAAAAACATATTAATTCAAATTTTGTTTTCTGAGTACTTTTACTATTTTAAGAAAATACTTTATGATTATCATGCTTTTTTTTGAAACAACGTAATAGAATCAGAAAGCATAGAACATATCAAATCAAATCTTCACAATATTTAATATGCATTACTTCATCGCATTTTGTGACGTCGAGAAATAAAAGACATATAATAGATGAAAGAAAGATGCATGATTCTCATTTTTAGTTAAAAAAGAAAAAACTATTTCAAACGACTATATTTTACAAGATCAATGGCTTTATTAATCAGATACTTGGTAAGTAGTATTATAAACAATAACGAGGAAATATTTATTATTACTGGATGGTTTAAGACGCTTTCTGACGGATATATTTGTATTTCAGAACTGAAAAGTTATCGTACTTTGGAGATTCATATCACTCTAAAATTCGGTAAATTCATAGAATTTAAGGACTATAATAGAATGAAATAAGTGGATAAATGATGATGTCGATGAAGATGAAATTTTGAATGACAAGTAATAGATATATATATGTGGATGTAAATACAATGATAATGACTCGTTCACTCTCAACCATTCAAAATGTACGTTATGTAATTAGATTTTCTAAGCATTCTGTAAAACACAGTGTACATATAGCTATAGAAAATATTCTACACGTTTTACTTGTGCCTAGTATATTCACTGCCATAAACATTGATGGTAAAAATGACGTTCATCCCTAAGGAGAGAAGAACGTATCCTAGAATTTGTTCAATAAAACAAAAAAAATATCGTATAGAGAACGGTTTTAATTAGTTTTGAAAATGTTTATATTATTTCTTTCAACAGTGCACAAGCAATATTTAGTGAAAATATTTCGCAAATAAATAGGCATAAAATATGGCATCATGGTTGTACATCACTCAAATATATACACTTTATGCGTTTTTTCCATTCTGTTGTATAGGTCTTTTTGGTAGTTTAATGAATACAATAATACTTTCGACTTCGCGTATGTATCGTACTCAGCCATGCACATTTTTTCTACTCATAGCAGCGATTGCACAATCTGTGCAGTACTTGACTGCAGGAATCTCTCGTATTTCTGCTATTGGCTATAATACAGATTTGACTCTTCTGTCACCTGCATGGTGCAAAATAAGAGCATATCTTATTGATACCTGTTATGGTGTGGCACTGACATGCGAATGGTTGGCAACGATTGATCGTTTTCTGATGACCTCACGATCTGCTAATCTACGACAATTGAGCAAGATCAAATGGGCTTATTGTATTGGTGCTGGTGTAGTTGTTTTTTGGACATTTACATGTGTACCGGATCTTATTTTCACTTATATAAGGTTAGTAAGTTATAATTTATATTTTAATTTAATTCACAAGGAAAACTAAGGTGTCAAGTTTAGAGCTAATTATAGCAAGAAGAAGTTAATATAATAATCTTGAGAGATTTGCGATTTTCTTAAATACATATATTAGTTTTCTATGTGAGTTAATTCACAGAAAATTCATGTATATAATTACAACAACTGTCAGAATTGCTTATCTAATAACGTATTAAAGATTATGACAAAACTTAGTATATGCTTCAATATAGATAAGATACCTAGATGATCAAATTAGAAATGCATGGTTAACGTAATGTTACTGATGATTAGTTGTTTATATTAACAATAAAATGTAATTTTTAAATTACCTATTTATTTTTTTACAATTATAAACAGATTATAAAAATGTAAAAAGTAGGTATTTCTAGTATAATTTCAAACTTAATCATTCATTAATTGAAGAGAATTATAAAAAAATTTCTGTGGAATTTATCATTTTGACAGTGAGTATGAATAGGGAAAAGAAGAAAGCAGCTTAAAAGTTTCATGTCATTTTCCTATACCTGTATTTTTTAATATTTAGCTCGAACGTTTGTGGCAATTACAATGTCATTTGGGGAACTTACTACACTTATGTTAATCATTGGTTTTTCTATATAATAGTTCCGCTGGTAACTGTCATTGTATTCGGTATACTTGCATATCGAAATATACGCACTTTAGCAAATACACGTCAACTACAAGGAGCTGATCGTCAACTTACTTATATGATTTTCGGACAAATAATATTGATTATTATTTCTGTTCTACCCGACGCTACTTTCCGTGCATACTCATCAGCATCACTTTCTGTGAATAAAACGGTGGAACAAGCAGGTATTGAATATTTCATCTTTAATGTTCTCAATTCTGTGGCTAATATCACATACGGAGTAAGTAAGACATCCCTTATTTTATCAATTTGTTAATTATCTTTTTTTGTTTAAAGAGTGCTTTCTATGTATTTCTCATTGTCTCAAAAACATTTCGCCAACAAGTCAAATACTGTTTTTGTTATTTTTGCAAAAATCCAAACAATGTGACACCTGTAAATACAGATGTGATTCCTGGTAGCGCAAACATTAAATAACAAACTATGAATTCATATTATATCATGCTCTTATCTTTCGCTTCATGTATCGTCGATTCTTTATTTATTTGATGTTAACAATAATTATATTGAAATCAATATTCATTAGTGAAACATCACCTTGTTTCTCTTTATGACTAATTGTATTTTGTTGTACATTAGTTAGAAGCTTTTCATTACTATACTTTTTGTATTTGTATGTTTCGTTGTGTAGAATGTTGTATCAGTGTAAGAGTTCCAAAATAATTCCTTATTCTTTAATTATCAATATATTCAACAATATTTACTTTAAAAATAAGAAGTTTTATCGAATCAATGAGAATGCATCCTATTCCGCGATGTTGAACATCGGAGGAATCAGTTCCGCACCGGAATCGATTCCGTCCAATTCCGGGAACTCGATCGACACACAACATAAGACATCCAGTCAAGATTGATCGAGTTCGACCGATTCCGGAATTGCACGGAATTCCTACCGATTCCGGAATTGCGGGAATTGGTTCCGATTCCGGAATTCCGTACCGGAATCACACCATCCACCTCACCCACATTTGTTGTGTTGTGTTGTGTTGATAAGTTATCCCGTTTGGATACGATCTAATTCCGTTACGGAATTCCGGGAATTGCATCAAGACGGAATTCAGTGGAATTGGACGGAATTCCTGGGAATTCCTACCGATTCCCACCAATTCCGGAATTGCGTGGACTACTTATAATTACGGAATTACACGGAATTTCTACCAATTCCCGCCAATTCCCACCGATTCCGGAATCGCGGGAATTGGTTCCGATTCCGGAATTCCGCACCGGAATCACACCATCCACCTCACCCACATTTATTGTGTTGTACTGATAAGTTATCACACCATCCACCTCACCCACATTTGTTGTGTTGTGCTGATAAGTTATCCCGTTTGAATACGATCTAATTCCGTTACGGAATTCCGGGAATTGCACCAAGACGGAATTCAGTGGAATTGGACGGAATTCCTGGGAATTCCTAGCGATTCCGGAATTGCGTGGACTACTTCTAATTACGGAATTACACGGAAGTCCTACCGATTCCCACCGATTCCGGAATTGCGGGAATTGGTTCCGATTCCGGAATTCCGTACCGGAATCACACCATCCACCTCACCCACATTTGTTGTGTTGTGCTGATAAGTTATCCCGTTTGAATACGATCCAATTCCGTTACGGAATTCCGGGAATTGCATCAAGACGGAATTCAGTGGAATTGGACGGAATTCCTGGGAATTCCTACCGATTCCCACCAATTCCGGAATTGCGTGGACTACTTATAATTACGGAATTACATGGAATTTCTACCAGTTCCGGAATTATACGGAATTCCTACCAATTCCGGAATTGGACGGAACTCGATCAGTTTTCGAGTGGGTATCGGATATTATGTGTCGATCGAGTTCCAGGAATTGAACGGAATCGATTCCGGAGCGGAACTGGTTCCTGAAATGTTCAACATTGCGGAATAGGATGACTGCTCGAATCAATGTTTACGAGAGATTTCGTAATAAACTCTTTCAAGATATTCGAAAAAGTTTCTATAGACAGAACTTTTTCCTGAACGTGTTACATAGATTCAATAAGAGATCTATACGTGCTGATTTACTCTGAAATCTTTGTTCTGTTTGTTGATCACGCTATTAATTCACTTAAAAATTCAATCAGATCATAAAGTTGTTTCTTAAGTCAGTCTATAATAAAGAAAAAGTTCCATTAGTCTATAGTCATTTCTACAGCAATAGAACAAGTCATTCAACTTATTGCAACACACATCCACAGTGGATGTGTGTTCTTCATTCATCCAAACACCCATACCCACACCCACCCCGATAGTGTATTCTTCTTTTTCTATAAACAATTCAAAAATAAAAAAACATATTGATTCGTAACAAAAAAGATGAAGAAAATAGGTCTTTTCAGATGCGACTTTTATGAAAACGAGGTCATTTTTCATGCAGTGCACTGTTTAGATGGTTGAGCTCCATAATCACGCCATCATTAATAACCAAATCTGTATTCCATTGAAACAGTATCAATTCATTGCCAGATATGAACAACTCAAATGATTTTATATAGGATTTTTTTCACGAAAAAATGCAAAAGTACAACCTCGGATTCTCTGCTATAGTAAAAAGTCTACAATATTAAAGAGAAGAAAAATGCAAGAAAGTGTTTTTTAAAAGTAAGAAGAACTCGAGCGTGTGGTTGGAGGATCATTGCGATAGATTGTAGCGCTCAATAAAAAGAAAGTAAATTGAGTAATATAGATTATTACAATTATAAAAATTTTACACTGTTAACAATGTAAAATTTCTATTCGCATATGATCGAAATTGTTGAAAGAAACGATCGGTTGGTTCGTGCGTATAAAAGATATGTATTATTTTCTGACTCATTATTAATCGTGGAGAAATTTCGAAATTACAATCATGTAAATATACATTCGTCATGAATAGTGTACGTTTTCTTTTTCAACGAGTACTTGTTTATAATACAGTTTTCATCGATTTTTTTCTTCTTCGACATGTGTGAAATGGAATATAAATGAAGCCGATCTATAGATGGTTTTTGATTAACTTTCGAGTGATTGATTGCATTCTTGATTTTTTTTTGTAGATCGATCGATTGAATTTTAAATACATTACTTTTTTGTTTTCATCTATGAGTAATAGCATAACGGTATCTGAAGCAAACAACGACAACAACACCAAATCTTCTTTGAAGTATGCACTGTTTCTTTTATGAGTATTATTTGAATTATTCAATTGTTGATATATGTTTTTAGAGATGACACTGAGTTAAATGCGCATCCATATATCCTTGCGCAAGATGAAACCACGCTGAATGACTCTATAAAACAATTCGAACATTTCGATGAACTGAACTTACGAGAATCACTTTTACGAGGTATCTATAGTTATGGTTTCGAGCGTCCTGCAGAGCTGCAGCAACGAACTCTTAAACCATGTATATCAGGTTCGTTGACTACCATTTCTAAAACAAATGAGGTCGATCCAGTGAATACTCATTCTTCTTGCAGGCCGTGATGTAATTGTGCAAGCACAATCAGGTACAGGCAAGTCAGCAACATGTATCATTGCAATTTTACAACAAATCGATATGGACTGTAACGACTGTCAAGCATTAATTTTAGCTCCAACGCGTGAACTTTCTCACGGGGTATCATTTTCTTTCTTATTTGTATACTGATTATGTGTGTAATTTAGCTTCACAGATTAGTATTAGCACTCGGTGAGCATATGAATGTAATATGTCATCCTTGTGTTGGTAGTACGAAAATTCGTGACGACATGAAGCGTCTTGAAGCAGGTGCTCAAGTTGTTGTTGGTACTCCTGGTCGAATTTGTGATATGTTAAAGAAGTCAGTACTTCGTACGTGACTTTTATCTTGTTTATTGAACAATTTTTATTCTCTTTCACATCGTAGGTAGTGAAAAAATGGAAATATTGGTACTAGATGAAGCAGATGAGATTCTTTATCGGGGTTTCCACGAACAAATTAATGAAATACGAACGATGCTGCCAGCACATATTCAGATTATTGTTTTATCGATTACAATGCCCCAAGATCTATGCAAAATGACAAAAAAACTTATGCATAATCCTGTAAACATTCTTCTCGAGCCAAACGATCGAACACTCGAAGGTATTCGTCAATTTTACATCAATATCGAACGTGAGGTAAATAGACGCACCTGCCATTCTAATTATAATGATGATCTGATGCAGAATGCTTTTTATTTAGGAATGGAAACTAGATACTTTATATGATTTGCTCGATACATTGATGACCACTCCAGCTGTTATCTGTTGTAACACGTATCAAAAGGTCGACTGGTTAACTGAAAAACTACATGAACATGGTTTCACAGCGTCTGCTCTGGTTAGTTTCATATTGATAATTTTGAAATAAGCGGCTGGAAAGTCATATATCGTTACATGAATTTCTTTTTTCTCTATATGGTAGTATGTTAATATGGATGCTAAACAATACAATAATGCAATGAACGAATTTCGAACGGGTTCTAGTCGAATCTTGATAAGAACCGATGCACTTTTAAATAATACTGATGTTCCACAAGTTGCTCTTGTAATCAATTATGAGCTACCAATTCGTCGTGAACACTACATACGTCGGTAAGAAGAAATAAATGTTCAATGGAAATAAGCTTTATTCTTTTTTGATTAAGTAATGGACGTTATGGTGCATTCGGTCGCAAAGGTACGGCTATCACTTTCATCACATACGATGAACAACAAACATTACGCGACATTGAAAAATTCTATAATACAAGTATCCAAGAAATGCCGATGAATATCGCTGATCTGCTTTAAAACTGTCACTTCTGTTCTTTTTTTCCATGAATAGAAGTCAATATCATCAAGCAATAATCTTTTTTCTAAACAAGAAATAGTTTGAGGGTGTGAGTCGTGTGGATAAGTGAGTATGGGTTCAGAGACGTGAATAATATACACACCCATACCCTCAAGATAGTTTTATTGCATTGACTCTGACAGAAACCAAATGCATAAACAATAAACAAACAAATTGTTTTATTTATAACTGCAACGTCTTTTTGTAATTAAATTGATCAAATGGGAAAAAAAATATTTTCCTTATCCACTAAATGATTTTATTTTAAAAAACTAGCTATTCATACCCATCCCCTTCAAGCACATACAAGTGAAAGAGAGAGATGAGCAGAGGAAATAAAGAGAAGAAAGAAGATGATGTAATTCATCTTCTTTCTAACTGTGCAAGAAGTAAACAAAAATAAAGGGCAAAATAAGAAAAAGAAAGAATAATACGAATGCTGTTAGAGAATACTCTAACATTGATACATTAGATATTGAATGAGTTCATAGAAATTGAACAAAAATGTTCATTTAACAACAGCAAACCTTGGCGCATGATTTTTTAACAGTAACAGTTTTCTTTCTGATGACTTTGCAGCATGGTTTGCAGCAGCACACAGTTTTACGTACACAACAGCATGGGCCACAGCAGCAATCACAGCAGCATGGATCACAACAAGAGCAACAACAAGGGTCACAACAGCATGGATCACAGCATGAACTACAACACGAACCGCAACCACATCCACAACCACATCCACATCCGCAACCGCATCCGCAACCGCATCCACAACCACAGCCTGGCATATTAATAGTAATAATATAGTGAAGAGTAAAACTGAAGTAAGATAAGAACTGGTTTGTGAAACTATGAGAATAGATGTGGGTATATATATAGAGGGAGAGAAACGGAGAATGTTGTTTTCAGTCAGCAAGAACAATTTATTACTATCCTCACATGACAATACCTGACATGCACATGTGATAGAGAAACATATGGGAAAATATAAGCAATGCTTTGTTACTATTCATGCAATACAACAAAAATATGAAATTCACACTTGTTATCACCGTCCTTCCTTTGATTTATTTGACAGTGTAAAAAATATCTAAATTTAATTGAACATTTACCTTGTGACCACAACTCTCAAAGGTTAGTTATCGTCAGATACACCTTTTTATGAAAACAGTACTAATCGAAAAAAACAAACTAAATGTTTTTGATGAAAAATATTGATTTTCACATTGTAGTACACATACATTGTAATATCATGAAATTACGTGAATATCGTAACATAGTGCAATAAAGAGCATTGCGAATAATATATAGATGCAATAACAATGACAATAACAATGCTGATTTCATATATCAGGTGTGGGTGTGGATAGTTATATCCTTTCACACTTATTCATTTATACTCTCAACTCATTTTTCTTTCGATATTATTTTTTTTTGTTTTCATTTAAATGAAAACGTTGAATGATTTATTTTAAAATTTCAAATCAAATTTGTTTCCGTTGATTTCATTTGCCAATTTAATTTTATTTAACAACGAAAAGCGTACTTCTCCATCTTTTACTTATGAAGAGTTATTCAAAACAAAATACTAACGCATCTTGTTTGTTCTAGTCGACAGTAATTTTAGTAATGAATCATTTTGCTATCACTATAATAGATTAGAAAGAAAAAAAAACTTTAACATTTTTGTTATTGTATGAGGTATAGTTACATTGCAAAAGAAATGAGTTAAAGCGCTGTTTTTATTCTTCATAGACAACAGATAAAGGAGCATATAGACAGTTCTTTTTGTCTTTGTTAAGAGCCATACTGTACGAACAGTATTGAGTTTTTCATTTTTCTGAACTTTTTTTTTCAGTTATTGTTGTATATTTTATTATATACTCTAACACAATATACTATTTATTACATTTATATTTCTTTTTTAAACTAAAAAGATGAAATATAGAACATTGGTATTAAAATAAGAACAAGATATAAAAATCTGATTTATCCATACTGAAATTCATAGAATTGAAACGTGATACAATCATCGATGGTATTTTCAAAGTAGTACCTAAGTAGATATAAATGTTAGACACAACTGTATATTGCTTGTCGTTTTTGATTATTATTATTAAGGTAAAAAACCGAAGAATTATAATGACTGGTGTTGTTACACAATTAAAACTATGTGAAAAACATTTAATATCAATGTTATCTCTGCTATAGTCACAATTTCAGATAAAATCTAGAAAATATGACCTAATAGATTACTTTGTAATAATTTAACGAAAGTATGTGTACTGTACACCCCCGAACGTTCATACAATTTTGATATACTGATCGAAAAAGATATTGAAACAATATATAGTATGTTTAGAGATTTATTTACAGAAAACAGATCAATAGTAAATGCTTAAACAACACATGAAAGAAAATGAAAATATCTTCGATTGTAAAATCTATTAAAGAGAATAATATCTAAACTAGAATATTGGACCGAATTCAAATAAAAAATGTCCTATATAAAATATATGTTGTTGTTCGAACTAGTTTTGTTCTTAAATAAAGATAAGAAAAATGCATTTACTTTATTGTTAAAAATAACGGTAGTTTTCTTTTGTTGTTCTCATTAAAATGATAGATATATATAAACTAGTTGCTGACGGTACTTCATTCATTTTTAGTGAATTTGACTTTAATGAAAAACAAATAATATGTATAGCAAAGAAATATACAGTGAGTATTTCATTGAAGATGATAAACTTGTATTTATTGTTATTATTAATAGTTTCTACAATAATTTTATTGTTGATCTTAAATTTCGTTAAGACTTCTCCAATAAATTTCAAGACTATACCAATTGTGAAATCGGGTAATATTTCTTTGTAAAGATAACTAATAGAGTTGAATTTGCTAATCTTTTTTTGCTTATAATTTCGGGTTCGGTCGGTTAATTTTTGCCGGATACTGATGTAATTCACCAATTTCTTTTGATATCTGTCAATCGGATACAGCGAATTCCAAGGATATTTATGCATTCTAAAACAGTTAGATTTAATTCCAGCATCTGACTGCTTCCGATAAGTTTCAGAGTTAGAGAGCTGCAGATAGACCCAGAGCCAGACCCGATTTCTATTTAGCTTCAAGTTTAAATAAAATGGAATTGAAAACAACACATAGCAATTGCTTCCTCTATTCAAGATTTTTTAATTCTTTTTAATTCTGTTACGAAAAATGAGTTTGGAATACAAAGTAGAACACAAACATAGTTAATGCATAGATTTTTTTCTACGGATAATCAATTAAAAGTAGTCACAACCTCGATCCTTTGCATCTTCTATCAGAATGTGGGTGAGTGTATGTGAGTATGCGATATATAGAATATTCATACTCAAACCCATACCCACCCTCAAGATGCTCCAGACTTTGTCCTTTGACATGTTGAAAACCACAGGTCTCCAGCTTTTCCCGTTGTCGAGATATTCATCACATAGTTTTTTCCATCTATTTCTGGCGCCGACATTATATCTTGTGTGTAACGAATTTTACATATGAAAAAGCGGATAGAAAAATCTGTTAATTTGCTGCAGCATTATATTCTTTTATTGTGTTCACAAAGACGAATTGATCGAGTAGTATTAGCATTATCTTCGGTATAGATGATGATATTACATACACTATTCTATTCACCAACTCTCTTGTTCTTTTCTTATACACATCTTTGTATAGTCATTATAATGCGTTACTTTTCACACAAAAGAAGAGATGATACGATTACATCCATAGAAAGATCGAGATTATGTGAGAAAGATGTTACATTACAGAATAGAAGTGATATCCTTCAGCAATAATTATTATATCGCACAAGGGTGATTTGTTGTAAGAGAATTGTACCTATTGGTAGAGTGTGTACTTCATTACATATTCTCTTCAGCAAATCTATATTCACATGATTCTCTTTAGGATGGTTTAATGCTAGTACCATGAATACCCCGCGATATGGTCACACAGCGTCCGTACTGGCCAACGGAAAGGCATTAGTTACCGGCGGAATTAATGGTGAGATTTTTTTAAATAGTACTGAGTTGTATGATCCATCAACAGGAGGTTGGGTCACTACTGCAAGTATGGGTAATTCACGACAAAGACATACAGCATGTGTATTAACAAATGGAAAAGTATTAGTGACCGAAGGAAATGATGGACCTGTTCTAGATAGTGCTGAGTTGTATGATCCATCAACTGGAACCTGGACAACTACTAGTAGTATGAAGAGTAGACGAGGTTTTCACACAGCCTCTGTATTGGCAAATGGACAAGTGCTAGTGGCTGGTGGATACGATATATATGGTCTTTACAGTACTGAGTTGTATGACCCATCGACAGAAACTTGGACAATCACTGGTAGCATGAACGATGCACGACAAATGTACACAGCAACCGTACTAGCAAACGGAAAAGTATTGGTTACTGGTGGAGATGACGGTGTAGTTTTTCTAAAAAGTGCCGAGCTGTATGACCCATTAACAGGAAATTGGACAACCGCGGGTAGTATGAGTTTTACACGAGCATGGCACACAGCATCTACATTAGCAGACGGAAATGTGTTAGTTGCTGGTGGTAATAGCTACGGTGTTAATATAACTGAATTATATATTCCATTGACAAAAGCTGTGTCATCTATCCATAAAATGAATAATGCATCAGATTACCTCAAAGTACCAGTATTAACAAATGGAAAACCGTTAATTAATAGTTGATATAATGGCTTGATTTTACATAATATACATCTGTAAGACATTTCCAATGAACCAACAGTGCAAACAACTTTGAACATTTAATATTATTACTTTTTTCTTTCAATATTATGCTTTCAACACACCTGCTTTATTTTAATAATAATGAATCATTTCTTGTAGTTTATTTTGTAGTCACTACATCTTTAAATCTTCAAGAATGAATGATTGCAATGTGTAGGTGTGGATATTGTCTTTACTTATCATACACCCACATACTTTAGGCAGTTACTAAAATATAATATTTACCTGTTGATGTATTATTTCCCACTGTAATTTTGAAAAGGTTATCGTTTATCTAGTTTCGATTGATGCTTCCAAGGTGAATCTGAACCACAATGTACCCTTAGAGGTTGATGATGCAATTCAAGCATTCGCTCATCTTTTGATTTCAAGAGCAAAGAGTAACAAAATGTCAATATGAAAAAGAAGATGAAGATGAAAATGATGTTCTATGTATAATAGAAAAAGTTCGCAGTTGTAGTATACAACACAGTGAAAAATAATTTGAATCGCTGTGCTTATGTCGCAAATCAGATCTGGCACAACAAAAAATAAAATAGACTATTTAGCTGTACAAAAATTAGGTATCTAAAAGAAAATGAGGACTGCGTGAAGAGAAGATAAGTTCGAAGTTTTATTCTGCAGAGACATATTTTTATTTAGTTGTAGAGGAAGGGCTGATCATTCGAAGCACAATAAAACCTTGGATTTTTACACTATGTTTTGGCCAAATAAAAAAATTGATAAATAGTTTCAAAACAGAATTATGACTTTTCATGAATTCTAGAAAAATAATAGTTTTATTTATCTTAGGATGTAGGTGTGAACATAAGTATTGATGTCTTTTATACGCCCACTATACCCACACTACAATCAACACCTCTTTTTATATAATTTTATTTCAATACATTGAAAATCAATGTTTATCGTTTCATTTTGAAGAACGAACAACTGAGAAAAAAGATCTTTCACTGTTAGCAAAGATGTATATCATCAAGTGGTACACTATCGAAATTTGGAGAAGCTAGATAATTGTATGCTTCATCATACCATGGTAGACCAAATTATGAATTATAAAGCACATCATTAATTAAACAAGAATAATATAAACGAGCTAAATTCGTTCTATTTAATAATGAATAACCTCTTGCTAATCCAATAAGTGTTAATGTTCGATTTGGAAAATATGTCATAACATGTAAAAATTCTTCAATTGCTTTTTCATATTGTTTATTTTCTAAAAGTAATTCACCATAAAGTTCTTGACTAGGTTTAACTGGATCAATTGGAGGACCATAACTTGGTGGATTAACAGATAATTCAAGTTCATTTGCTATTCGAGCATAATTCAATGCAAGATTTTTTTCATCGTTTGTCGTTGCTAATCGATAATATTGATGAAATGCTTTTAATTGTAATGTCATAGCTAATATCGATATCGAAAGTGTTGGTTCAGTTTTATTTACTTCAATTGACATATTAACTAATTGTTCAATATAATATTGAACAATAGTAGAATTATATTGTTGATCATTTTTAATTGTTGAAAATCCTTTGACAAGTAATAATCCAGAATTAATTTGATACAACCAAAGCAAATCACCAAGTACTGTACATTCCGAACAAATAATTAAATCAAATGGATTATCAAATGCAAAATTATAATTCTGTGTTTCTACAATATGTCGATCATACATAATTCCATATTGCATTCTATAAAAAGTATTATTATTAATTAATGATTTTAGATTTTCTAAAAATTGTAAAGCATATGTTCGTCTTCCCATATTTAAATAAATATAATGCATAAATTCAATACTATGATATTGTCGTTGAATATTCATTCCGATTTCATCCGATTCTAAATTAGCAATTAATGCTTGTCGATAGAATCCTAATCGAAGAAAAATATGTGATGACATATGTTGAGCATGTGATGAACTTTGTGCTATACAAGAATATTTCAATGTATTTGATAATGCACATGATGCTGTTTGTGGTTGATCATAAACATGAGTAAAATAATGTAATGCACCTGGATGATTTGGATTTGTTTTTAAAATTATTTTTAAAATTTTGATTTGCAATTGACGACCTTGAGAATTTCGATTTAAATATCCACGAATTTCTGGTTGAGTCTTTCGAAATAGAACACAAACTAAAAATAAACCAGCTTCATTATCCATTGGAAATAAATCATATATTATTTTTAATGAATTTATATAATCATTATAATGAAGTATTCCACGTTTAAATAAATTTCTTCCTGCTTCAACATATAATTGTTCTCGCTGTGTTAATTTTTCAAAATCAATATGTAAATTCATTTGTTTGATTTGTTCCCAACCTGCTTTTGGATTTTCTCCTAACCAAACAGGTTGAATATTAGTTAATGCAGAAAATACATAAGCCATTGCAAATTTAGAATCAAGACTATAAGCTTTTTCAAATTGTTCAGATGCAAATGAATATTCAAAACTATGTAAATGAGCAAGACCAAAAATAAAATGTTTTTGTGCTAGACTATTATTTGTACTCGTTGGAAATTGTATATATTTTTGACCAAACATTGGTTCAATTTCATAACATGTACTTTTTTGTATTGATAATGACAAGAGAATAGTAAGAAATAACATTGATTATTATGCGATAACTAACGATTTGAAAAAAAATTGTATGAAAATAGTCAGAACCGTATGGCTTTATAAGTTAACTGATGTCCTATTTATACAAACAAAATTTGTTATCGTATATGAATGTTATCTAAACATCAGATCTTTTTTTCGCGATGTTTTGTTGATATAATGAAAAAGAAAAAATCCAGGCAGAAAAAAAATGGTGTAATGGCGTTAAAATGCTTTCAAATTTATATAATTTTAATGATAAAAAACTGTCACAAAAAATACTGCTCTTCGCAGGCATTAAAATGATGCCTCTTGGACATTTAGAAATTGTTTAATTGATAACGAAATAATGGCTATTACATCAACCATTATTCTCATTCCTGTAAGGATGAGTTGGGAACACGGAAATTCGGGTGTTTGTCCGGTGTCTGTTTAGTCAATTTTTTGAACTAATCAGATTTCACCATCATTACATCAAGCAATCCGTATAACTAGAGAGTGGGTGAAATAAGGTAGAACTGTGACAAATAGGGCAAGAGTGGGAGAGAGAAAGTGAAAATGGTTGGAAGTGCGTGACATAGAGTGAGAGTGGATGGTGTAGTTTTTAAGCGCATTGTGGATAGTTGACTTGCCTTTTCGGACAAACACTCTTATTGTTGAAAACTGTCGTGCATTTATTGTTCCTTTCAGGATTGAGTCGAGCCAGGGTGTGGGTGTGAGTAATCATATTCACTATCACACTCAGTCACTCAGTCACTCATACTCATCCTCAAGATTTTAATGATTTTGAAAAAAATTGTGTTTAATCAATGATTTTTGTAATTTGTTTCGAATCAGCCATTAATGAGAGAAATCGTTAGAGATTTGTAGAATGGAGAATCAGGAATAATTTCCTCCAAGTTTTTTGTAACATCATTATAGAATGCCATCACTGTGACATAAATACGACTGGTCAATTAAGAAAACGATTGAACTAAACAATATATTCATGTGATTCGATTGCAAATGCGTCTTGAGAGTGTGAGTGCGGATTTAGAATGAATATAACACTCAGATCCTCACGTCGTATTTTATAGAAAATAAGATTATTTTGATTACAGTGTGAATGATGGTATATATAGGTAGATCTACGTTTACACAAGAGTCTTTTACGTTATATTAAAATTGTTCACATTATGATAACCTTTATAATGAAGTTTAATTCATTGGAGCGAAATATCATATCTGACTGGATTTCTAGTTTTCGTGCAACAAGATGTACTTGATAGGCAGTCAAGCTAGTTTATTTTAATGACAATGTCCCATGTAAATTAGAAAGAAGACTACCAATGAACGAAGAAAAAAAGATGAATCTGTAAAACTAAATTTCTACAATGGAAGTACCTAGAGATTTATGTGGAATCAATTACTCAAATCAGTCCAGTTTCAATCCTAGACATTTCATTGATGTTCTTCATTGGTTGAGAAAGTTCTGATGGAATTCTCGAGTAACATCAATATTTATTTTATTTAAGTAAAATTAAAATAGATTTTATTACACACATATGTGTAAACCACAAGTAGATTTTTCTTATTATTTTTAGGCTCCACATGGTTGTTTGCCAATGCAACCGTATCCAGCTTGTCCATCACATGCATAAACAACAAATGTTTGTGTTGTATATAGCCATTCGTATCCACCACCATTTGCTGTAATTGCATATGTGCAACATCCATAATCAATAAAAGACATATCAACTTGTAATGGTTTATCCCAGTTTTCTTGATTAAAAATAATTGGATTAAATTTAGCACATTGTGTACCATTGTAATACAAATTTGGTTGTACTTTAAACTCAACTTTGACTTGATCGCCAAGTGAACGAACTAATGGTGTTTGTAATTTCAATGTAAAATGATCTTGACCATTTGGAGTTACTACATATCCATGTTGAGGTTCCACATTAAAACCTAAAAGAAAAACAATAGCATAAATAATAATGCCAAACAAGTTATTGAAATTTATAATTCACCTGTATTTGGAATGCCGATAAATCAAATAAATATTCCGCTTGTGATGGAATACCATAAATAAATGATAAATAAACAGTAGTTATGTATTGTATCAATAAAAGCAAATCATTTGCACTTACTCATCACTATCGTAACCACCTTGAGCAGCACGTGCACGAATAGTTTTAGCTGGTCTATCTTCTGTTTCAAAATAACTTAAACATGGAACTTTTCCAAGATCAGATCGTTCTAAATCACATATTTCAGATGAATCATATCTCTATAATAATAATGAAAAAAACTTTCTATTGCATATCATTTATTCATAGATTAATTTAATTCTAATCGAAACATGAAAACATACTGTAGCATTTAGTTGTATTTCTGGTATCCATTCTTTCCCCTTATTGACAAGATTTGACGGTAACGGAAACCATGGTTGAATATTAGTATGATCTTGTTCATCAACGATCAATTTTGGATCTGTTCTGTACCAACAATCATTCTTCAAAAATCAAAAGAGAAAAATGTTGAACAGAGTATTGTTTTACTTTACTTTGGTAGATTCTGAGTAATCAGGATTGAAATTAAATAATGCATAACCTTGTGAAGCTGGCTAAAAATAGAATCTTCTTCTTTTCATATTAAATTATTTTTTTCTACTTACTGAATTTGATTCAGCACCTTCAGGTTTATATTTAATCATATAATAATTTTTGAACATCTGGTGTTGATGTTTGCCATGATTGTAAACCACTTATATTTAACGTTGTTTGAAATTGTTTTGGAAAACCTTTTTGGCTTAGACATTGATTTATACATAGAATCAACATTATCAATAATATTGTTTGTTTCATTTTGACGAACCTTTTTGTAATTTACGCACAATAATATGAAAAAACAAGTATTTTTTATATACAGATACTTACTCTGTCACCGTTATAAGACAGATATCATATTACAATTTCAATTATAGCATGTCATGTAGAGTAATTGATTTTTTTTAATTTGAAAAATCGTTATTCATGATGACCGATGTAAATTCTACAAGATATTATCGGCGAAAAGAGAAAAGAATATTTTTTTTCAATGGAAATAAATACAGATTAATTCACTCTTTGTTCTTATGTTGTTTTTATTGCATTTCAAGACAGACTTGTTATATATTTCGAAAATGTCTAATCAAATAAAAATCTTTGAATTATTATTATTTAAATCAGATATAAAAATATTTTATTTTATGTTTAGCAAAGCTTTTCCTAAACTTATAGAAATATAGTGATAATAAATTTCAAATGCAGTTAATGGTGACGAAAAAAGAGAAGAAAGTATGGAATAGAAAAAGTTAACGCTTCATTGCTTATTGATAACGAGTTATTACACGTGGTGTGTTAATTTACTAACGAAGCAAGTGATAATATACAAGTTAAGACAGAAATTACAAAAGACAGTTGTATTTACATATCTCATTACGTATTTTTATCCTTACTTACATCGGTAGACAACGAAAATAAACCAAGATATCAAACAACAACGTTTTTACAAGACAAATTTGATATATTATTCCAGCAATAAAGGAATTCGATGAAAGTGGCATATAAGAAAATGAAAAATATGTTTCCATTTTATAATATCCACACTTTCAGCGCTTCAATATTGTACCGAACGAGAAAAACAAATTTTATTTGCTAACACGTGGTTTTCTATCATATAATGTATCGGTAGATATGAGAATATTACAAACGATACTAGCTCTTCTTTTTGTTACATATTCATGCTTGATTGATTTTTATTCTTTCGTTTATGTAAAAAAAGTTATACATGGAGCAGGTAACGCCATTATATTTTGTATATGATTTTGATGAGTTGATATCTAAAATAATATCATACTGTAGCTTATTCAAACGAGTTTACGAATGAAGACTTCAACTGGACGTCGGTAAAACATTAGAGTATAGTTGAATCGAACTGCATATCTACTATTTTTTCTCCATTATCAGTTCACAATACTTATGATCTTCAAAAATAATAATTATTACTAGATGAATGACACACATATATTTTCACAGCTGGAAGTAATAATGTAAAAAATAAATGTTTTTGTATACTAATTGTCTTTCAAGTTTATATATTCATATTTGAACTTTATTTGTAGATAAACATGAATTTAAGTATTTTATCCAAATATTCTCAATCACCATATATGATCATTGGTCTTGATTTACTAAACGAATTATCAGGTGATGAAAATTTGATGGTAATAAACCAAATATTTAAAAATATTAACGATATCGAAGATTTTATTGTGAAACATACGAATAATGAAAAATTTGTGATAATTATTTCTGGAAATTTATCATCTGATCAACTAAATCATCTGAAAAGCTATTCACAAATAGATTCTATTTATCTATTTTCTAAATCAAATGATGCTAATGAACAATTAAAATGTATCTATACAAAACCAACAAATAGATATTGTTTAAATATATTACTTAAATTACTTAAAAAATTTTGGTTTATTTTTGGTTTAGCAATTGCTATGATTTTCGCTGCCTTGTTTCCTTATTTAGGTGCATCAGGTGGAATACTTCATACCGAATATTCACTTAAATGGGGATGTGTTATAATAATTTTTTTTCTTAGTGGTCTATCCTTACAGACAAACGAAATAGCTACTGAAATATTTCATTTTCGTTTACATATATTTACACAAGTATTTAATCTTGTTTTTATTCCATTGGTTGTCTTTGTAGTTTGTTTATTACTCATTAAATTATCATTTAATAAAATATTAATCGGTGGTATTATAATGATGGCTTGTACTACTACAACTATCTCAAGCAATGTAAATTGCCTTCCCTCATTTTCTTCGAGTTACCACTTTTTCTTTTCATTATAGGTCATCATGACAAAAAATGCGGGTGGCAACGAACCAGCGGCATTGGTAAATGCAATATTAGGCAATATCCTGGGTGTATTCGTATCGCCAGCTCTTATCTGGTTGTTTATGTTAAATTCTAATTTAAATATTTTACAACATGAATATAATATCCATGATTATTTACACGTATTGTTCAATTTAGGTTTAACAGTGATAGTTCCTCTTATCATCGGTCAAATAATCTATACTATTTGGACAGAAAAAATATTATGGGCAAAAACAAAATTTCATTTTCCTGAATTAAATAGTCTGGCATTATTAATTCTACTTTGGTCAATTTTTTGTGATTTATTTCAAAGTGGATTATTAAATCAAATCAAAACAAGGGATCTTATCATTGTCATAGCTCTTAACGCAACATTCTACATAACATTTTCATTATTAGCAATGTTTTTTGCTAGATTACCTAATATTTTCATTTGTGGACAACGTACAATTAGTAGCGATAAACAGCCATTGTTATTAGAATCTGAAGACAAACAAAAGACATTAATTGAACGTTGGCGATTCTCACGAGAAGATACTATAGCTATTATGTTTTGTGCAGCAACGAAAACAGTCGCGAAAGGTGTTCCATTGATAAGTGCTGTTAATTCAGCTAATAATCAAGGTCTTGCTGGATTATTTTCTCTACCATTGATTCTTTATCATGTTGAACAATTGATTTTAGGTGCCATCGAAGTTAATTTATTACAATATTGGCTCAAATCTAAATAGCATATGAACAATATAAAACTTACTGATAAATAAAAACTTTGAAGATTTTTATTATTAGTGTGCTTGTTTGACTCATGTCTCATTCGCACCCACCCATAGATTGTCTTTACTGAATAGTTTGTTTTTTAACAAGAAAATAAAGTAAGACAGTGTTAAGCTGAAGATCTTTTAATTAAGAAACAATGAAAAGTAAGATTTATTTGATTTTTATCTCATATGTATTTTATACAAGTTCAAATCCATCAAAATAATGACATTACTTATCCTTACCATCGATAAACGGTAAATGATCGAGATGGATGTGAGTTTAGAATAAATTTAATTTCTACCTATTGGAAAATATCATGTGCATTCGATTGCAAAAGTTACTTTTGTATTATTAATTCTTTTTCAATTTATCGAGGAATATTTTCCACCCGATTTATTTTTTTAGTCAAATAAAAGTCATCATTTGAAATATAGAAAAACAAATCTAATTGTCCCATAACTGGCAAACTATACTCAATCATAATATAAAAAAAATGAATATTCCTTCGTGTGTGATTATAAATCATTTATCTTCATCCTCTGTTGTATCTTCATTGATAATTATAGGCAGTGATCGTATTCATAATTCAAGTGATATTGATCTGAAAATATTTCTCTTATCTATACTAAAATATTATCAAACATCATTTAAAGCACTACGATACACACAGTAACTGTGTCTTTTCTTGAAGCCACACCCACCCCTCATTCGTGACGATAGTATTTGGTCAGTTTTGTGTTTCATTCGTGTAGATAATGGTTAGCGGAAGTTCCAGGCGAATATTGGTATAGAAGCCACGAATGTCGGCTTCGACTTGAAGTTTATGACTCACGACCAACGGTCTGCACTTTAAAAACCCATTAGAAGAGTCTGCAGCCCATGTAGATGCAGCTTTGAGAGGTACAGGTAATTCCAACTGTTGATGAAACGTTTCACCTCGAAATGAGTCAATTCCTTTGAGATTCTGCTAATTTAGAACTGCACGTTCTTTTCTGATGCAACCTCCTGATACTATCTGGAACAAAGTGGCGATTATACGACGTATGAGTTTTTTCTTTGGATTACGCAGGTTAACTTCCAATGAAATGTTTTTTCCAACAGCGACTATGTTTTTATAAAGAATAACATGAAGATGAACACCTTTTCGATTTGCTTTTTGTTCTTCAACTTTTTTTGCATTCTTTAACGACGACAAATGTTGAATATCAATGTAGCACTGTTTACGAATGTTCGCTCTATACCAGCCGGGTCGTTCAAATATCAAAGCAATATAGTACATAAGTTCTGCGCTTTTGGAATGAGTCTGTTTGATCGTAGGTGGTAAGAATTTGCTACGACGAAACCTGAACGGCCAACTGTAGTTACCGCTTGTTGAAAGAAAATCTTTTGAATCAATGGCTGACCGGAATATGAATCGTTTGTCTGAGAAAGTGTAGCCGCGACGTTTTCTCTTCTCCCAAACGTTCGTTTTGAATTCAATTCGACCGTGCAGTTCAGCGGTGATATGCGTTATATTCCATTCCGTATGTTCACTATCAGTATATTCGACCGTGCCAGCAACGGTACCACCAGCCCAAAATGTGGTATGCTGTTGTCCAGCAAATTTACATTTGGCATCGAATGTCGGAAAATAAAAGCTATTTGAGCTTAAAAACATCGATGTAAGAAACAAATATTGTTGAATAACACTCTGCATTGCACAACGTATAATGAAATACAAATGAAGAAATCAAAAATGATTTGTTATTTATTCTCACTTACTGACATTAAAAGAAAAGTGGCAAATGTCGATATTTTTCTATCAACTACCAAAAGGTTGCGAAAGATAAAGATCACACAAAAATGTGAACTAATTTGGGTTGCCATTTTCATTCAATTTTATTTGCATAGTCAAAGTTTATTTTGAAAAGAAAGGCGTGTAAACACACAATAATTTGCATGTGCACATATAGGGTGTGGATGGAGTAGACAGAGTGAACAATCACACCCTCACCCACACCCTCAGAAGAAACCTACAGACACCATCAAGGTTTAACTTTCATTTATTGAATAGAACTTCATAGAAACATATTGATTTAGATATAATCAAGAAAAACAGAAGTCATTCGCGAAGAAATATCCTTAGTTTGTATAGTGATGACAGTATTTGATCAGTTTTGTGTTTCGTTTGTATAGATAATGGTCAGCGGAATCTTCAGACAAATATTGGTGTAGAAACCACGAATATGAGCTTCGACTTGAAGTTTATGGCTCACGGCAAGTGGTTTGCCTTTAAAAAACCCGAAAGAAGAATTCGCAGCCCATGTGGATGCAGCATTGAGAGGTACAGGTAATTCGAACTGTTGATGAAAAGTTTCATTTTGAAATGAATGCATTCCCTCAAGAGTCTGCTTATGTAAAACGTCATTTGTTTTTGTGATGCGACCTCCTGTTACTGTCTGTAACAGAGTAGCGGATAAGCGATGTATGAGTGCTTTCTTCCAGTTTTGCAGGTTAACCGTAAATGAGAAGGTTTTTCCAGCAACGACTATATTTTTATGAAGAATAACATGAAGGTGAGTACCTTTTTCATTCTTTTTTCGTTCTTCAACTTGCTTTGCATTTGTCAACGACGACAAATGTTGAATATTAACAGAGCAAGTTTTGTCAAGATCCTTTCTATACCACTCGGGTCGTTCAAACAGAAACATAATGTAGTAATAAACATTTGCGCTTTTGGAATGAATCTTTTGAACCGTAGGTGGTAAAGATTTATCAAGACGGAAACTAAACGGCCAACTGTAGTTGTGAAATGCTGGAAGAAGATCTTTTGAACCATTGGCTGATCGTAAGATGAGTCGTTCACGTAAGAATTCATAGCTGTGACGTGATCTCTTTTCAAAAAACCTCGCTTTATATGAAACCATGCCAAACAGTACAGCCCTGATATTTGTTATATTCCATTCCGGATATTTACTATGCGCATATTCGACCGTACCAGCGATAATGTCGCCAGCCCAAAACGGAGTATTCTGTTTTCCAGCAAATTTACATTTGATATCGAATTCAGAAGATATAAAGCTACTGAAGCTTAAGAACATTAGCGTGAGAAACAAATATTGTTGAAGAACACCCTGCATTGCACAACTCATAGTGAAATACAGTTAAAGAAATGAAAAGTAACTTGTTATTTATTCTCACTCACTGACATTCAAAGAAAAGTGGCAAATGTCGATATTTTTCTATCAACTACCAAACGGTTGCGAAAGATAAAGAACACACAAAAAGGTGAACTAATTTCGGTTGTCATTTTCATTCAATTTTGTTTATCTAGTCAAACTTTACTTTGAAAAAAAACGCATGAAAACACATCTTGATGGTGTGAGTGAAGGTTAAGAGGCGTTGTGCTCACATCCACTCACACTTAACCGACGAGTTTTGATCGGTTTGAACGATATAGGTATATATATTAATTTATTTAAGTGTTCGTACAATAAAACAAAATTTCGTTAGTTCCCTGGCTTTTTCTATTGTAACTGTTGTAAAGTGGGATATTCTCCAGATTTTAAGTAATAGTCAATTGTCTTCTGTACGTACATTAAATAGATACATCGTTTATTTACAATCACATTTTGAAACATTTTATAATTTTTTTCAAAGTGCAAACACAATAGCGAGCTTTACTCAACTAAAGATTGAATTTTGAAAAAAACTATTATTCATCTTTGGATGTACATATCAATTAAACGTTGCTTCTTTGAAAGGTGAATAAATCTCCAAAATTTATTTCTTTTCTATGAAGCAAATTACAAAAAAAGTAATTATTTATTTTCGATGATAAAATCCAAAAAAAGACTTACTATTGTTTGTTAGATGTTATAATTCCTTTGATTTGAAACACACGCACGCCTGCTATATTCGATTGATCATCATCAATATAGGAAATCGTAAATGGTAATTGTTTCAATGGTCTAAATCGATCGTCATCATTGATTTGATTAATAATTATTGTTAATCCAGCTTCGATAATTGGAATTGACAATGAACTTGTTTCCATTTGTATACTTTTGAAATATGCTGCGACAAAACAGATTCCACTACCTTTTATTCCTAATTTATTCAACGGGTCATTTTCTTTTAGAAAAGTTATTAAACTATTCAAAATATCATTTACAATGTTGTCATTAATTAGTAATTCCGTTTGTTTATCAGGTAAACGCTTCAATTCAGTCTCATTAATTTGAAACGTTCCAAATTGATTAGCGATGACACTCATTTCATTCGTTGCACGACGTATAAGATCTTCTCGATTCTCATCAAGACCTGACTCATAGTTAATTGGTATAATTCGTAATGGTGAACCACTAATTTGTGCTCTATTAAACAAAAGAAAAGTGAACTAAATGAAAATGTTTAACTAATATCACATACGTTCTACTCAAGGAATATATAATAGAATCAAAAGCTAGTTATCTTTTCGTTCATAGATTTCTTTACCTTGTCGTTTGAAGAAGTACTTCTATTTTTTGAATGAAATCTAGTCGCAATCCATCGCCAAGTTGTGCTATTTCAATAGATTTTATGAAATATCGTTCAGCTGATTTGAATTGTCTTCCCAATAGACAGAAAACAGCTACTCGAAAATATTGTAAACCTATTTCTAGGTAATCTGTTGCCATATGTTTCAGTATTATCTTCAAGGTTATTAATCCTTCTAGAATGGCCAGTTGCATGTTCATCGTTTCCAAGAAACATAATGAAAGTAAGTTGTGCATTGGTGCAAAAATCATGTGATCTTTATGATTGGATAACAGAAGTTCTAAATTCTGAATTGCTAGACATTCGTTTAAAAGTGCCATTTGATATTCTTTTTGTTGAAGATAATATTTAGCTATTAAATGAAATTTATAGATATTAAAAAATTTTCTTTTTGGTAATTTAATAATTTCTTGTTGGCAATGGATAGGAATACTGTTGATAATATCTTCATATGCGTCTCTTTCTATTCGAGACAATGATGATTGACAGCTACCCATTTTGAAATAAATTTTAGTCTTCAGATTTATATTTGTTCAACTAAATATAAATATCAATGATAATTATGATTCGATTCTTTATTAAGAAAAACTAATCATACATTTGATAAAGAGTAGTCTCCTTAGTTTATTTTGTTCTGTTTTATTCTAACTATGTTTTCAAGTATAAATATAAATAATACTATTTAGTGTACGTCATTAGTAGATTATTCTGTTACTTACCTGTTCTTCAAGCCTATGTTATTTTAAATCACCAATAGATGTATCTCAAACTCTATTTCTCTCTGTTGATAAATATGAGGAGAAAAAGTAATAAATGTTCATGCTTATTAAAAAAATCAAAACCATACCCATAATAACACATACGTCAACAACTCGAAATGTCAGATTTATATATGAGAATGCAATAAAAGCAATAGTAAAATTGATATGAGATCTATTTACCTTCCTACAGAGAGTGAGTAGTGATAACTGCTGGCACGTCGTATTATTGTAATAAAAATCATGAGTTTGTTAGACTAGAAAACATTTATTATGAAATATTTGTAGACATGCTTTTATTAAAATACTACGACGTTTTTTTTCATTCCACTGCAAGAATATTTGTGTGATCGTACAAATCGTGGATTATTTTTCTATCAGAGTGCTAAATGTTATTTGCTTCTCGAAATTGTCTTTGATGGCGGATATATGTGTCTCCTATCTTTAACTATCTACACCCACACCTCTGTTATTGATCACTATCTAATAGTGATAAACGTAATAGTATAAATATGCAATAAGTTTTCTAAAGAAAGATAAAAACTAAGCGTCACTGTTTGCTATTAATTGTCCAGTTTATAACTGATTCGATACTCTACAGTTCTTCTCTCGTACAGGGTAGATTAGCCGTTTTGAAAGTTTGGTTAAGCGCCAATGGTAACGAGAGCAAAAGTTGAACTGGTGGAACTTGAAGAAAGCCAAAATGTGATAGAATAGATATTGTTCGGCACAACGGCAAATGTTTGACTCAAATAGTCGCTGGAACCTACTGATCCATCCATATAAGAATAGGAACCACTATGAGAATTTCCTAAGCTAATGGCACCAGAAGAAGGAGCATTGCTAGGATTACAATACGTCCACCCTGAAAGAGTATCCAATTCGAAACCACCGTTTGATAAGAGCTGAATTCCTGAACTGTTAGTTACGGAAACATCATCTAAATACAGATAGTCTGGATCATCGCGCAGTGCGAACATAAGTTTAGCCGAGGTAATGTTGGGTGCCGTGTAATTGAACGAATACATCGTCCAAGTAAGATTTGAGGTTAAATCCAAATAAAGAAGTTGTGATACATAGGTTAAGCTACCAGTGCAAATGTTGCGTGTAATAGTCGTAGTACTGATTGAAGTCGTATTAATGGAAGTTATGGTTGTCGTTGTGATCAGGGTTGTAGACGTTTGACTAGTGGTACTGGCAGTCGCAGACGTTTGGTTAGTTGTACTGGCAGTCGCAGACGTTTGATTAGTTGTACTGGTAGTCGTAGAGGTTTGGTTAGTTGTGTTAGTAGTCGTTGTTAATATTATTGTCGCTAAAACATACTATAAATAGTAAGAAGCAAACTTCAACAAAAACAGATCACCATACTTATTGTAACAGTGGATTTTTGATTCATTGTCATTAGTATTACAATTAATGTTGCAGAACCAGCAAGAAGCAATGCCAAAAGAAGACTTGTTGTCAAACAACAACAAGGTGACCAAAAAGAACAACATCTACCGAATAATTTTGAACGACGTCGTCGATTGCTGTTTGGTTGCTCATAGTCATCTGGGACAGAATATCGTACTCTTCGACTGGTTTTGTCAATTTTGGGCAAAGAGAAGATTTTTAGTGGTATTTTTCTTGTTGTATGAAAGTTATTCTGTACCGGAAATTGTGATGTTGACGGTACTATATCACTGTCTTCGTCGCTACTATTTGCAGGTGCCACCTTCTACAATAGAAAAACAGTCATGAGTGTATATACCGTCAAGTTTTTATAGTCGAATTTGAGATAGATTTGCACACTGTAAAACTGATTTGGTAGATATTTTATCCTACGAAGAAAAATATTCGATATAGGCAGAAATAAGTAATACATTACCTGGATTAGTTTGGACTTTGGTAAAGTCGACAATTGTGTCTTGAAACGTGGTGAGAATTTCGGTGAATCTTTTGCAAGATTGATGTAATTTTGCATTCCTATATCTTTGACAAAAACACTGCTCGGAGCAAAACTGTCATTCATAGCTTGATGATGTGGGTTGATGGTGCTCGACTTTGGTCTTTGTTCCAGAATGGGCGCCATTGGTACGGTTGCTGTTTTTCTCATCATTTTGTTTTTTAGTGCAGAAACTGTTGAAGAAGAAACAGCCATTTTCAAAGGTATCGAGTCCATTTGTTTACTTGTTAAGTCTTGCTCATATATTGCTTGTTTAGAATGAAACGACTCACACAAGCCAGTCGTTATTCCTGCCTGTTAAAATTATGAAAATCAGAATGGTTCAATATAGTACTATTTCTACAAGCTATAGTCAATTAACAATATTTTTTATACTATATTATTTAGGAACATAAGTCTCATACACTACTTTAAACATTGACAAGATATAATTGTAATCAAAGAACAAACTATTATGTTTGTCTTAGATTTGATCCGAATTTACTTACATGGTTAGACTGATTTCGATGAATAGTACATCGTTTTGATTTGATTCGTGTTACACGTATTTTAGAATTCTGCATTTTTTCAATGCTGTCAAAGATGCTGCGACGTTGTTTGAAATAAATACAATCAATACGTTTCTTTTCATCAATGAAAATATTAGCATATATATATGTACAATGGCATAAGCTGAGTTAATACATGTATGACATAATTATACAATGTATACTTTGTTATGAGGTTTCGCATTGTTGTTATAGTCGTCTCATCGAGAAGATTGAATGTACTTTTTTACGATGTCCTTCTTCTTTTAATTTATTGTGCATTCAAATATATTTCTCAATGTAATCAATACGAAGCAACCATATAAATGAAATTTTCAGGTTTCATAGCAGCAAAAAAATCTTTCCGCGACATCAGAAGACAAATGTTATTTAATAATGTTTATTTCTACCAAGTCAAAAGCGCATTAATCATATGCAGAGGTCTGACCAGTATTTATCCTAACAAAGAACACAAAAGACATCCGCAAATAATTTCGTACATATCATTTTTCCAAGTACGCATATATTCAATTATTCCTTATTGTTGGTACAAAGTTTTATTGCAATAGAGTTAGGTTTATGGTTTAATTTGATCTAATCAAGATCTTAAGGATGTGGGTGTTGATGTTATGATCATCTCTCACCTACCCACGCCCACACCCTGACATATCAGACCATAAATCCAAGACAGATACACAAAAAAAGCGTCGTTGGTAGTATTCAACGAAATGAACAAAATACTCAATAAAGTATTTTATTGTATTGTTATTCTTTCAAACTTTTCTTTTATAATTTGTAAGCACTAGTTTCACAGCGTGATATACATTCTATTGCCGCATAAATTTCGAAAGAATCGATTAGTTGTCTGTATAAGTTATTTTCTCTTCCGCTTCTGCTATAGAAATCTCTACAAATCATTCGTATTTACATCGAACTTGTATAAAGTATTGTTTAAATGACATCATTTTGTAGAAAAAGAAATTATCAAACTGAACAACTTTTACTGATGAGTAATATGTAAAGAATAAAATGGTCAGTAATGACAAAAATAAGGAAAAAAAGAAAAAGAACTAAACACAAAATCTGAAGAAGCTCTTGTGTGCCTGACTTAATCCCGAGCTTGGAGTCGTGTTTCATTACTTCTCCAGCTGAAGTCAAAATCATATAAAGAAAAAGTACATCGGTACTCAAAAAGTAATTTAAAAATAAATTGAAATGTGACAGCTGATACTCAACTACGCACTAATACAGATGATAGAAAAAAATATATTTAAGAAAAAGCAACAAAATATTTGTTAAAGATTAGTCAGATGTATTCATCTATAAAATGAAGTGGCATACAATTACAGTTATCTACTTTTATTTTCATTTGATAAAGAATAAGTCACTTGCGTTGTTATTTCTAATATTTATTTTTATTACATGATTCAATTAGTTGTAGTGATTGTTTTGTCCTTGGTCTTGATTGATTTGGGTAATTAGAGTAAACATAACATTCTTTGCATCTATTTCTTTATGTTTATGTAATTGAGGATCGACACAATTATACCAAAAATCAATCAACTGGGACAATTATGCTAATGGACAGTATTCTGATTTGATGGCTAAATCTGACTTTGGTTCAGTCAGTGGATGGCACAATGATCGTGCAATGATTTCAAACAAAAACTTACGTATTACTTTAAGAAAAAATGCTCTATCCGGAGAATCTGGTATCGTATCTGCTACTCGAATTCCAGATGGTTCTGCATATGAATTAGATTTTGATGTTCGATTTCACAGTCAGTTTGATTGGAGTCGTGGTGGAAAAGTTGGTTTTGGATTAGGTATTGGAAATCGAAATACTGGATGTAATGTACCATTCGACGGAGCAGGTGGAACTCTACGATTGATGTGGTACAACGATGGAAAACGAGTCTATTTCTATCCATATGTATATCATGCAGGAATGGCAGGTCCTTGTGGAAGTAATTTTGGAAAGTTATATCCATCATCTGGTATGTATTATTATTTTAGGAAAATTCAGATTCCTAAAGAAATATATGAAACTAATGAAAATGTTATTTTTTATTTTTTTAGGTAGTCTTGAAAAAGGTAAATGGTATAAAGTTCATATGTATATAAAATCCAATACTGGTAGTAATGCTAATGGACATGTTCAAATAAAAATCAATGGAGACACACTGATTGATCAAAGTATTCTTTGGACAACCAATGATAGTAAACGACTTATCAGTAATTTATCTTTTCATACGTATGTTTAATTTTGAAAATATTTCTCTCATCTGTCACTTGACTTTTTTGTTTTAGATTTCGTGGTGGAAGCGGTGATCATTGGAAATCCGATGTTGATAGTTACATATACTATGATAATTTGTCTGTTAGACAAATTAGTAAATGAAAATTACTTCTTGGAAAATTTATTGTATGCATCGAATAAATGAGCTTCATTTTTTCTTTTCCGTAAAATTTTGAATGAATATAATTTATGATTCTATCAAGAATAGAATGGGGTAATTTCAGCTTTTAATACTTTACTTACTGTTATTGTCATCTAATCATATAATATATTTAATTAATAATTATACTGATGTCACTATAGCATTAATGGTTATAAAGGACAAGAATTTTAAGATAATTTTGATCATCTAATAAAGAAAAATAAAGTGATTATTTGTATTTTGATGAAATTATTATAGAAAACATTTTTATTCACCGAGATAAATCAATTAGATGACATCGAGTAAAGTAGTGCGTGAACAATCAGGTTGAATTAATCAAAAAGACGATATATTCAACTGAAATCATGGATTGAATGATTTGTAATGGAAATATTTCACAGCATCGATTTTAAAACTTTAGTCAAACTATTATTTGGAGACAGAAGTTTTAACTTCAAGAAAAAAACTAGAATTTAAATGGCAAAAGGAACAGTCGGTTTATAGAAATGTGAAATATATGTGATCTCTGCTTATTATAATTGAAGTTGGTTCAGCTTTGAAATGAGAAAAAAAACATTTTCCTATTTTAAAACGTTGAGTGTTGTTAGGTGGTATCATCATCTTTCTTCATTTCTTTCTTACGGCATATATGTATAGTTTCTTTCGTTCTGTTGTTACGTATACATATATTATATATAGTGTGATTCATCATCTTCTTCTATATGTGTGTTCTCGTTCTCTTCTATATCGTTCATGGATTTCTCCTCTCCTATCGTTTACATATGTGATGCTATATGTTATGGGACTTTTCCTCATCTTGTTCACTTGATCTCTTGTTGGACATATCCCTAACAGGGTGTTCCACCATCCTATATATAGCGTGTGTTTTTCTACGAATAAAGAGAGACATAGGATTCATATCCTCACAGTGTCCTCATAAGAAAAATACTACAATCTACTTTTTCTATGTTTTTATTAATATTTTCCGATTTCTTTTTTTTTCTTCGTTTATCTTGATTGTTGTAACATTACTCCGCACACGGAGATGTACATCATATAAGCTGATGATGTCTTCATCAGAAACTAACATATTTTATTTTTATAAATCTGTGTTTCTGATTGTTTTTCTTCTATATATTGTCTTGTATCGTCTTTATGCAATTACTGGAAATGCCAATACAACACGCTGTATATGTGACTTACCATCGCAAGACTATGTTTCTAAGAACTATAAATTCAATCATTAACGTTAATTTATAAATGGAAAAATATTCCAATGAAGTATTAATGATTCCAGATTCACTTTTATATTTTGATGGCCTCATCATTACGATACCGCTGACAAGTCGTCACTTTCTAGCATTAAATTCGAATAAATATTTTTGAAAAAAAGAGACATTAAAAGTTTCTAAACAATAAAATAAGACAATATACATAAGTAATACAAAACAGAATTTTATGAAATTATCTTCAAGTTTTATCATATAAAAAAATTATTTAAAAATTTACTGTTTTAATTTGGTTCACAATTAAATACTTGATTGAATAAAATAAAGTTGGATGAATATTTAATAATTTCTAAAATAAAAATATGATATAATGAGAAGAGACAGAATTATGATAAAGATGTTTTCTTACAATAAGTACAAAGAAGCTTCAATTTGATTCAATGCAAAATTTTTGTATTCGCTGATTGACTGTATCAAAGACATAAAGATTACCGTGTTTATCGAATACTAAATCACTTGGTGAATCTAATTGGTTTGTTTCATTTCCTGTTCCATTTCCACCAACAACAATGCTACCTTCTCTAGCTCCATGGATCCATCGCATAACTCGATGATTGTTTGTATCGGTTACATAGATATTACCTAAATGATCGACAACTATACCTGAAGGACTAGACAATTGTGTTAGATTAGTTCCAGCACGATTTCCACCAGCGACAACAATTCCCTTTGTTGCATTTTTCTCCCATTTCATCACACGATGATTACTTTTATCCACCACATATAATGAATAATCTTTATCGACAAAGAGGAAATGTGGCTGATTGAGTTGTTCGAAATTATTTCCATTTCCATTCCCACCTGCAACGACAAAGCTTTTATTATTAACTCCAAGTTCCCAGTGGCTGACGTTAACCTTGAGCCAATCACTAACATACAGAGAGCCTTTGTCATCCATTGCTAGACCATTACAATTAATTTCCGAGATCATTATGTCCCTATGTGTTACATTTTTACGAGACCATCGAATTATTTGTCTGAGTCCTTGGTCGCAAATAATAATTGAATCAGTTTTTTTATCAACAATAATATCGGTTGGAGCTCGTAAGTGATCTGTGTCATTTGCATCAGCAACAATTGAAAAATTCATTGCATTTAATTTTATTTTTATAACGCGATGTTTGCTTATTTCACCAAGATAAATAGCTTCATTGTTGTCCATATACATAGGATTAAGATCAAAACGGAATTCATCATAATCGTCTTGAGAAAAAATAGTTATTCCATTTTGTTTCCATTTTGTTGTATTAGTAAAATATAATGGAACTATAATAAAGCAAAAGTAAATTGTCAATGTATCAAATAATCATCATATTAACAAAATTCATCTTATTCTATATTTAATTAATTTCCATAGATAAATCCTTTTTCATATTTTAACTTTTTCTTTATCAATTATCTATGGTTTGATATAACCAATGATTTTCCATCACTTTCCTACTAAAGTATACCTTCTGTTGTTGTTCGTATTGTTGCTCCTGTTGCTGTTGCTGTTATTGCTGTTGCTGTTGTGGTTGTTGTACTGGTTGTTGTTCTTCTCCTCTTGTGTACAAGAACCGTTGGAACAGTAATTATTATCGTAATTAAAATGATACAGATTAAAACTAAGATACATCTTTTATAACGAAAGTGTTCACATCTGAAATGAATCAACGCATATCATTATTAATTAAAAGTTCTAGTTTACATACGAGATATTCCATCGATTCACTGATGGTTTATTGATATTTTGAACAGGTGCTGGTGGCTGAAACTAATGAAAATTGTTTATTATTGAGTGACTCGTATACATTGTTTTCATACTTTATTGTCAATTTCAATGTTTGATATATCTTCCAACGTCGCCATTGTGCTAATAATCTGATAACTCGAGTTCAATATGGATTGTCAGAAAAAGAAACCAATTAAGAAGAATAATAGTTAATTGTATTCTAGAAAAAAAAAGAAACGATATCTGAGAAATTACAATGGGAATAACATTGTTTTTGTTGAAAACTGAATTTTTAATGGAGCATATTGTTAAGAAAATAAAACGTTTTTCTTTTTTTATGAACTGTGTCCCATGAATATTTCCATCTGTCCGTTTTTTTAAATTTAATTCCATCTCTTCGTTCTGTTTGTCGACAGAATTGACTTCTGCAATAAAATGGCAGATGGGAATATTCTGTATGATCTTGTTTTGTAACGGAAGCTTTCATCCTCTGAAATTTATTCTTGCTGATTTTTATATTATCTTTATAAAACAAAAATCATAAAAAAAAAGTTTGTTATATGTTTTAGATAACGCATAGAGAGAGCATTTAATTTAATAGAACATCTGTACTGTGTGCATAATAATAATAGTTTTTTAATATAGTATCTTCAGAGATGCGTAGAAGACATCTAACCCAGTGGAAAATATTGATGCAAAAACCACGATTATTTTTAATTATAGACGAAATAGGCCGATATTTTGCTAATAAATTACTGGTTTCTTATCGGTTTTAATCCTAACGGCAATAAAATGGGTTTTTCGCAAGTTTAACTTGTCAAATTTAATCTTCTCGTCCGTTTTTCGGACTCCTCGACTCAACAAATAGAGAATACTAAACTAGATCAAATTTTCACAGATATGTCACCCTTCGAGATATACAATATCAACTGACACTTAATCATGCAAGTAAAAATAACGGAAAACTAGATTAAAATCAATGTTTTTGTTGATATTGACTGAAATCGGACCTGTAACAGATTATATTCAATGATAATCGATTAAAGTTGACTATAAATGGCTGAAAATTTCTGAAGATGTGAGTGAGGATGATTATATATCATACTTATCAAACACTCTGCGCATATTCTCACCCACACCTGAAATTGAATGTATAGAATTAAACATTATGTTACGAAGTTCTTGTATAAATTATCGTGATTTTAATTGAAAAAGAAAATAAAAAATTTTAAAAATTAATCTTGATGATAACGCAATATCATGCTTCTTTGATAAGTATACCGTATGGTCGAATATCTTCAGGATTTGATACAACCCAAATCTTACTGTCAGAAGTGAACTTGACACCGTCGGGATTTGCAGCTACTTGCAACATACATTTATACTTTTTCTTTCCCTGCTCAGTGTCCATTTCCACAGTGGCACCATAGCTGTTCTCGAGCCACTGGGGATCTGGAGAGCAATAGACACCAGGTCCATATGCAGCAGTCCTTGCCTTTTCGAATCCATTGCGATAAATATTTAACATAGCATCGACAGATACATTGTATGCGTTAATATATCCACCAGATGTGCCAAAGTTTTCAGCTGTTGCGTTTTTAGTTCCATGAAACGCTCTATACCAATTTTCAGAATGTAGAAATGGATCTAGCCAAGTATCACCATCTTTATATTTGCCCAACACTCTCAATCCATATCTTGTCCATCCAGCAGGTTGGATGTACGGCATGGTACGTTCAGGTGGTCCAATTTCGTAAGTATCTGAATCATTAGGAAAAGTTTTATTACCACGCTCATCAAAGTATGATATATCAAATGAGGGACGACATGATAATAATGGATGAATTTTTATACTTCGAAATTCATTAAACTCATTCTTCAAGTTTTTCTCAACCTGTAACAGCGATTGGTTATCGACAGATTTCAAATTTGGTATAGTATAAACCACATTGAAGGTTCCTTCATACACACTTATAATTTTGATATCTTTTTTATCAACCTTATGGGCTTTTGCTAATCGTTCACATATGTCTTCGATAACTGGATGGAATTGCTTTTGCTGAATCACATCATTTAATTGTTGAGCAAGACTTAAGTCATCTGGTTCGTTTTCAACATTGTCTTTTCCTAATCCTTTGCTACTATGTAATTTTAATATAAATGGTTTGTCTTCTGAGTTAAGATCAGCTAAATTTGCAGATGCATCATGAAGGTTTATACCAATCGAAGAATTATAAAACAAGCATTGCTGATCTTTATTTCCAAGCAAATTGTTTATAATATGACACATAGTACTACTGTCCTGCACGTTTCCTGAGGGCAAGTTTTGTAATATCGATGTTGTGAATTCTTTAGCTTGTTTAATTTCCAATCCTGTCTCATTTGTTACATTGAGAATATCCGGGAATCTTTCATAGTAGGACTTCGATCTTGCTTGTTTTGCTAGCAGTGCTTCGAAGTGAGCTACTTTCTCTTTTACTGATTTGCTGTCGGGTGAAAATGAAATAGTATCAACCACGGTATTTGCTATGAAGTCCTGCTTACCACGTTCTAACTGATCTAAAAAAGGAAAGAGAGTTTCGTCGAAATGGTGTGACGGTGTGGGTCTTGATGTAGTTATGAGTGTCGATTTGGTAAAAGATTATTTTCACACCCATACCCTACACTGTAGCAAAGAAACGTACCTGATAAGTTACTTTCTGAACTAATAACGTTAGAAGTTTCTCTTTGTTGATGCTGCTCTTTTGATCGAGAACATTCCAGACATGTATTTGGTTTCCATTGGTGTTCAGTGAAACTATGATTATTATCAGCCATGATTGATTCTTCTACAATATAAATAAATCGTGTTTAGCATGGTTTTTCGATAGAATTCTCTCCTAGGATCTAATGACTGTAAACATTCGAAACACGTGAAAAGAGACCCATAGAATCAGCAAATCAACAGAATTCTGGTTACTTTTGTGCATAAATGTCAGTTCCATAGATACACAAAAGGCCATAGAAAGTTGTAGACTTTCTTTTTTAAGGGTGGGCGGGTGTGTGAGTGTGGATGAGGATGTGTGGGCGAGGATGACAGAGAAGGAGAAACACCCACACGCACGCCTACACTCATCCTCAAGAATTGGCTTCTAACGTCACCTAATATGCTACATACTATTCAAACAAGGAACGATATCAAATGATATACGATGTAATAAGACGATTATGAACTGAATTTAGAAAATACATTATTTATATATTAATGTAGTGACATCGTTATTGGACTCTTCATATATCGTCATATTCTTTTTCCTTTCGTTTCTACGGAATATTAAATGTAACAGATTTCTCTAATGACGAAAGTCTGCTAAAGAAGAAATATCACTTCTGTGCTTCATGAGTCAATCAAATTCTTGTCTTTTTCTTCGAGTGCGTGTGTTTATAACGGTTCGTAAATGATAAGAAACCACGTGGATTTAAATATATCTATTCGTTCTTTTTGGCAAATATTTTATCTTTTTTTTTAGCACAATATATACCTGCAGCGACAGCGCTCGTTGTTTTATATTTTCATCGAGCAACATTTTGGTTAATAAACACATTTCGTTAATGTAATCTTTTTCTTATTAATAATATAAAACGATTCAGTTTCTTTTTCAAGGGATCCACGTTTTACTGATGAAACAATTGCATTTTTACAACTGGCTTCGCGAAATGCTTCATCTCAGGGTAATAGTTTAGAGGTGAAAACAATGCGTCAAGGGATCGAGTATCTTCATCATGCATCTAATGAAAAATTCTATGGAACGTTCAAAGGTACTCTAGAAGAAAACATAGTGAAAACCAATTCTACAGGTGAATATGAACTTTTTGGTCTTGTAAACACTCCAATATTGTTCGAGTGTGATGTCACTAATAAAGGGTGGATATATATATATATAACATTGTGATACCATCATGTTCATTATAGGTTAATTCTATAATTAATCATTATTTTGACTAAAATCTGACAGTTTGAAGTTCATTCATCAATAAATTTATATAAAAATCTGATATATTTAGAAATACCGATTACTGTCTATACGCCAATAGATGCTAATAAAGAGAAATTGGGTGTTTATTTTCATGGTGGAGGTATGATTAAAAAGATAAATAAAAGAAAATTTCATCAATGTATCGGACATATACACTAGGTTGGGTCATTGGCAGTCGAAAATCTCATCAAACAATTGTTAATACCATTGCTGAGTAAGTAAATTATATTGATCTCTATATGTTGTTCCTATCTAACCATACAGTGCTACAAAAACAATTTGGATTTCTGTAGAATATCGTCTCGCACCCGAACATAAATATCCAGTTTGGCTTGATGATTGTTGTGATGTTACTCAATATATCATACAGAACAAAACAAATTTTGGTAGATTTTTAATTCCATCGATTTTCTTAAATATATATATCTATCTGCTCTTCATTTTGTTTATAGGTGTGAATGAAACTGCTAAAATCGGTGTTGCTGGTGATAGTGCTGGCGGAATGATCGCATCGTCAGTCGCTCGTACAATTGAAGGCATTGATTTTCAAGTATAGATTTATTTAATCATCGTCAACTGTATTCAATTCTCTTTTATCAATAGATTCTAATTTATGCAGGATTAGATATTACTCGTGAAACACCATCTTATAATGAATTTACTCATCAAATGTATGTTCTTACACCTGAATTAATGGATTGGTAAAAGAACGATTGAATAATAATATATATTATCCTGATTATTTATAGGCTTAAAGAACATGCATTTGAAACTTCGCAAGACTTGAAAGATCCACGAATATCTGCTTTACATAATACATCATTGCAAGATGTACCGCCATGTCTATTCATTGTAGCAGAACTTGATGCTCTTCGAGATGGAAGCTTAGGTATAGAAAATTATATTTTCCTATGAATTCTAATGTTATCTTTTAGAATATCAAAAACTACTTGAAAAAGCCGGTGTTCAAACGAAACTATTAGTTGTAAAAGGTGTTATTCATGGGTATTTTAGTTTACCTGGTAAGACGGAAAAAAAAACATTTTTCTTTATTAAATTATCTTTGTCTATTAGGAATTTTTCCACAAGCGGTTGCAGAATCAATTAATACTATTCAAGATTTTATGGCATCTATTTAATAAAGAAAACTTTCATGATTCTTACACGCACTAATTGTATCGCGAGCTGATTAATTTTATATAATACGAGAGTAAAAAAAACTTTCAATATATGGTGATTTATTCATTTTAAAATAATAAATAATGTTAGCTAGATCTCATTGAATTCTATATCATATCGTTTGTTACAATGAATATTTATAACATATACCTCGATTTCAGAAACTAAAATCGCTCCACATATATTACCCTTCAATGTTGATTGACAGGATTCGATGTTAGTATCACAGAAACTTGATATTTTGGCAAACTTTCAATAGCTCTTTTACCTGTTTCTCTCACCGAATAGTGTAGAAATTGTGTACTCGGTCCGACTAATAAACTTCTTCTCCAACTATCCAACTATTTAAATATAATAGGTGAATAGGCGTATTCTTTCAATATACGGCTATGTCGCACATCAGTCCATGTACCCAAACACAGCTGTTTTGCCCTCCACACCCTTCCAGGCACCCACATTCATCTGCACCCCTCCGGGCACCCGCACTTAGCTGCGCCCTCCCCCACACCTACACCCACCCTCAAGATGCTCAAGCTCGTTGTCAAGGAAATATGGAAACAAAGAAGGTCAAATGGTGCAAAAGGTATAAAACTGTTTCATGATAATGCTGGGCCCCATTGCCATTCAGATGTTATTAACTATTTAACAGAAGAAGGTATCAATATAATGCCGCATCCACTATATTCACCTAACCTTGCACCATGTGATTATTGGCTAAACGATAATATCAAGAACGGTTTAACTGATCAATCAGATGAAAAATCTTTGGCTCGTGCGGTTTCCAAGATAGTAAAAAATATTTCAGAAGAAAAGTTTAAAAAATCTTTGACAAATTGTTGGAAAGAATGAAGCTTTGTATAAATAATCATGGTGACTACTTCGAACATTTAATGAAGTAAAATTAAAACTTTCTCTTTATCTTCCTATTTTTTCTATCGATGCACGAACTTTTGATTAGACTTAAGTAGGTGTCGATTGATTGTTGGTAACATCGGTTAAAGTAGAACTAGAACTTAATATTGAACTCGAATATCTATTTGTTTGACTCGATCTTCCAGACTTAGCACTGATCGTAGACGAGTACTTTATAACACAATTTATGTACATGTTCATTTAAGAGTGAATGATTTAATTTTTTCTTATATCGAATTCGTAATGGTAAACGAACTTTTTCTTCTCTTTCACTTGTACAAAGTTGTGTAAGATTTGAACGAGCAAGTCGACCTGTTTTACCACGAACGACACATAGAATAATTGCAGAAGGCATTTACCTTGTCGAAATAATAAGATTATTAATATAGTCGACCCACATGTATTGTAATTGTGCACGTCAAGTTTTTTATTTGTCAAAAGGAGAAAAGACATTAGTATTACCACCAATAAAATTCTATTGATTAAATACAGCCACTATTGTGAGCTAGTAAATTAAACATGACTAAAATTTCTTTTTAATGTTTCAAGTGGAAATTTCAGCTATAAGAACTCTTAAAAAAGTGTCCAAATATGTGGCGCCAGCACAACGCTAAAAAATAAAAAAATATCTTCATCAAAGTTTTTGTCGATTCTTATTGATGGTTGTATCGACCAATAGGAATGATGTTGTTTATTTATTTTTGTCTCAATAACATGTTGAGAGAGATATGAATATTTATTCATTTAGATTTTTCTTGAGTGACTCAACAGACATCCTCCTCATTTCATAATAAGTACATATTTGCAATAAAGAAATTATTACATTATTAGTTCTGTAGTATATCTTTTTTCTAATAATTTTTTCTTTATTTCTCTTCATACTTGATTCTCGTTGTCTCGTCTTCTCAAAATAAGTTTACTATTATAAGAAAGGTGATCATTAAAATATATATATGAAACGACAATTTGAGCGCATGTATTTTATAAACAATTTGCTTTTATTTATGACATTTATCTCTCTTCTATAGTCTCATCATATTTCTAAAATTACATGTAATATTAATGTGTTTGATCTGATATTACTCTTTGATAGATATTTAAAATGACTTTCGCAAATAACACTACCAGTTGTATTTTAAGATTTCATTTCTCAAATTAAATTTACTAATTCAGAACATATCATCAAAGATTCGCTTTACTCCTGTTCGTACTTCAGTGAAATTCTTATTACTATCAAACTCTTACATATCATTTCAGAGTGAAAGACACACGTCAATCAGAATTTAATTAAAAAAAGAAAGATAGAAAAAATACTTGTAATATACTGCACAAGCATTTCAGTTTTTTTTCAGAAATCGTATGCGGTGAAGATGTGAGTGCGCTTCTCTTACCTTAACTCACATCCACACCATGTGGACTTAAATATATCTATTCGTTCTGCTTGGCAAACATTTTATCTTTTTTTAGTACAATATATACTTACAGCTACAGCGCTCGTTGTTCTGTATTTTCATTGTACGACATTTTAGTTAATAAACATATTTCGTTAATGTAAGTTATCTTTTTGATAATATAAAACAATTCAATTTTTTTTTCAAGGGATCCACGTTTTACTAATGAAACAACTGCATTTTTACGAGTGGCTTTACAAAATACTTTACCTCCGGGTCATAATTTAGAGGTCGAAGCAATGCGTCAAGGTATAGAATATCTTCATCATGTATGTAATGAAAAATTCTATGGAACATTCACCGGTACCTTAGAAGAAAACACAGTGAAAACCAATTCTACAGGTAAATATGAACTTTTCGATAAAGATCAATCAGCTATATACTAAAGTGATATAATACAAGTGCATTTAAACTTAATTCCTTTCGCTCATTCGAAAAAATGTACATATTATCGTAATGAATTATGTTGAATATTAATTGAATTGTCTTGTCTTTTGAAATATTAATTCCATCAGGGAATGATCTTCCTTTGATGCGATATGGTAATCACATTTCTCAATAATGCTGAGATAAATCTTTGTAAGTGAATGTCGCTTTCTAAGTATTGTATGGAAAATCAATATGGCAAAATCTAAAAGTATCCGTAGATACATTGGACCCTTGAAAAGGTTTCGTAAAGATTCCAGTATTGTTAGAGTATGATGTCACTCATAGAGGATGGGTATGGCACTGCAATAACCCGTACCCACGCCGGTCAGTTATCGCTGATTTCACGTCTTTTGCCACTTTCTCATTGATTTTTCTGTAAGATCGGTATTGTCTGTTCTGAAAACGTCGAATTTTACTTCGAAAAATGAATTTACATATGTAACATCGTGATGCTACAATGTTCATTATTTTGACTGAAATCTGACACTCTGAAGTTCATTCATGAAGAAATTTATATAAAAATCTGATATATTTAGAAATACCGATTACCGTCTATACACCAACAGATGCCAATAAAGGGAAATTGGGTATTTATTTTCATGGTGGAGGTATGATTAAAAAGATAAGTAAAACAAAACTTCATCAATGTATCGGACATATATACTAGGTTGGGTCATTGGTAGTCGAAAATCTCATCAAACAATTGTTAATACTATAGCTGAGTAAGTAGATTATATTTATGTCCATATGTTGTTCCTATATAATCATATAGTGCTACCAAAACAATCTGGATTTCTGTAGAATATCGTCTCGCACCCGAACATAAATATCCAATTTGGCTTGATGATTGTTGTGATGTTACTCAATATATCATACAGAACAAAACAAATTTTGGTAGATTTTTAATTCAGTCGATCTTCTTAGATATATATTTGCTCTTCATTTTGTTTATAGGTGTGAATGAAACTGCTAAAATCGGTGTTGCTGGTGATAGTGCTGGCGGAATGATCGCATCGTCAGTCGCTCGTACAATTGAAGGCATTGATTTTCAAGTATAGATTTATTTAATCATCGTCAACTGTATTCAGTTCTCTTTTATCAATAGATTCTAATTTATGCAACATTAGATGTTATTCGTGAAACACCATCTTACAACGAATTTACTCATCAAATGTATAATGCTACACCAGAAATAATGGATTGGTAAAAGAGCGATTGAATAATGAAATATATATATATATATATTATGATTATCTATAGGTTCACAAAACATGCATTTGAAACTTCGCAAGACTTGAAAGATCCACGAATATCTGCTTTATATAATACATCATTACAAGATGTGCCACCATGTTTATTCATTGTAGCAGAACTTGATGCTCTTCGAGATGGAAACTTAGGTATTGAAAAAAACTATATTTTCTTGTAAATAATAATGTTATCTTTTAGAATATCAAAAATTACTTGAAAAAGTTGGTGTTCAAACGAAATTATTGCTTGTTAAAGGTGTTATTCACGGATTTTTTAGTTTACATGGTATGACGGATAAAAGAACGTTTTTATTTATTAAATTATATTTGTTTATTAGGGGTGTTCCCACAAGCGTGTGCAGAATCAATGAATACGATTCAAGATTTTATGGCATCTATTTAATAAAGGAAACTTTTAATATAGAAATAAGATTTTATTGAGATATAAATAAAACACATAAGGACTAACAACAAATAAACAACTAATTATTCGAAGAAATGTCAAATTTTTCATGATATGTATGGTGTATGAATGACTTGTGTAACGTACTGATCACTTCTGATGGATCTAGGTGCACTTTGTTGATTTCTCTGTAAAACTGACAATGGATATGTTTCACCGTGAATCACTGCAATAACGTTTCGACGTGGATGGCAACATCGTTTTATGATCTTCAGAGATTCCTTACGAAAAACAGTAGCAGTTAATGTATATAAATAGAAACTAGTTGAATGAGCAAAATATGATATTCCAGATGTAAGTCTAGATATCATATTTAATTGAGCAACTCGAAGTGAGTCTTTGGGTACACTTGCAGTGAACGATGCATAAAGTTGATAAACAGCATATGGTGCTGTGCATATGATAATCATCAGAACTTGGGCAGTTAACATTCGTAACAGATGAATGTGAACTCGTCGATGCATTTGATTATTTTCAGGTGGTTGTGCAAGTAATCGACGACGTTGACGAAGATGTTTCAATGTAAGACTACCGAAAACAAGCATTAAGAATGATGGACAAAGTGAATACAATGCTAGATGCCACAATGCAATGAATGTACTATAAGTACTATTTTCGATCACACATGAAGATCCGACATTTCCATATTGATCTATAACATATTTCAAGTTTAAAAAAACATAAGTATGACTATAGAAAATAGGAATAATAATACAAATAATTCCAATTGTTAATTTGGCATTTTTTAATGAACTTAATCGTCGAATAGATGCATTTGATGAACTATGTAAATATCGATCGATGCATATTAATGTAATTAACCAACTGCATATTGCGCGTACCGTGTAGAAAGTAAAAAATTCAATTTTACATATTCCAGTATTCACATTACCTACATCTATATTAAAACTAATTGAAATCATTCGTACTGGTATTATAATTAGTATAACAAAAAAATTAAAACATGTTGCTGTGAGAAAATAGAGTGAACATGGTTCACGACGTAGAGTTGGACGAGTGAAAACCAGTATATTAAATGCCAGACCAAATATTCCCAGAAACAAATTGACAAAAGATATCACGAGAAAAAACACTAATGTTATTGTGTTGATTTGTTGAATTGTATCATGCCCGAGCGACATGATTACAATTCAATACGTAGATTTGCAGTAAAAATATTCGTTGATTTAGATCTAAATAATACAGAAACAAATACAATCAAAAACTTGAACACATCAAACGATTCATCTCGTTCGCTTAAAAATCTCGCATGATAGCCTGTGTTTCTGATTTAATATATAATGAGAATAGTTTTGTACTGAAAATACATGCCTTCAGTCTCTAAATAGATTTAAATTATACTCTCTGGTGTGACCCATAAAGATGAAAAGGAGAAAAAATGAGTACCACACAGGAAAGACGCCAAAATCAGAGAAGATAACGTTATAACGAGGATCTTGCAACTATAATAGAATTGTTTTGTCATTTGCCAGTAATAGTTACTCACCGGAAATAGATTTACCAAAAAATTTGATTCTAATCAGTTTTAATCTAATCTATTGATATCTTTGTTCACAAAACTTCACACTATGTCAAGTCCGATCTCAAAGCGATTGATATGTATTCAAAATTGATCTCGTACTGTATATACTATTTGTCGAAGAGAGAAATTTCGAAACGACAAATTTTAGAAGTATTTCAGTTTAATTTCCATTAACAAGATCGAGATTTTCACCAGTTTCAAAGATGATAATCAAGTTTATGAGAGTATCTGATACAGTTAATATGTAAAAGATTAGGATCCCTAATAAGACAAAAAAAAGATAAAAGTTAATACTGGAAAGTAACATTCATTTTTAAAAAACAATAACAAAGCAAAAGAGAAACATTCTTTTTTTCAGTACTTTCAGCTATGTTTGAGATGAGAAGCAATATTTGGACTAACATTGTTATTACAACTTTAATTAAGTAACGGATGAGTTTGTTGGAATTTTTAAGTTCCTTTAGGTATTTTCATTCTTAATTCTCTGTTTTATTAAAACTTTGGCAATGTCTTTTGATCAAACCGGATATTCCAAGATAAATGGCACTCGCAGTATTTTGATAATCATTTTTTTCAATTTTCAAACAATTCATGTGACTAATTGCTTGTCAAATATCAGGGTAGATTGAATAAAATTCATATTTTATAAAAGATTTCACAAAGTATCTTTTTCGAGATGTGAGTGTGAATGTCAGATAAATAAAGTATCAACACCCACACCACACTCACTTTTAGAAAACACAAAACCTACTAAAAATGCATTATAATATAAGTCGAATTAAATATTTCTATTGTTTTTCTTTTATTCATGAATGAAACTATTGATACAATAATGTTTACAACATTAGCAACATGTTCTTGTCGTTTGTCTTCTTCTCGTATGACCATTAAATTTTTTGCAAATATCTTGTAAATTATTCATTTCAATTCAGTTCGAAATGCTTTTGATACAATTACAAGTATTAAAAAAAACTGGTACAAAAAGCAATATGATATAGAAAATAAAGAGAATGAAGTAAACAACTTTCGATAGCTTGTCATAATAATGTACGTGTTTGATTTTTTGTTACTACTTCATAAATATAATAGATATTACTTTTGATAAATACATGAAACAAGAAAATCATCCAAAAAATATGTATTTAAATTAATGGAAAATGTATTAAATAAAATACACATACATTTTTTCTCTAAGATTTTTTTAAGAATATTAAAGTATTTAAAATGTTTCTAACATTACCAAAAATAAAGATAACAGGAAAAATATATCGATATATATAAATAGTTGCATTATTAAGATTATTGATATGATATCTTTCAGATGACCTTTTCCTTACAAAATAACATATGAGTAGTAATGCTATTTTTTATAATAGATAGGATTTCTGTTCCATTTATGGTCTTGACAAATTCAATTTTTTATTTATAATTCACTAGTAGAACTAAAAATGTTCTTAGAAATTTAATATTCTAAGAACTCTTCGAACAAAACTATATATAGAAAATAATATAATATGATGATGACGCACGAAGCAAAAAAAACTAATAAGTAATTATATATTTTTGACAAAAGTATCTAAAACAGAAAGTGCATCTCCTGTAAATGATATTTTAACGAAGGATCATTTCTAATAAACTTATAATGCTTAGTTAATAAAAGAGATTTAATAAAATAATCTTTAACTTTATAGAAATAACATTTGCGACGGTTTCTTCTTTTTTTTAATATCTATTTTATTATTCCCAAAAGGGTAAATAAACTTTTTTCACAGTTCACGTTACACTACATTTATCAGATAAGATGAATGGAAATAATAAAGAATATAAAGTGGATGAATTAGATTTATGTTTCGTGTATAAAGATCCAGATATATTCACATATATAAAGCAATCAGATGTGAAAGGACAAGGGTCTAATCGAACACTTAAATATGTATCTGACTTGTTTATTTCTATACATGTTAAGAAGTTTAATAAGAATGAATAGAAAAGTATTTCAGTACAAAGTGCTCCAATAGAGAAAACATTTTCTAAGGTGAATAGTATGCGCGTCTTTTGCCATTAATAATCTTCATTAATTTATCTTTTGTGTTTCATTTCCTACATCTGGTTTAATACTGTATTCTTTCCGTGCAAGTTCGTATTGTATTATTACATCGAACTCTATTATTATAACATGTATTTTAAAGAAAAAAGATCGACGTTTAGCTATAGTCCTGAGCAATGATATCCGGAAGATGATAAATATTACAAAAACTTATGCCTCACCTTTTATATGTGATTTAATTATTTAGAAACGCTACTTTTGCCACTATCTATCTTTTTCATAATTAAATATTGTTCTCTTAAATAACAGTTTATGGAGCAAGAAGAACTCTTTGTCTCCTCTTCGCTATAAAAGCACATATAGATTTTTTTTAGATTTTAATCAATCCTTCTTTTAACAAAGCATTTTCAAACAGAAAAAATGACAACAACAAATTTACCCTTTGTACAAGAAGAAATGATACGTTATGGTATGAGCATTTGCTTAGCACTTGGTCTCACTGGTAATATTTTCAATTGCATCATATTTACACGACCATTATATCGACGTTCACCTAGTTCTGTCTATCATCTTTCTCTCTCAATTTGTGCTCTTTTCCATTTAATTTGGTCTATTAGTCCACAACTTCATACACTCTATTATCCTGATCTTCAAAACCAATCGGTTTTCTACTGCAAAACAAGACTTTTTGGTACTCATGTTCTTGGATTATATTTTCGCTATATTCTGGTATGTGCTTGTGTTGATCGATTCTTTGCAACACGAGACGATGTTGGTCGTCGATCGTTAAGTTCAGTTAAAATGGCAATAGTGCTTATTGTCATTACATGTATAGTATGTTCATTGGCCGCCATTCATATGCCTATTTTAATGTATATACGAAATAATATTTGTGGAATGTTTGATTTATACAAATTTATTTTTGCATTTTATGAAATTCTGACAATTACGATTCTACCACCAGCATTAATGATCATTTTTAGTGCTCTCACTATTCGTAGTCTTCATCAGCGTCATGCAATTCAAATACATGCTAAAATTAGAGATCGTCATCTTTTACGTATGGTTATTGCTGAAGTCGTGGTGAATATAGTTACATCTGTCCCGTTTTCAGTTAATCTCATCTATGGAGTAGCAACATATTATGTTGTTAATAAAAGTACTCGACGACTTCAGATTGAATCATTTATGAATTTTTTCACTACATTCATAATCTACATGCTTGTTGTGTCTCCATTTTATCTATTTATCCTTGTATCAAAACCTTATCGAAAAGAATTCATCAATATAATAACCAAGGGTCCAAACAAGTGCATGAAACGAAGAAATCGAATTATGCAAACAAACACACAAAATCATGCACCAGCGATTAATGGTTCAGTCGTTTAAAATAAATAACAAAACAAAACTTAACTATCAATTGAACTAATTTCCTTAAATGACAATTTTTGTAGTTTGATTTAGATCACTTATAAATATTTTAATCATATTTCCTATCAGATACACTGTATGATGAAAAATTCTAATAAGAAATTCGCAGAGTATAAATAACTTTTGACGAGATTATAAGTGAATTATATGACGTAGTATTCAATTTGGTGTTTGAGAGGACGAACATTAGAAACGACTTTTGATGTAAATTTGAGTGATTAGTTATTGATTGAACTAGAAACAGACATGAGGGTGTGGATGTATCTTTTCTGTACTTATACCCACAGCCTCAAGATGATTCAATCGTCGATAAAACTTGCTGGATCATAGGCATCTCGTTCATATTACCATCGCCATCAATACTTGAACAATATGTAATAGCATAATTTAATCGATCATACATAACATCTGTTGACGAATACTCTGGTAAATCCAGAACAAAACTACATGTATGCGATCCTATAATAAATTTTAGATTAAATGAAACGTTAATAATGTGAACTTACTTGGTAGTGCTCCATCAACGGGACCATTAGTTATGTCAAATCCATTAATTGTAAAACGAGTTGTAAAATCTTCATCTCTATTCGGTAATGTACATCTTCTCCAGACAAATTTCAAAAACAATTTCTTCTGCTCTTCTGTAAACAAAATACTGAGAACGATCCAAAATCGTTGAATACATGGCGCATCTTGACTATAAGCAGAACCATAGTTAGTGTTGCGTTTTAATAATTCTACATCTATTTCACCTTTTCCACAAACAGCTTCTTCTAATTCACTGCCTGTAAACAAACTCAAAAAATAGCCAGGAATAATACTGTATAAACCTTGACGAATAAATTCGATTTGACGATGAAACTCATTCAAACGATAATTACGATAACTCGCACAGTATTCTTTGAAATTTGCTATCGTTACTGGTATTTCTTGACCATTAGGAACAAGTTCAAATGTTGATCCATTTGAACTGACAACTTCAAATCGTAGTTCATCCAAGATACTACTAAGTACATCATCAAGATCAATTGATTGATCATTTTCTGACATTGTTTTCTCCATTTCATTGATCATTGTAAAACTTTGTATATCGATTGCTTCAATATCTTCACTTGTTATTTGTTCTCGAACTAATTGTTTCCATAATAACATGGGAAATTTCAAATCAAGATAATTCTTCTTTCGTATAGCCATACCCATCAATTTGGGTGTGGGTTAAGAGAAGATAGATATCCACACCCATACCCCTCAAGATTAAACATAATATCGATTACTAGGCCCACGGTGACTGACAAGAAAAATAACATATTTAATAAATTTGCATAAGTTATAAGGTATAATCTGAAAAGTATCCAGATGGTTACATTCACTTTGTCGGCAAATGAATGTGGACAAGTGATTAATACGGAAGATAAAATAATTGTTTCGAATTATCGATTAATCTTCAAAAAGTGATTCCTATTACATTGTAGATTAATGACGTCATGTATTGTTGTTTATAAAGAATCTCTATTGGCGGTAAAATATCTTTTATGATAAAGTTTCTTGTAAACATTGCAATTATTTTAAAACACGCCATTCACCATTTATTTATACTCCACGTAAAGAACGCAAAAAAATAGACTAGCGTATGGTTGTTAGACTTGACTGATTCTGACCACGTGTGTTACTTTCATGTGAATATAACTGCTTTTCCTTTTTTACTTACTCAATACTAAGAGTCTTGTTTTTATAGTTATCATTTATTAAGCAATAATAATGTCCGTCTCGAAATTAGAACAATTAGCAAATGAAATTATGTACACAATTTTTGATTATCTTGATGGTTTTCATCTCATATTTGCATTTCGTGGACTTAATTCTCGTTTCACTTCTCTTATAAATCATATGCTTCTTCATATCAATACAAGATACTGTCGAAAAGTTGATTTTAACTATTTCTTCGATAGTATTTTTCCATTTACTACCAATGTCTTTTCTTTAACAATATCAAACACAAATCATCTCGGTCCAATTGAAATATTTATCAAGCGATATCTTGATTTAATTCCACATAATCAACTTAATCATCTAAAATTTATAGATATTGATCAGGAAGCATTGAATATATTTCTAAAAACTGTATTTTCAAAACTTACTCAACTTGTTTCATTAAATATTACGAGTTCGTTAACAGAATTCCGTTATAATTCAGTACGAGAAATTATGAATGTATCACTACCAGCATTTAAATATCTTTCATTATCAATTAAACAATATTCATATTATCCGTTTGCTCCAATTTTCAATAAATATATGCTTATACATCGAATGGAATCAATACTATCAACTGTTACACATTTGTCTTTAGGATATTCTCCACAAGATATAACTAGATTAATTGATATATTTGACAAGTTGAACAAAATCGAATACTTTCAAATTACACTCGATATCGATGATGAAATTGCTTGTGCTATTGGAGGTCCTTTCATATTTAATTCTCAATTGATTAGAGATCAAGGACAACATCTACGATCATTTATTATTCAAATTGGATATCATATATTATTTGCAGAAATTGCATCATTATTAACTCATTTTCCACAATTACAAATATTATCATTAGCAACATCAGTATTTACACGTGACATTCAATTTTATGATGGTCAACAACAGGAACAATTAATACAAACGTCACTTCTTCGTTTGACTTCATTTCGTTTGTATATCTTCGCAGACAATCTTTCTTCCGGTCCTATTCTACATGATATTATCAATCGATTTCGTACTTCATTCTGGTTAAATGAAAAAAATGGTATATTGTAGGTGATCAATTTTCCAATTGCTCGTTACAAGTCTATACCATACCTTGTCCGAAAAAAAGTATTGTTATTCTCAATAATGCGTCGTTAGCATGGGATAATACTCTACCTTCACTCAACTTATCGACATTTGATTGTATTACTCGTCTTAAATTATATATCACTAATGTTAAATCAATTAAAATTTCAGCATGGCCAAGTAAAGATTATCATTTATCACAACATATGAACTTATCGAAACTTGAAATGGTCACTGTTGGATACTAATTATCTTATTTTATATTGAAACATATAGTATTCCGATTTTCTTTTTTTTCCTTGCTATTATGAATAGATGAACAAGTAGATTAAGTTTACATCTTATCTTTAAATAAAATTCTAAATGTAGAGCGACATCGTAGGAAAGAATCTATGTGCTTTACAGAAAACAACGAAAAATAAATTTACTTTCTTGTTCGAATGATTGTGCTATGCGCGTAATAATCCATCTGCTATTATTTCTCAAAGATTTAAGATAAGAAATCAATATAAAAAATCGAATTTTTATTTTCATGTCTTAAACACACGATTCTAAATAGTATAATGATCAATTATTATTTTCTTATTATTCTACTTTCTTCTACGTATTATCAAAGTAAGAAATATTCAATTAATTTTTATTTAATATATATAAAAAATTATTCTCATATATACTCTTATTCTTTCTAGATATCCATGCCCTTAAATGTTATTCATGTAATGATAATGATGGCAATCAAAATCATTGCATTAAAATAGATGAAAAAACACCAATAGATGAATCAGACATATATTTATGTTATGTAAGATTTATTTTAATTGAAAATAAATTCTGATTAACTACTCTCTTTCTGTAGGAAGCAGTTGTCTATGATACGAAAAACTTTACTATTTACGGTATTGAACGTAGCTTGAAAAACAGGAATGATGATGCATGTCGTGATATATATAACAAATGTATAAATGAAACACTTATTGATGGCGTACAAACAATAAGATGTTGCTGCATGAATGATAATCTCTGCAACAGTAATGATTTAATAAATAGAATTATCTCAATGAGATAAAATAAGAATCTTATCTATTATCTTTATTACTTAGAGCGTATAACAGAACCAAAGTTGTGCTTTATTTGTAATGATGACAATAATGAAAGAAGTGAATGTTTTCAACCCAATAATAGTTCTTGTAATAACAATGGACAAATAAAATGTGCAATGAGCCATCCAATGGAACGATGTTATGTAAGTTTAGAATCTAATCATATTTTTTTCCTCTGTCTCTCGATATATTCTTAAATACTTCTTTTTCATTTTTATAGTCAAAGACAGTACAACTTCTTGGTAGAGCTGCCCGTGTGCAACGTGGAACTCAATTAACTACTGAGTGTTATAATTATATAAATGACTGTGACACATCTTACATAGCTGGTCAAGCTTATTCAAAAGAATGTTGTTGCAATGAACATTATTGTAATGCTCGATGATCACCAGAGAGTTTTTTATCTTCGTTTTTCTTAAAAATAAATTTAACATCGCCAATGGTTATTATTAACGAAATATTTCAAAGAATTTCATGAATGAATAAAGAATGTTTTTTTCTGTATAGTTTCAAGAGACGAGTCATCAACTCATCAAAAATGCTCGTCACATGACAACTTTTAGATTTTAATCAAACTATGCTTGATCGATAGCGTATGTCCTGAAATCTCCGTAGTCTCCTACAAAAATCAGGCAAATGGCAATTCACTTCCTTCTCAGCCGTTTTTACGATCATCTATTTCGAATCATGTCTCATTTAAAAATGTGGTGTTAACGTTCTTATACCACAAATTTTATAAGTGTATCTTGTAGAGAATTTTTTTTCTGCTTTCGAGTAATAGATAAAGACAAAAATAAGTTAGAGAGATTTAGATCCTCACAAAGTGCGGTTTTGGGATTAATACGAAATCTATTTTTATGAACTGTTGCAGTGTTTCTATGAGACAACATTATAACATATAAGAATATAGAAATGTATATCTACTTTTTTTCTTCTCCTTTCCTTTATCGAAACTGAACATGGTTTTATCTGCTCGACACTATTTTGTTCTCGCTCACTTTCTAACGATACGTACACTGATATATACCGGCTGGAAGTGTAGCGTTATGATTTCAAGTTGAATATGTAATGAATTTTATACCAAATTAAAGCTCGTAAATAATTAAATTTATAAATATAGTCATCAGTTTAATAGATAAGATTACTGTTTTAAGTTTTGAATATACGTATTTAATCGTCAGAATATCGAACATTTTTTTGTTCTTTCTTTTCTTCTTGTAAAATTATTTTCGTGTTCGGTAATATGTGGATGTGGGCGTCGAGCTTCTATCTATACACCCACACCCAGCTTCATCTCAAGATTTATGTGAATTACTACCAAACAAATACAGCGGACAATAAAAACTTAATCATCTCGAGAGTGTGAGTGACAGAATAATATAACGTTCATAATCACATCTACAATCATTCTTCTAATCTAACAAAATTAGCTATAAAAAGTCATTGTTAACAAAAAAAGAATAAAAAGTTTTATTAATGTCTTGAATGAGTACTTGGTACATATTCGCACCGTAATTTGAAAGAACTACAATTGTTGAAATATTACCACTCCAATTAGATGATCGTCGACTTTTGCTAACATACGATTGCTTCGAATGGCAAGTTGCGTAGCATATTGTCCGTCATATTGTCGTACCCGTATGTGGGGAGTAGATTTATTAGCTCGTTGTAGATTACCATCATTAGGGTTGGCACATTGCCAGCCGAATACGCAATCACATCCATGTATGTCGTTAACTTCTTTCTTCTGTTTCTTATTTATGCAAGAAAAAACAACTTCTCCCCATCTTTTTACATTAGCGGGTGTTTCTTCATCGATACAAACATATCGTCCATTTGATAACAATTCAGGATCAAATTCATAGATGAAAATTGCATGTTGTCCTTTAAATTTATGATTGCGTCTAGATAAAAACTCATAACAATCGCGATAATCATTATTTACATAGTAAGCAGGACCTTTGGAAAAATCCGTATTTTCTCCGCGTCGTTCAGCACCAGTTCGCAGTATATTTTCTGCACTATTCCAATCAGTGGCGTGAAACCAGTACTGCGGCTCGGCATCATTCGGACGAGTTCGATTTGTTAGACTATTAAAATCAATTTCATTAAGATTATCATAAGAGTCTGATAGATTCTGTCGTGTTTGCTTTCGTATGAAAAAGTCATTGCCGTCTCGAAATTCTGAATTGTTATAAGTTTGCCATTCATTGTTTCCTATTCCTGTCATCCAGTCAGGAAATGGCTGAATTGTATTGGAGGGTGTTAATCGTAGTCGAATACATTCTTCAATAGAAGTTTTGACAAGTTGATCAGCATAGGCTTTACCCATTGCCCATGTGTAAGTTTGAGCCCATTCATCTCGAAAACCAAACATACAAAGGACTTGGAAGAAATCTTGTTGGCTTTTTATAGAAAGTTTATTCGTACTATCTTCATTAGCGAGAAGATCGATTTCAAGGCGTTTAATAATACCAAAAATATCATAATCTACGAAATCTTGTAATGTAGAAAAATAAGGTTTTAATCGATCAATCGTGATATTATTGAATCCAATATCTTGGAAAAAAACTTGAACATTATCATATGAGATATCTGTATCAAAACGTTCAATAGGTTTCGTAAAATCTAAATAAAAAGCATATCATCATTATATATGAAAATCTTTCAATCTAAAATTTGGTCTTACCATAACTTGGAACATCGATAGTTGATATTTCTTCACTTTGAGCAATAAATTGGACGTTATCTGTCTCATCGTCAAATGACCAAATTAATGAAACATTTGGATTTGTTTTGTCAGCTTCTTCTGTAACATCCTATTGTAAAATCTCTTTAGTCTAGTCCAAGTTTAAAATACAAAGATTTCACTTACTCTTATACGATCAACTGATTCATTGTTTGCCATAATTTGATACTCTACTGTGTTTTTTTTATTTTTTACAATCGTACTTTTCTTTAACAACAGTGTGTTGTAAATTATACTTTATCAAGATTGTTTGTTCTTTTTATATTCTTGAGTGCGTCATTTTTTTTTCATCTATTCTTTGAGCCATTGTGTGAAAAAAAACTGCCGTCTGTGTAATCATTTTTCCTCTGTGGGCAAAAGGAATGAAAAAAAAGTGTTTTTTTTCATCAAAGCTAATAGAGTTAGAAGAACAAGTAATGAGTCATTGTTGAAAATAAAAAGTCCCTGAATGGTAGAATGTTTGCGACATAGTTTGTTCTTCACACATAGCTGATAAAATAAACTTGTTTATTTCCCCTTTCTATGAGACGATTCGTGTGAGGGTGTGGCTGTGGAATGAATCTTATCCCCGCACCCTATACTTTTGACATCTCCTACGAGCAAGAATGAAGAGAGTTACTGATAGTTCTGAGGTACCGTTAGGTACCACTTTTTTTCCCTGATCAGTAAAAGTAATTGTTCTCTTTAATATACTCGAGCAATATAGTGAGAAAAGTAGTGCGTTATAGAATACTCAATTAGGATGACATTTATGAAGCCGAGAAAACTTCATTTAAAAAACAACGATGCTTTTCATCAATCGTTCGGGTCGCATACTCAAGTCAACAGCACTATGTTTTTGTGATTGTAAAAGAAAAAATGTTCATATAATGAAAATATTTGTTTTATTTAAAATCTTTTTTCAATCAATCATTTATTGCAAATTTTAAATGTTTATGAAAAATTGGATATTCAATATTTTACATTATTATTGAAAGAGAAATTTCATGGCGTATTGCTCTCTCTTGAAACCATTTTTCAATTATTTTGTGTTGAGCATTAAAACTAATATATTCATCGGGAATTTGATAGAACTGTTTGCTATTTCTTTGCAACATAATAAATATCAGAATAACTTGAAATAACGTGCATCAAAACCTAGATAGTCATGGAATCAATATGAATTAATATCATTGTCTGTTAGTTTAAGCAGTGTATTGATGTTGAATAAGAAGACATCAGATCTTCTTCAACTACCATTTCACCGTTATATGTTACAAATGACAGTGTAGAAACGAACAGAATAGTCAGTTTGATCCAAATAAAGTGCATCATTTGTGAAAAGAGAAATACAGGTGAAATAAAATAGAAAATATTTAAAATACATCGTCCTATGTTACTTCAAAACTGTTGGTTAGAACTAATGTCTCGTTTTTTATTATTTTCTTCTATCAGGTTGCAATTATCTGTTTTGAAAATGTTGAATTTTACTTCGAAAAACTGTTTATGAAATTTGTCACAATTTGTGTGCTTAATCCTACATGCAATTGCATGATCCTTTTGTAATAGAATCTTTGTTGTCTGTCTTGTCATTGTTGAGAGCCTTTTCATATCGAATCAATTGGAGAAAGAACCCAAAATTCGGCGCAGCAATATATCGACGATTGAGTAAATGATTGTAAGCATCAACTAGATTCTCATGATGGTACCTGAGAAAAAAGAAAGATTGATAATTGGTATGTGAAAAACGTTCAAGAATTTTACTTGATTAAATATGCGAGAACAATTGAAGACGACCGAGATATACCCATTTGACAATGAACTAATACTTTCTCACCTTTCACCTTGCAACTAAGTAAAAATTGATTTGTTTGATCGAAATGTATTCGAATAATTACAGAAAGTGTATCGTCAATATTGATCCATAAAACATTGAAATTATCAATAATTTCTTTATCTAATTGAATATTGCAAACACTAATAATATGCTTAATAGCTAATTCGTTCAATAAATTCATATTTCGTGCATGATCGAAATCTCCATGATAGAGAAAATCATCGATAATAGTAGATGGTAAAAATGCACTTGCACGTTTTCTTGGATCTGATCTAGTGTTTGTTTTCAGAGTATACAAACGTTTGAGATAATTGATTTCTTCACGTGTTGCTTCTAAATCGTTGGTCAAATAATATTCCATCTTATCTATCATCCAAACATTTGATCCCATCATGGTATCAGCTGAAATTATCTTCGAAATATACAATAAATATCTTGTTAACAAATGTTAAAATTTCGTGTATAGAAGCTCGACACTTCGTCGACTACTTTATATCTCGTTTTTATCATTCTATATATATATATAAGTTGACGTAAGAACAGCAAAATAACGTCAATCGTCATGTTTGTTGGGCAATACTTTTTCTGTTCTACTGATGAATCATCAGTCGATTCTTTTTCTATATACAATAATATTACCATATATAGTAAATAAGAAAAACAATGAAGAATTTTGTTACAGACTAACGATAATTTTTTTTTATTTATTACCGACACAGAAATACTGTTTTGGATGAATCGAAAGTTGACGTGGCATACATCAACAAATCAAACGGTGTTGTTTCAGTTTGAAATCTTTATTTATAAATAACTCATTGATAAAGTCTTCATAAGGTATAGGATTTAGAATAATCGAATACTTAAAACTATATCGAATTAGATTAAATGGGGATAAAATGTATTAAGACTGCAAATGGTAATATTTAATATGAGTTATTGATATTAACTGATATCTCTTGTAATGCGAATATTTTTCGTTCTGATCTAGACTTGATTACATTTTCAATGGTTATTTTAAAATGACGAATAAAATATTTTTCTTTTATTTGAAATTTCATCATAAGAACAGATCCTACAGAATGGTTGATATAGAGTATGGGTTTCAGTCAAGGAGGATTCAGCATCTCTTATCAAATTCTTTTCCAATCTTTTGTTTACTTTTCGATTTTGATCATGATTTATTTCAGGCTCAAATATACTAATTATGAAATTTTATTTTTAGTAACAGTGATATCCTAGAAGAAAAATTTCTTTGTATCTGAAAGTCTACTATTCTTGTTTACTATTTCGACACGAATATTTACCAATCATAATGTAATATCGTCATTTTTTGTGATCTATTCAAAGAAAAATAAAGATAAAGTGACATCCCTACTAGTTATCTATCATAATACAATAGAATAAGTGAAAAGTTATATTTCTAAATTGGATGCTTTAGCAAAGACGGTTCATCAATCGGTTTTTTAATCAGTAAGTCATGAGTTTGCGCTCTCATCCATTTTTTTACCCTTTTTATTTTAATTTATACGGAAAAATATCGAGATTATGATTTTTGAGGTTATGAAAACGATTGATATTGACGTGGCAAGATGTGTGCATATCTTCTATATCTCACCCACACCCACACCCTAAAGATAGTGTGAGTATTGTCAGCATCTCAAAGCCACACCTTTAACACGGCTCGTCCCTATTGTCCTTTTCGTTCATGTTCTTTCGTTGTCTCTCGTGGATGGATATATAAATGTATGCTTAGTATGAAATCAATGCGATTCTTAATAAGAAGAAATATGAAACATCCCAATACTCTCAACATAGAATATAGTTTCTGCAAGCATATCTTCTCTTTTTCCCAAAGAACGAATAAAGTGAAAGAATGTAAAAAAAAGTAATATTTATTTAGTGTTATATATCAGTCAAGTCACTGAAGGAACACAATACATTTAAGCAAGCAACAATGAAACTCAGCGATGCCGATGTTTTTTTATTATTTTTCTTTCCTTCGCTAGTAACCAGGTAATTATACTGATAAGAAAACAATTCTGGGTTTTTTCCCACTGTTACTGATGTATAAATAACAGTAATAAGAATAGACACCACAACAGTGTTCATTACAATATTAAATTCCAGACATCATGCTAGGTGAACAATTAAATAGTGCTGAATCGCGTAGTCTTTTATCGGCTATTGATAAGATGCGCGAACTTTTACATGGAGAAAAGATTACTCTACCGGAAATTGTGGTTGTTGGTGACCAATCTGTGGGCAAATCATCAGTATTGGAAGCTATATCTGGTGTTCAATTACCTCGGGCACAAAATATTTGTACTCGCTGTCCATTAGAGTTGCGAATGAAAACAACTGAAGACAAGGAATATGCAATAATACGTGGCGCCGTTGGTTCTACTACTGAGAAACGTTTTGATGATCTAACAAAAATTGCCGATGAAGTTACTCGATTGACAGTGGAAATTGCCGGTAAAGGAGTCAATGTTAGTGCAAATCCGATTTATTTAACTGTATACAAACGTGATATTTTGTATGATTTAACTCTTATTGATTTACCAGGCATTACACGAAATGCATTACCAGGTCAAGCAGAAAATATTCATCAACAAATTTTGGATTTAATCAATAAATATATTGAGCCACCTACCGCGGTAAGCACATTTTTATTTTTTTTCGGACAGTTAAATTCAGTTACCATTTTAAAGAATCGATTATGTTTGGTATATTTAGATTGTATTACACGTCATTCCAGCTTCAGTCGATTTTACAACATCAGAATCGATGAAACTTGCCAAAGTATTCGATCCATCATGTGAACGACAGTTAATTGGAGTTTCTAAAATCGACAAATACGATAAGGGTATTGCGGAGAAACTGCAAGGTCGTGGTTTAGGTTCTATGGAACTTCAATTAGGGTGCGTTGCAGTACTCAATCGAAATCAAGATGAGATCGATCAGAATATTTCATTCGACGAGATGAAACAACGTGAAGAGCAATTCTTTATTGATCATAAACAAGCATTTGAGCATCTTCCGGACGAATTCAAAGGTAGTAAACAATTAGTTAGACGTCTTGCTACCATTCAACAAGAGCGTATTCGTTCAACATTTCCAGATATTATCAAAAGATTAAGAAAACAAATAGCTGAAAAAAAGGCTCAACTGAAAAAGATCCCAGCTTCGATGAATACAGAAAGTGAATGTTGGACTACTTTTCAATCAATGATTAATATCTATCGGGAGAGTATTTCTGACAATGTAAAAGGTGAGTACGGTCCAGTTGCATCGATTAATATCACCAATGTACCTACCACATCCAAGAATGTAAAAGACGAATCCGACAGTGATATCAATTTCAATTTTACGCTTTTCGAATCTGATGAAGGATCACTTTCAAACGAAGACGAAGATCATATCGCGTATCATATTTATCATTTACAACTCAAGTTTCAAAAGGAATGTAGAAATAGCTTTACAGATTTTTTTTCAAGCAACTATCAAAAAGTCGTGCTTCGTGAAATTGATCGAACTGCTGGTGTTTCTCTACCAAATTTTCCTAGTTACCAAATCATTGTCGGACTCTTCAGAAAAGAATTGCAGAAATTGCCAGATTGCTGTCATGAATTGGTAGAGAAGATGCATGAGTATATGTCCAAATGCTTGCTACAATTATTCGAGCATGCATTTAGTAACGTTTATCGTCGTCTGAAAGATCGATTAAAAGAAGTTGTCATTAAACAGCTTAACGATGTTAAAGAAAAATTATCGGAGCGTGTCTTGGAAATACTTGATACGGAACGACGTGTATTTACACTGAATCACTATTACATGGACACGATAAATAAATTGAAGGAGAAGAACAAAGAGGAAAGTGATGACCATCAAGCATCAGTTAAAGCATCATTAACTCCAATGGCTAAAAATTCTATGAATACAACTGCTTATGCACCTGTATCGAATGAAGCTCAAGCAGCAAACGACATTCAAATTGCACTACATTCATACTCCAAAGTAAAATATTCCTACTAATTCTGGACAGACTATGTTTACACTATGGCTTCTTGAAACTAATCTATTTCAAATAGAATACTCGATAAAAGATTCATTAAGTTTTCTTTCTCATTTAGGTGGTGGAAAAGCGTATGACTGATACAATTGCACAAACTTGTTACTATCATTTCATTACGCAATGTGCCTTAAAAATGGATCAACACTTGGTTGCTTCTATGCCTTCGTCGCAGCTGGTTCAGTACATGCGTGAATCTTACACACAAACCAATCTGCGTAATAAGCTGACACATAGCATCCAGGCTTATGAAGAAGCATTGAATGTTGGTCTAGCATACATGTAAGGGTGTGGGTGTGAATGTCATCTTCGCCCAAGTCACATCCATCCTTTCTTATGTATTCAATACTATATATATTCACAACTTTTAACGTCACTACCATGTGACGTAAAGAAAATTTTTCAATGACTTCTTTTATTTCTGTAAACAACACACAATAAAAAGAATTCGTTTTTTTTCGATTGTTTTCATAGTAACACAGAATAGAAATAAAATCGTGTGTAAAAAAACGATTGTTAATCGCATTTTTTCATCTAACAGAATTTTTAAATCAATCACATATGGGTGCTGAAAATTCAGTAAATAATAAAAATACGAATCAATCACTTACAACTTTAGAACATGGTCTTGAACGACGTCGTATTATTAGTCAAAAAGTTCGAAATTCTATCGTCATTTGTTTAAACACCAATACTGATGTTAAAAACAAAGATTGGCAACGAACTATCGCAGAATTACAACATACAGTTCACAATTGTGTAACATTTTCGGATAATGATCAATGCATTGAATTTACTCAAACTCTTGATGATCTTAAAGCCTGTGTTGTTATCTTCGGATCAGTTGGACAACAATTTATATCACGTATACATAATATATCACAAGTTGATTCAATTTATATCTTTTGTAACAATAAACAACGTTATGAATCTTTAACTAAAGTTTGGTCAAAAATCAAAGGTATTTTTACAGACACTACACTTATCTGTGAAACATTAAAACAAACAATTCAACATTGTGAACAAAATGCTTTACCACTTAGTTTTATCCCTTCAACTAAAAATCTCGATCAATTAGATATTTCATTCGTATATACACATTTCCTTAAAGAAATTATTCTAACCCGTCATTTCGGCGATGAAAATATCAAAGAATTTACTGCGTATTGTCGTGAATTATTTGCAGATAATGAAGAAGAACTAATTGATGTTAAAGAATTCGAGAACAAATATCGTCAAGAAACACCTATATGGTGGTATAAGAAACATTGTTTCATAAATCCAATGCTTAACTGTGCATTACGATCAATGAATGGAAATCTTCTAATATGTATGGGATTTTTTATTGCTGATCTTCATCAACAAATCGAACAATCTAAAAGTGATTCATCATCTTCAACAAATTTTAAAGTTTACTATGGACAAGGTTTAACTAAAAATGATTTTGAACAATTAAAAAAAAGTCGAGGTGGATTAATTTCATTTAATAATTTCTTATTAACCAATAAGAATTTAACAGGTTCACTTAATTTTGCAGAAGATATTTCAGCACGAAGTGATTTAGTAGGAATTATGTTTGTTATGAATATTGATCCTTCTCAATCAAGTAATTATTCTGAAATCAAAGATGAAATCTTATTTTCAATTGGTACAATATTTCGAATTAATGATATCAAACGATTAACATCAAGTAATCGACTTCAAGAAGTACATTTAAGTCTTATCAATGAAAAAGATAAAGATCATATTGCATTAATGAATTACATTCGACAAGAAAATAATTCAGAGAAAGATGGATGGTATCGATTTGGTGCAGTTTTAATTAAAATGAATCGTTTTGATAAAGCTGAACAAGTGTATCAGTTACTATTAGAAGAAACGAAAGATATGAATAAAAAAGCATCGATTTATGAACAACTTGGTTGGATTGAATATAAACGAGAAAAATATTCTGAAGCAATAACATTTTATGAAAAAGCATTAATGATCTATCAGAAAAATCCAGCAATTAATCAACTTGATTTAGCAAATTTATATTATGGTATTGCAACGGCTTATTCAAAAATTGACAATTCTTCAAAAGCACTTTTATCTCATAAAGAAGCTTTAAAGATTCGTGAACAATTACTTCCTTCCGATCATTTAGATTTAGCGAAATCTTATGGGAATATTGGTTTATTATATGTTGCTGCGAATGATTGTCCTACAGCATTGTCATATTTTGAAAAAGAATTTGCAATTAATCAGAAATTTCTTCCTCCAAATCATCCGGACTTAGTTGTTGCTTTAATGGATATTGGTGTATTGTCCTATAATACTGATAATTGTACGAAAGCATTAGCTTCGTTTGAAAAAGCACTTGAAATTCGACAAAAAATACTTCCTGATAATGATCTTGGTTTAGTAGAATCGTATAACAATATCGGTTTAGTATATAATCGTATGTCTGATCAACCAAAAGCACTTTTAAATCATGAAAAAGCTCTGGCAATTCGAGAAAAAGTATTACCAAAAAATCATCCTGATTTTGGTGAATCTTACAATAATATCGGTGTAACCTATGAAAATATGAATAATCATACACAAGCTTGTTCATTTCTGGAACGTGCGATTGAAGTTGGACTATGTTCACTTTCAGCGGATGATCCAATTTTACAGTTACGAAAAGATAATCTTGAACGTGTAAAGGAGAAATTGTAATTTTTTTCAAGAAGAATAAAGAAGTTTGAGGACATTAAAAAAAACATCGATTTATTTTACCTTAGTCACATATTAAACGCATCCATCGACTACAAAGAAAGTAAACTTGTTTTGCATTCATGGAAACATGTGCTCTCTTTGATTTGTATTGTCGTTAAATGTTTACGCGTATTTCACCGTTCTTTTTCCATTCTTGTCTGAGTGCGTATCGCGCCGAGAATATCTCTAGTTTTTCCCATGAATCACTAGATAATGTTAACATTAGCATAATAGTCATAAATAATTTTTTATTATACTCCTTTATTCTTTTTCTCTCTGTTCTTCAGAGTTTTTTTTGTTACTTCTTATCTTTTTCTTCATATACGGAAAAAACTTATCTATCGTGCATATGTCACCATTTAAAGGAATAAATAAATATTTGACTTCCATATAAAAAGAGCATACACATCATAAATAACAATTATCAATGACTGAAATAGTAGAAGAAACTGTTTTCATACCCCAAATTTCGAATACAAATCAAATTCATCGACAATCCCATAATAATCAACATCTCAAAGAATTTATTCTATGGTTTGTTTTATTAATTTGTCTTTTACTTCTTGCTGGTCCATTTGCACATCATCTATCCTATTCTGTAGCAACAGTAAAAACACGAACAATTGCACGTCATGTATTTAGTGAAGAACGTGCTCTTGATTATTTAATTAATTTAACTCAATATGGTTCAAGAGTAAGTAATACACGTGGAAATTTTGATGCTCGTGATTATCTTATTTTACAAATAAAACGTATTTGTTCAATGAATAAAGGAGATATCCAATGTGAACTTGATCTTCAAAATTTTACTGATTCTCAACACAATCAATTACAAAATATTCTTGTTCGTGTGTCAAATTCAATTGATAAATCCCAAAATATACCAAGTCTAATGTTAAGTGCTCATTACGATTCAGGTACGTGTGTTTAGAAATTGAATCATTTAATGTAAAACTCTTTGTTTGTGTGTTTTAATAGTGGAATTTAGTCCTGGAGCTGCTGATGATGGTTCAGGTGTTGTTATTTTACTAGAACTTTTATCAAATTTAATTAATGATTTAACAATAGATTTTTCTAATGTTCACTTAATTATACTATTTACAAATGCCGAAGAATCAGGATTACAAGGTGCACTGGCATTTATTACTAATCTTCGTTGGCGCTCTAATGTTCGCCATTTTCTTAATATTGATTCAGTTCGTTGCACTGAGCCAGCTAATCTAATGCGAACAACATCATCACAGGTATTTTTTTCAGTCTAATTAATTTTGTATGAATTGTTTTTGTAGCTTGTCATGGATTATAGTCGAGTGACAAGACCACGTACGAATGTAATTCTACAGAAAACTTCAATGTGGTTTCGATTTAATACTGATTATGATGCTTTCAAATACAATGGTTTTCGATTAGGATACGAATTCGGTTTCTATCTTGATGGTTACACATATCATACACCACTAGATCATCCATCAACATTTAAACAAGGTGTTATTCAAGATCTTGGTGAAAATCTTGTTATATTAGTTCGTAATATACTTCTTGAAAATAATGAGCAGATAGCCGATAAATACGATCCTGATCCTTTAATTTATTTTGATATTCTTAGTCGATATTTGATGATATATAAATTATCAACATCAATATTAATTCAACAACTTTTAATTATATTAATTATTATTATTGGTATAATGCGAATTATTTTGGATCATATATATCATCGACAACAAAATTTCTCATGTAATGATTTTCATTGTATTTATTTTCGATTTAAAAATCCATTGATTATTCGTATTATTTCTATCATTATATATTCGATTTCTAATATCCTATCTATGATTATTGGTCTTCTATTTTCATTGCTTTTAGCATGTATTGTATCGATAATTCAACCTGCTTCATGGTATGGTAATTCAACATTAGCCATATTTCTTTTTAGTTTACCATGTTTAATTGGTTTTATTATTTTTCGATATTTATTCGATCTATTACATCGTCGTATTCTTCGAAAATCTTCTCAAAACGCAAATGAAATTCATTTCGATTTTGAACAAAAATTTTCTATTCTTATCATTTATAGTTTATCAATGATTATTTCAATTTATTCTAATTCGCAATACTTTTATATAACTCTTGTTTGGTCAATATTTATTTGTCCATTATATCTTATTCTTATTCTTATTGAATTTATTCTTCATTGGAAACAAATCTTTGAAAAAAACGCTCATCAATTATATTTACCATTGTTAATATCTTTTTTTCCATTGATACATACAACTGAAATAGTCAATCGAATACTTCGTATTTTTATTCCATTTGTATCACTACGATTTTCATTTGGATGGATACATCGTGGGAATATAATTATTTGTAGTATTGTTGTTATTCCCACGTTATTTTTTCTTCCAATATTACAGCGAACAAAACAATTTCTTCGTTTACTAACTGTTCTTTTAATTAGTCTTTTTATTGTTCTTATTGTTGCTTGTATTCGTCAACCATTTACGAAAAATCATCCAAATACGTTTTATGCTAAACACATATCAGAATCAATTTATAATGCAGAAACTTCAATGAATAATTCACTTGATATTTCACTTGTATCACAACAATCATCAATTACAGTTAATACATATCATGGTCTTGTTCTATCACCTATACTTGATCAATTTTCAATTATAAGTGCTCATAAATTATATAAAGAACATGTTTTAGTTCAACAAATTGTACATTTGATGATAGTTTTAATCGTCAATTAGCTGTTGAACATATTCAAATTGAATCGATGAAGACGAATTATAGAATTCGAATTCAACATGCATTATCTTATAATATTCAAATTTTACCATTATGGAATACTGAATTCACAGTTCAAAACCAATTCGATATTCCAAGAAAAGAAACAATTATTGATATTGCTCTATATTCAACAATATCTACATTTGAAATTAATATCAAAATTCAACGATGTGACATAAATGATTCACCATTTTTATTATTAATTACTCGTTTAATGCCAAATATTGTACTGATGGGTGAAGGATTCTGTCATGCAATTGATGATGATACTACACTTATTATTAATCGATAGAGAGATTTTATTGACTAATCAGTTGTATTGTTTAATGAATTTGAAATTCTTTTTTTGCTTCTAAATGTCGTTTACTGAACAATATGAAAAATCTTGAGGGTGTGGGTGTTGGTGGGTGTGAGCATAGGTCTGAATATCTAGTATACATGAAAATCATGTTAACACCCACACCCTCGAAAGATTGAATCAAAATTTACATGAAAATGAACGAATAAATCGATTAAAGAAAAATTACAAAGTCTTTGTATGAAAATAATTTCTATTGATTAGATAAATCAGTAGTAAAAGATTACTTTCTAAAGTTTAATTTAACTATTATCAATTTCAAATCTTTGAACTCGATGATTGAAACTATCAGCAACATATAAATTATTTTGACGATCGAATGTTATTCCTTTCGGCCAATTGAGTTGATTTGGTTGATATCCTTTACCATTTGCACCCACAATAACACGAACATTTTTCGATTGTGGTGACCAACATGTTATTTTACGATCACCATTATCAGCTACAAAAATTTCACCTAAATGATTCACAGATAGTCCTTCTGCATAATCCGTTTTAATTAAAGCATCTGGACCACCAGCAACGACTATTCCTTCTTTCAAACCTTTCTCCTATTTTATTATACGACGACCGTACCACGTCGATACATAAACCGAATAATTATCATCAATAAAAACAGAGTGAAGGTCTTATAATTGCTTAAATTGAATACAATCTTCATTTTCACTTGTAATAAATGTTTCTCCATCGTTTCATCTTTTCAATATTCTCACTTCACGTTCCATAGTATCTAAAACATAAAGATTATCATCTTTGTCCATTGCTAATGCATTACAATGAATATTAGCAATAATCACTTTTCCAGTTTGACCGTTATTACGTGAGATTACAAATAATCAAAGAATTAGTTCTTTTATCAACCACAACATCCATTGGCTTCTTCAGTTGATCTAATCTATTTCCTTCTTCATTACCACCAGCAACAACTTGCCAATCATTTGTACCAAATCTGCATTAAACAATACGATGATTTCCACAATCAGCAACACAAATACCACATGGGAAATAAAGTTAAAAAGAGAAGATTTTCTTCAAAACAAAAAAACGAAGAAGTCATATTTTTCAAAATCATCTGATCATCTCCTATTTGAGATAATACTTGACTAAGATCTTCATATAGATTGGCAAATAATGGATCATTTGTTGATAGTTGTTCAATCAAACGTTGAAAATATTTTTCAGCTAAATCATTTTTACCCATTTTAGATAAAATTTTCCCTATTAATCTGGGATTCGTCATATCATTACCGATTCGTTCATTTAACTTTAAATCATTTTCATTGCATAAAGTCATTTGAATAATATTTAGTCCGTTTCACTCATACAAACATTTATCAATACGAAATATTGATCCAGGCATAAACAAAATTTCTGAATGATTATGCAATTTACTTATATCACTAAATGGTTTACTTGTTACAATATTTGGATCAGCATCGATTTCAAAAATAACTTTCCTAGATTGAGAACCAATATCCATTTGATCAATAAGTGAACATGCTGTGGTATAACTTGTAGTTGTAGATAAAAATAGTTGTAGATAAAAATGAATTAATTGATAAATAACTGATTACATTGTTTATATAAAAATAATCATTAAGTAACATGATTTGACTTCGATAGACTTTCAAACGTTGTTTTGATTGATATTTTCTTAGTTGCTCTTGTATATCAAATAGAAATGAACGAAATAAAAACATCATTGAAAGATTTTCAGTTTTTAACGAAGCATTTAATATTGAAGAAAAAAAGAAATCTCTTTTCTTATACCACCATAAAACTTTATTAGATAAATAATTTTCTTTAAATTCTTGAATATTATTTAATTCATTTGGATTATTTTGATATTCATGTTGAAGATAATAAATTAAATTATTTTCATCATTTTCATTTGATTTTAATTTAAGAAGAGAATCAAGAAATATTTGTAAAAATAAAAATGGAATATTTAATCGTGTTCTTGATTGAAAATGATTCTTCAAGTTTTCTTTGAATTTGAAAATTTTTTTTTATTTCACTAATAAGTTCATCTATATCAACAACAATGCTTTTAATCTAGTCGAAGGAAAGAAATTAAATTTAGCATTGCTTTTTAGAAATTTTTACTTTTTGAAATTTTGATGACCATTATTTCTCTGTATTATTATCAGAACAATAAATATAGATCGATAGAAGTTTATTAATATAATGAATACGAAGTACTATGATTTTTCCAAATTCATCATTAACAATAAGAATTAAACGATTCTGTTCCGATGATTGCTCAATATCTTGACTAAGATTAGCATTTTGATCTAGCCAAATGAGAGAAAACATTCCCAGATGTTTTTTATCATTGAAGAGAGTTGGTGCACCCATTAATTAATTAATGAAACAAAATCAATGGAAAGATCTTCAATAAATTTCGACTTATTTTATATAGTCCACAACTAGTATTCTAAGTACAAAAGAAAAAATGATATTTAAACTATTCTCTTTCTTTTACATATATTTTATCATAGTTAAATAGTCGTTACCTTTTCTGATATGTAGAAGTTGGAAGTTCTGTTGGTGTAATCCAACTATTTACAGTATATTTTGTTATCACAAAATCAGAGTATGGGTATGCACAGTAATTACATCATATTATTACTCAGCTACCCACACCCACAATTATCCCAACAGCGTCATAGAGCGTAGCTCATAAGAACTGATCCCATGAATCTATATGGTATTTTTTGTGACTATTCTACGAAAAAAATAGTCGAATGAAAATCTAGAAAGATATCTATAAAGAATGTCAGGGTGGCCGAGTGGTTATGGCGTTGGACTTAGGATTCAATTCACAATTGTGAGCATGGGTTCGATCCCCATTCCTGACAAATCTTTTTAAAAATTCATCTTATATACAGCGTATATCTTCTGTTGCTTCCTCTCAAAAAAGAACTTTCCGAGGTCGTGCTGGTGCGTTATGAGATGAATCATGATTGTTGAGTAATTATCGTTTAAACTGTAAGTCCTTTTCGTACTGATCAACACAAGTCTATTGTCACGCTTGGTAGAGTATTATTTAACAAGATGTACGACGCTTATTTTTAAAGATCGCGCTCCAAAATAAGAATACGTGACAATCGAATGAGTCTGCTGAAAAGTATAGGTGGGTATTGGCGTAAATTTCGTATTCATCTCACCCACACCCACACCCACCCTCAGATGTTTTTTATCATTGAAGAGAGTTGATGCAGCCATTAATTAATTAATCAAATTAAATCAATAGAAAGATCTTTGATATGTTCGCCTTATTTTATATATAGTCAACAACTAAATTCTAAGTGAAAAAGAAAAAAAATAATATTTAAACTATTCTCTTGTCTTTTACATATATTTTATCATAGTTAAATAATCGTTATCTTTTCTAATATGTAGAAGTTGGGAGTTTTGTTGGTATAATTCAATTATTTAAAGCATATATTTTGTTATCATAAAATCAGAGTATGGGTATGCACAGTAATTACATCATATTCTTACTCAGCTACCCACACCCACACCCTCAAGAAAACGATGAAAATGTATGTTCAACTACGTGTTTCATTCGGAATAGAAATAAGAAAATACATGTATTTCAATAGAAAAATAAATAAGTTTTATATGTTTACAATCAACATAAAAAAATCGTAAAAAGGGTTAATAAATTATTGATTCAATCAAAATCACCATTCCAGTCATCTGAATCATCCGAATCATCTTCTTGCTTTCGTAAAATAAGTTCACGTCGTTTCTCTATTTCTATTTTTATATCGACCATCATATTTGAACTTGATGGTGGTACTTTATCGGCTGCATTGGATTTTGTAACAGGTTTAAGCTTGTTTTTTGTCGAAAAATTACGTATCTGTATCAATAACGGATTATCATTATCACTACCATCCACTGTAGTAATATTTGAACTTGCTGACGGTACTTTATCAGCTGCATTGGACTTTGTAACAGGTGTAAGTTTGTTTTTTGTCGAAAAATTACGTATCTGTATCAATAAGGGATTATCATTATCATTATCATCCACTGTAGGAATAATTGTTGCTTGTGATTCTTCAACAGCTGTTACCGGTATTGATATTGAAGGAACTGTAAGCAATAATGGTGGAGCAATTACTGGTACTGGTGAAGGAAGTGGATCAGGAATGATTGTTGGTATATCGACTAGTAGTAACGTAGGTACTCAATTAGAAAATGAAATTATTTTATTTTAATTTTTACAGTAAAATATTTACCTGTTGGCTCTGGAGATTGAACTGGAGAAGCTGTTATAGTAGTTGATGTTAAATCAATAATATCCGGTAATATTAAATCAGAAAATGAAGGTGCAATAGAAACAATTTGCTGTTTTGTCTGACCGATGACAGTATTATCAGCAAAAGTCGCGTAATTATCCAATTCAGGTAAATTATCAGGTAGAGACAATTCAGGTACAAGTCCTAACGTGGGATTGTAATTTATATCAGCCATGGCTGAACGTTCGAACATTTGTTCATAAAATAGAGGTGATGGATTTTCAATAAAACCATTACGTGTATGAATCGATTCATCAACTTGTTTACGCATTCGAGTAGCAGTATTTAATGAATCGTTTTTTGTTGATTGTATATAACTATAAAGAATTAGATGAGAATCAGTTTTATTTTGTTGATTACTTACAGATTTTCTTTTGTATTATGTTTAAGCAATGAAATAACCGATTTAATATTCGTTGGCAATCTTCCAAAATCGTTTAAATTAGTTGTTCTGGTTTTTTGCAGAAAATTTTCTTCATATTGTTTCAAAACAATTAATGTATCATCATTCGATTTTGAATTTATATATTTCTCATCGGATTCATTTGAATGAAATAAATCATAATGAAATACAGATGGTTTATTATCTGTATCATATTCAAATATTGATTTAAATATAGAACGATTTTGTTCAATTGGATAACGTGCACTTGAATGGACTTGAATAGGATATTTCGAACCTTTTATATGATTGATATGTTCATCTGAATGTTGAATCTGTTTATCGAATTGATTTACTTCTGCACGATAAACATTAAGACGACTAGATATACGATTAAATATGTCTTGTGATATGGAATCCAAATAATCGAATGTATCAGCAAATTGTTTAATTAGTTCCACACGACGTAAACCGTCCGGAATAATTGGTACTGTATATAGTTGTGTCGAAGTCATTTGAAAATATGAATAGTATAGACAAATGCAATATTACTAACATTTTTATATGATATATAAAGTAAATAAAAGTCGGAAGATAAGATTTTTCTTTCGAAATAAATGTCGTCATATCATAAATCAACAAGACACTCTGTCATATGATGCAATTACAGAAAAACAAAAAAAATTCAATTTCGATAAGATTATTTTATATAAAAATCTAAGAATTATTGTTTGTTTCGTATAAAATAACAGGAGCGTGGGTGTAGATATTGGCGTTTCATTTGTTTGTACATCTACATCTACACATCCACACTCTCAATAATTCGAAATAGTATAACATACTAATCCACACGGAAAAAAACCCAAACGTAATTACGATATCGTTGTGAAATACTATTTTATGATGATGACACACAAAGCAAACAGAATTAGAACAAGATTGTTTTCTTGTCGACTGAAGATACATAATGATTATGAATAGAAATACTGTTTATAATAGGAACAAATGAAATGTTTTAAATAACTCAGACGCACCATTGTTTTATAAAATTGAATAAAACTCGACTTTTAGATTTAAAATTCTTAAAACAAAATAAGAAATATTTTGAAATTTCAATACACTAAAACTTTGAAGTTCAATTAGTGAAAAATATATTCACCATGTAGTAATATAAATAGATTTTGGATTCAGAAATAAAGTTTAATGATTGATATGAAAATGCGAATTTTTTCGATACGAAATATATTGTAGAAATTTAAAAACTGATGCAAGAATGCTGAGACAAAAGTAATGTGTATATAACATTCGAAGCAACATGATTATTGTCGATTATCAAAATGTATAGTCAGAAGGAATTACAATTTATTAGAATAGACATAATATCGTTAAAAATAACAGAAAATCAAGAATAGTTAACATTATTTATTGTTAAAGAACGTGATGATGATGATGATGAGGATGATTAAATCCATAGGGCGCACTATATCCATAAGGATTACTATAGCCACCAAATCCAGCGTGGTTATACGGATTTCCAAAACCAAAATTGCCGTAGTGATGATGATGCCACAATTCATAAGCACCCAAACCAACAGCACCGACTATTGCCATGTCAAGAAATGGATGATGCATATTGTATAAATATTTGTTTAAATTGTCGTCGAAAAAAAAAGAATGTTACTAATGGGTAGATATATTCGTCGTATTTATTCGTTTGTTCTTCATATAAGAAAAGCGTCATCGAATCATTCATGCAAAGCCTATATAATTATGAGTCAATAGACAATGCCTATCAATCCATTCTTTGGATGAATCAATATATGAGTAATTATCTATCCTTTTTATGACGTTAGATATTACGTACGAGCGCGCTTACCCAGAAACGTCATCTCACGTCACGATTAACGTATAGCTCCGTGAATACGATGTCAACTTGCAGAAGAGTAAGCCTATTCTTAACTACAAAGAGAACACATTTAAATTGAAGCACTCCATCATATTCATCAATCTAATTTATTTGAACTAAAATAAACAGATACTATTATTGTTGATAATTTATTATGAATTGAAAATAAAAAGGGATGGATGTGAGTGAGAATTACCTTCCATTACACCCACTTTCTTGTTATGATCAGTGAGACCTCTCCTACGAATAAAAATATTAATAGAAAAATAAATCCTTTATAGCCGAAAATAATCTCTATAACAAAAACTATTAAGGTAGTCGATCCTAGCATTTATCTATGTAGATGGAGGACCATGTTTAAATGTTAAATTAGTTGCATATTATGATCAAACTTCAAAGTTGGCAACATAATTTTTAATACTTTTTCATGATAACAGTATCTTGAAGGTGAATATGGCTGCTCATTTCATTCATCAACCACGCCCGTTCACACCCACCTTCAACATGTATAATTATATTTTATTCACTTTATTTCAACAGAAGAAAACACAAATAAATAGGATACATTACAAAAAAAAACTTTGTTACTAGCATCAATGTGCGCAGCAGTTGTTTAGTATTTTCACAAAATAAAAATACATTAGGGCATCAAAGTTTATTGTTACTTATTTTTACACACTGACTTGTCACCAACAAGAGGAGAGTAAAATAAGAGAAAAACAAAATAAATCTTATCTTTTAGAAACATTGAATATTTAAGATTTTGAGCTGTAATAGATGACCGAGTTTTACGAGCTATATATCCTGCAATAGAGAAGGCACTTTCACTAGGCACTGAGCTAGCTGATACGCATCCATAACGACGTGCCATTTTGCTTAATATTTGAAGTACCCTTTCGTATTTTTTCCAGAACGCGACGCATAAGCGTTCATTTTTCTTTGAATAATAGTGATGGGCATCAATACTACCGTATCTTTTTCGAAATAGTCTGAATAGTTCGAAATTAGCAGCATTTGTCTTGCTTGAAGTTATATTCACAAATGAATCCGATGTTGTAATAATCACGTTTTTCTTATTAGCGAAGTTTTGCTTAGCTAACAACTTCTTGTGATCATCCATAAATATATATACATTGCTAGAAAAGAAAGAAAGCAAGACAAATGATAGCAAGTATTCTATGAGAAAAGTGTGCTTACTAGGTGACTGGTTTGAGAGAAGATAATCATACGCACATAATCGCTTTCAAAAGGCATCATTTTTTATTGATTTTGCGTTTCGAATAGCAATATACGTTTCTTCTTCCTTCCGAAAAATGGGTGAAATATAACATAGATTTGATTTTCATATGTTTTCAATATTCTAATTAAGAAAATGCAACTATGAAATAGTATATAAATATTAAATAAAGTTTTTCTATGAAAAAGTATATTTTATCATCTTTGATAAGAAGTCTAATTCATAGATTTCGATTGAAGAAAACAAATTATTTTTTAAATTACCAAAAATGAATAACTTATATTTCTACAAGATAACTCAATTCCGATTATTTTCAAAGAGAATGTTGACTTTCAGATTCTAATTAAAAATGAAACTATTATCTCATCAAAACTATATTTATCTTCGGAAATGTTGTTAATATGACTGTTGGTCGAGTTTATATTATAAATAATAAAACAAAGATCTCTTTTTGGATATTTAACTTAAGTGATATATACGCCGAAATATAAAATTCATACTGAAACTATCTATAAACTTTATTTTTACGCAACTTCACTTATTTTTTGTTTATGTATTCGTTTCGTATGAAACACAAAACCGATTTCGTATCGATCTTAAATAATGATATTATATGAGTCCAGTCACACCTTTTAGTATAGAATCAATAAGTATGATCATCTATGAATTATCAGCACCATCAACGGCTCAGTATCTTCAATGGATCAGTGACTTCCTTTTAATTGAATATGTTTTATTTTGTTAACTATTGTAATAATGATAATATTCTTTTGTTGCTATAACAGGAACTTAAATAGAGAAATATAGCGTGTTAGAGAGAATACTTACAATGTTGATGGTATAGGAGTATAGATAGTACACGATGACAATGATTTTTCGACCATATAAGTTGATGGTAGTTGTAACGATCAGTGAGTGCGATGACTACGAGCAAGAGTGCCACGAAAAAATAACGATATCTATACATCTATGTAGTCTCATCAGAATCGATTAACTATCTTCTTTCTTACACGTACATTAAATACCATTTAGTTTTTTTCATCAAAGAATAAACTTTTCAACAAATTTTTTTTCTTCTATTGGACACTTACGTGTTGAAAAGATTTTCTCATGATATAAAACACTTTGATAAAATCAACTTATTTTCTACACGTTACTTTCACTGTTCAGTATAAACAAACGCACAAATAAGTTTCATAGATATTGATTGTTTAAGATTGACTACTGCTATCTCTTTATTTCATATTTTATTTCTTTAAAGTCACTTTTTTCAAAAATGTCATTACTTAATATTGTATATATAAATATTATAATGTTTGGCATTTACGAAGAACGAGCTAAAAGACTAATAAAAATGAATTATACTTAACTTTGATGATACCCATCAAATAAATATAAATAGATAGGATGTGGGTGTGGGTGATTGTGTCTCCTTCAAACAAACCCACACCCTAATCATGGTACCCATATTGATGATGATCTCTAGTTTATAAAATAATCTGTTCTCTTTTCTTTTTTCTCCCTTCCATTTCCTTTTTGTTTTAATCCGTTAAATATGATATAGGTAATATAAAACATTTATATATCTCGTTATATTAACCTTCATTTATTTCGTTTATCTATCCTTCATATATCTTATTGTGATAGTGTACTTTGGATGTGTTATGTTATCCTTCTTGTCTTTGTAGTTCAGACCTTGTCTATGTCTACTGTCTATCTCCTTGTATGGTGAATAATAGTGGATGGATATAAAAAGAGGCGGAAAAAAACGTAGACAGATAGTTAGAAAGTAGTTGTTATACTGTGGAGTCATACTATATACCGAAGTGCTATAGTGTTATCTCAATACATATATACAACATCATCATTCATTTTTCATTTACTAATTCATCAATATTTTTACGTTACGATCATATCAGTCGTTAACTGTGTCTTTATCTCACATTATCAATCAAGTAACTGAACTAACAATGATTCGTGTCGTCTTCTTATTTGCATGGATCTTTACAGCTGGTGCCCAAGAAATTAACTATACAACATGGATGACAGATCATGCGTCATTAATTTCACATAAGACATTGGGTGACATATCCCTAGTGGCAACACATGGATCAGGTGCATATAATTTGTCTAATAATTTTATCAATATCGATTCGTATGGACCACCGTTTACAACTCTGTACAACTGTCTTGGTGACATCGCTTCTATGATCGGTCAACCACTTGATCACATTGCTAGATTATTTGCAAATGGTGTTCAAGCTGTCAATGAGTGCACTACGAAAGACATTTATTCTCAATTGATTGATGGAAATCGGGCGCTCGATTTACGCTTGAGCGTGTTCGAAAACGATATTTACATTGCACATATCCTACAAGGGCCTTCCCTATCGAACGTTCTAGCGCAAGTTTTGAAGTTTTTGCGTGGCACAACTGGCGAACTAGTGTACATAACTTTGGGGCATCCATATGGATTTAATCAGAAATATATCAATCTTCTTGCCTTACTTCTTAATCCTTTTCTACGTGACGGATTTGCCATTACACCAGTTGCATATCCAGGAAATTTGTTGAGATACAGCTATGGAGAGCTCGTTAACAGTGATTGCTCACGCATCGTCATTGTAATTGATGACATTATCAATCCCGATGTCAACTCTTTCTTCTCCTCTTCAATTTATTCTTCCCCTGATGGAGGCAGTAATACATTGTACGGATTTTATACTAACACTGATGCTATTGAAGTAGTGATCAGCAACCAGACAGCTAATTACGTTCATGCCGGAGGAATTCCGGCACCAGCGGCTATCTATATGACACTCACACCGACAAATGTAATTGCTGCAAGTATTATCGTCAACAATATTATCGCAGATTTTGATCCAATCATGAAAATGCTCGTGCTCGACATTTTTAAGATTGCATTGGCAATCGAGAACATGAATAATCTGCAACTCAGCTATATGTCGCTTTACGATATCTACGTTCAACAAAACATGATTGCAAGACGTAAGAGTATCATCGAAGATATGCAGTCAGCCAGAGCGACTTCTAATATGTTTCTCATCTATACAGATTTTTATGAGAGTAACAAAGACATGATCGATTTAGCTATTCAATACTCAATCACATAAGGGTACCTATCCTCAGAATGATTGAAAATCAAACTATTACCATTCGATACTCATGACAATTTCTTATAAAAAATTGTGATTTAAGTTTCAAATAAATTTTATTTGCTAACAACTAGAAATGCTTGTTTTCTTAGTTTATTTTATAAATAGTGCTATTCGTCCATCGACGTATCATGTATTAGGACCATTGTAACCAAATCTGACATTTTTCTTTACATTCATATATACACTGCGAATTTTATTTAATAATTTACAATTGATTTTTCTGAGGATTAAATCCAATATATTGATCTTTCACTCTTATGTATCTGCTGGTTACGATATATCTGTTGATTTTTTTCCTCTTTTCTTGTATTGTTCATACTATAGATACTACTAGGGTCATTCGGTTACCAGCTACTTGCAAATTTGTCGATGTAGTGAAAAACAAATAAGAATAATTTTGAGGATGTGACTGTTACTTTTATCATACTATCATTTTCATCTAAATCCTCAAAATGTACTTCTTTTTGAATACAGTAGTTTATCAATATCCTTATGTTACACATCTTTGCAGTATAAGAAAAAACATCTTTTTTCTTTAATACGCCATAATTTGAAATTGTTTGTGAGTTACTACCAATTGTGATTCATCATGCATGCTCACTGAATATAATATTTTTCTCTTTCTCTGAGTTGCTACGAAGAATTTTTTTTCTTTTCTGTTCGAAGTATAATTGCACAAACATATGAAATTCACGTGTAATATTCAGTATATAAATATTTTCCTACTAAAGATGAATACGAATAAAAGAAATCAACTACTGGTCATGAAGATAAATAATAATGATGAAGGGAATGCAACAAAACAATCTCAGCATACTTCTACTTGCTTAGCAACGTCATATATTACAACTAGGTTAGCATGTAATATTTATTATTATCGTATAAAATACATAACTACTTATAGAGATAAGTGGTTTGAGTGGATATTTTGTAAATCTTTTTATTCGTCTCTATTTTTTATGTCGAATTTCAAGATTTCTCAATGCTATTAAACTGATTATCTTCAATTTTCGTTCTAAACCATACGCCATTGACTAAACCAAATCTTCTTAAAAATTATTCTTTTGTTGTATGATTAAAATATTAAATGTTCTTCCGCATATATTTATACTTTATTATTCCTTTTTATCAAACTAAATATATAAAAATCACAAAGATTTGCTCAATATTTGTTTCAGATAGTAAAAATTGACACTCGAAACATGTTGATAATCTTCAATCATAATTATTCGCTTTTTATTGCCCAAATTCTTAAAGTACTGTTTCATGAATATAATCATTGGTAAACGTTATCTTTGATAGTAATGGCAATAATCTCTTTATCTCAAACATTCTATTTATTTTACATAATCTTTTTTTTCATTTCTATTGAATGCTACTTTTTTATTCTTCTTAGTATAAAAATATTTGTTAACAAGTAGAATTATACAATCATTTTTTAGATAATGAATGAAAATAAACGAAATCAATGTTCAACAACAGATGATAATAAAATGAAAAAGTTCCGACGTACTTCTTATGAAAAATATTCTGTAACCCGTTTTGAAGATCTAGCAAATGAACTTATCTATGAAGTTTTTAACAATCTTGATACTTATCAAATTTATCAAAGTTTTTTTCATCTCAATATACGATTTCAAAATCTTTGTAAACATGCAAATCTTTCGATTCAAGTAGGAATGCCATCGGCATCAAAAACAACATTTCAACGTTATTACGATGATTTCTTTGTATCACTAACAGAAGATACTACACAATGCTCTCAACTTCAAACACTGACTCTAAGCAACATAGAATGTGAGTGTTTAAAAAAAATTCTTGCAACTGCAGTATATTTGCCTAATCTATCATCATTATCCATTTGTGTTAATTATCTGCCTGATAAAATTACAATCTACAAACTTATATTTCAATTACCAGTATTAAAATATTGTAAAATGATTTTTCGAGACTGTAGTCCCTTAAAATTACTACCTCTGTCTACGAATTCATCAAGCCTTATCGAGCGCCTTGTTATCTCTGTTAATTATGATCTATCTAACATTCATACTATTTTATCATATGTTCCTCGAATTCGTCATTTATCTGTTAGATATCACAATCAATCTTGTATGCGAGATATACTATTATGTCTAGTAATATTCCATGATTTAACACATATATCGATTACTGGAGATTTTGTGTCACCAATAAGTATTGAAGAATTTGTTAAAACACATTCTCATCGTATTAACATATTACATGTCTCATCAATTTGAAGCTCGACATGCACACATACTTAAAAAAAAAAATTCTTTCGTTTATACTACATTTATATACTTCTGAATTGAACGATTCAACATTAGCATTCTTTAGTCGAATGATGGAGATGTATGAGTCTATCTATGGTTATCCTTTTTCGAAGATATCACGTTTATGTCAACGATTCTTTACTCGTAAGCCGATGTCGAAAGAATATTTGCATGAGATATTCTGTTCTATTCAGCCACACAGGTAATAATTATTAGCAAATAAATATCAATGTCATTTTTTCGTTTTTTAGAAATAAATTCTTTAAATTGGGTTCTAACTTCAATGTGACCACATCTCAATGTCATGAAGAAACAGATTCCAATTTTATTCAACATATTATTGTCAACAGTGCAGCAGTACTTCCCATTTGTTCGAAATATTTTCCAAAAATAACTGAACTAACTCTCCATGATAAAGATATTATACAAAGAAAATCATATTTAATGGATGACCTACGTCGTATTTTTTCTCTAGTACAACTGACTAAGTTAACGATGAATAATATTTTTTATGAATTGAATATATTTATCAATCTATTACAATTGACACCTAATCTTCATACAGTTACATGGATATCTATAAAAAATACTCTAAAAGATTTACTTTCACTTCAAGAAAGTAAAGCTTATCAATTAGTATCGAAACAAAATCAAGTTAAAATGATCATTATTCAATCTAATTATACGAAGAAAATGATGGAAGTATTAATTCATCTTTGTCCTCGAGTTCAATACATTTCACTTGGTCTATCTGATCGATCACTTGACGCCACAGCTCATTATCTCTTATCAGAAATTAATGATGCTACTCTTCATTTATTCTCATTATGTATTCGAGTAGCAAGTCCACATTGGATTAAATATTGGAAAATGATTATTCAATTAAAGTTATTGATTCAAGCTTTTACTTATGGTGGGCAGGAATATGTCTTGAAATCCGGAGAGTAAAAATCCGGAAAACGAAAAATCCGGAAAATAAAAATCCGGAGAGCGAAAAATCCGGAGAATAAAAAATCCGGAAACAAAAATCCGGAAAATAAAAATCCGGAGAATAAAAATCCGGAAAATTTCTGATATTGTTCTAGAAGAAGAGAATGATAATATTCTTTCATAAATGTTTATGGTTGTCTACGTCAATCATGATTATCGTCTACCGAGTGCCCTTCTACTGTACTGTGCTCTGCACTTCTATTAGCAAATACACACAGACGTGCACCTTGAGAGTATGGGTGTTGTGTCCATACTTTATTCACACCATCTAACTAAAGTCAATACTCTTGTCAATAGGAATGTGACAGTTGCAGTTCGAAAGAGCTGAGCCTGAGCTTTCACAGTCCTACATGCCAAACATTCCGAGAGCGATGAGATCGATCGTGATGAGTATCTCGTGGGACTTTCTTTATTGGTGGCTACTAAAAAGTGAACCACATTACTTCTCTTCAAATCAAATGATTTCTCTTCTTTCTTGTACATAGTTCTTTGTTAAATAAACTGTTGAATCTTTTTTCAAAAATTTTCCGGATTTTTTCCTCCGGATTTTTTCTTTCCGAATTTATTTTCTCCGGATTTTTTCCTCCGAATTTTTTCTTTCCGGATTTATTTTTCTCCGGATTTTTTCCTCCGGATTTTTTCTTCCGAATTTTTTTCTCCGGATTTTGGGACAATACCGTGGGCAGATTAGTTGTCAGAAGTATCTCGTTTTCTTTCATTTCAACCAAATAAATCATACTTGTAAATCTTTTTTTGTTAGTAACACATGCTAACAACAACAATATAATAGTTCATAAAGTGTGTGAGTGTTCAGCAAAGATATGTACACCTCAGCTAAGACTGTATTATTTTGAAGAAATCTTGATTACTGAAAAAACTGTCAAGTTCAGCTAAGGTTTATTTTTGTTAATATCTAGAAAAAGGGAAATACTTATTAACTATTTTTTATTCTACAATAGTAATTTCTATCGAATGCTGAGTAAAAGTTATTTTATATGTTTTTTCACACCATATGTAATTATAAGAATTTTTAGACGTTAAACATGTTAGATCAAAATAGTTTTCTAAAAATATGATATCCACTTTTAGTTACCGCAACTACTGATCATTCTGCACCAATAGAGCCATTTTCTTCATAAAATAAAAGACTTTCTAAAAATGTTTTAAGTGTTAAACGATATGCTGGCAAATGAGAACGTTTTTGATAATCCGGTTAATAACCATTGAACATATGTAAAGAGAATAGTTATCAATTCATCGAGCATTCCAAATTTCTCTATAATTTTTATTAATATCTGTAAACTCATCCAAATCTAGTTGCAGTGGTTTTCAGTAGTATTGCAAGTATATAATCAAAGACACGATTGTTTTATTTTGTTAGCCACCATATTGAAGGATTATGTTAATACCATTGAAACAATAAATCACAATGAAGAACAATAGATGATTTGTAAACTTTTTTTTTACTAAAAATACAATATCTAACATAGAAAGAAAACATCCTACTCTACTCTCTTTCAATTGATAAAAACTTTATATTATTATCTGTTGTCGTTTTCGAAATATTCGTCTTACACTCAGCCTTACTTAATGGTTCCATCAACAATAGTTTCGTGTCGAAATATGTTTGATCATAATATTTAATATAAAAAATTTTCACACAAAACAAATTAGAGTTTGAGAACAAAATAAGTATTTTATTGAGAGATGAAATGAAAAATGATAATATATATACAAGTTATAGGGTTCAGAGTTTTAGATACTTTTGCACGCGTTGGTTGCCAGAATCGGCAATATACATATTCATCAATGAGTCAAATGCGATGCCTCTTGGATTATTGAGTTGTTTCGCACTGGCACCAGCGGTACCAGTACCAATAATGGTAGTACCCGTCTGATTATTATTACAAAACAATTGAACGCGTGAATTTCCATAGTCAACAACAAATATATTTAAATAGGTATCAATTTTAATACCTATTGGATTATTCAAAAGTGTAGCATTTGATCCTGATACACCGGGCGTACCGGCTATGAAACTGCCCGACGTATTGCCTGGCGCCCATTGCATTACTGTATGTCCACTATAGTTTGTTATGTAGAAATAACTGCTTACTGATGAAAGATATTGTATTCCCCATGGATAGTTTAGCTGCGTAGTTCCATTTCCAGCTCCATTTCCTCCAGCTACGATGTGTCCATTAGTACCACTTGTTGAATTCGACTGAAAACGTAAAATTCTATTATTGTCACTGTCTGCAATATACATATACGCTTCTGTTGAATCGAAACAAAGATGACGGGGACCACCAAGCATATTCGATGCTGTACCTGCCGTTCCGTTTATACCAATTATTGTCATTCCAATGTTTGATCCATTAATATATTTTTGTACTCTGTAATTATAATAATCGGTCACATACAAGTTTTGTCCTGAATCAAGATAAACAGCTTGAGGAAGATTCAACTGACTAGAATTGGGACCTCTTGAAAGCGCTTGTCCAGCTACGAGTATGGGATTGACAGCATTTTTTGGCAATTTCCATATAACAGAATTCGCATATTCATCCACGACATATAATGTATCATTTGAATCGAAAAATAAATGAGCAGCGTGTGTTATTTGTGTTGAATTTAATATAGTTATGCCTGTTGTATTCCAGCGATAGCCACCTGATGCACCTAAAAATAAAACAACAATGTTTCAGTAGACATTCCATAAATAGATTATCTTCCATCATATCTATTCATCTCAATATGCACATTGCAGATATTTTTACCAGAAAGCTTCTAAGTCTACAAACACTTTGAAAGAATTTAGTGCAAAAAAATCTTATTTTCCATTTATTACCAATTAGAAAGGGTTATAACTCATAACTGCGATTAATAGTTAATCGAAACTGTATAAAACTATTTCGCATTTACATGGGTTTACTAATGTTGTAGCTGATGTTGATGTATTTGAGGTTGTTGTCGGTGTTGATGATGACGTACTCGGTTCTATTTCAAAAAAATGAGATTAGTATGAAACAAGAAAATTGGATAAAGCTTTGTTAAGAATCTAGCACTTCTCGATCCACTAATCTAGTTCATTTTTTGTGAATGACCCCGTTTTCAGAATTTAAAAAAGCATCAACATCAAATTCATTTAAATTATTGGAGTTTGGGTCTATAAATAGTTAGGATATTTTTGTAGTCTTGCGAAATGGAAACTTACGATACTCTTGAATATTCAGTATTGTTATTGATGATTGATTAAGAAATATAAAAGTAGAATTTGAATAAAATTCAATATAAATTGTACTAGCGTTTGAACGAAATAATTGACAAGTTTGATTTATTGAAAAATAATTTAAAGCAGATATTGAATCATTTACTTTTATCATTTCACATATACATTGATTTTCTGTTATATTGAATAAATTATTATACATAATACCAATTATTACATTATTTTTTATTTTCGTAATAAGAATAGAATTACAAACAGAAAATAACGATAAAATAAATATTAGCCAACACATGTTGTATTTCTTTAGTTTCTAAAATATTTTATGAATGTTTGACTAATTTTTATCACCATTCTCTTTCTTTTATTTTCTACAATACTTTTTCTCTCTAATTTAGTAATTATTTATTGCCGGAAAAAAAGTACCATACGTTTTGCAACAAGTTTTCTTTCAACAAAAATGATACATTCATAACTACACTATGTTATTGTTGTTTCTTTAACTGTTTAGAGAATTGAATCCGTCACCATCAAGATGTTAATAGGAGAACCAGGCATGAACAGTTCTGTTCTTAATTAAATTGTCTTTTTAAAGTGCTTACCAAATATTAAGAAAGAGTAAAAAAAAGTGGTGATATTAACTAATGACTTCATCTATACGCTCAGTAAACACATGTGTCTGATGAAAAGAAATTGCTTCTTCTTATTTCACATATATTTAACGTAGACGGTGACAACAACAAGGATAAACATATAAATTCTATTGTTTTTCGTTGATTTTGCCGATGACGTCGAACATTATCTTATTTATGATATTTTTCGCTTGTATACTTAAATGTAGCCGCACTACCTTCTTTCATTCGAAAAACCATGTACATGAATACATGTTCTAATTATAGAAATTTCAACTAAAATACTGTCCATCCTATAAAAATTATTCTTATAAAAAAAAGTTGATATTTGTCTTGAACATCACTCATAACATACACTTAACTACATTGTTTGAATCATTCTTCGTTCGGCTCCCAAAAAATGCTTTTTCTTTCTTTTTTTCCGTCTCCGAAGTTTTTCTCTTCATTTCCATCATCTACCTTTAAGTAGAATGCGATAAAAATGAAAAAAATACCAGTTCCTCATTTAGAATGAGTCATCTTTTTCTCTATATTATCATGAAACTTATTTGTACATGTTTTCTGATAGCAGACCATCTTGAGGGTGTGGGTGTGGGTATGAATGAGGCTACAGATTAAAGATAACTAGAATATTCATACTCTCAGTTTTATGTCTTTGTTGTTATCATGAATAATTTATTCTTACTTTGAAAACATTGTTAACGAATGACTCTATATTTATCATCTATTATTATTTATCGTATTTTATTCTAATTCTAATTGGTATCACTTGGTTAGTACAATCATATGCAATGCCCACACCCACACCCTCAGGATTATTCCTGTGAATCTTCATTTTTCTGCTGAAGATGCATACATATAAGTGACAGATAAAAAGAATATTTCTCGTATGAGAATTCATTTATTCATTTTTTCAAAGTATCTTTTCCATAGAAAAAGCATTTAGTTTTCGAGTTTGGTTAGGTAGCATTAGTCTGTAGAAAATCAATATATTTTACTTGGGCGTCATTTTTCACGCTTGATTTTACCATTTGCCTCACCGATCGAAAAGTTGTTCAACCCTCGTTTAATAAAATCACAGAATTGTTGATTGTACCAAGGATAACCAGGTAGAAGGAATTCATTAATTTTCTGTCTTAAATAAGGCTTTTCGTAAAAGAAACGAATATCAGCAGAATGAACTGGCATAGTTGGAAATTGAAAAAACGAATCACATTGTTTCAGGAATTCGTAAATTGAGCCGTTCATCGGCCATATTTTAGATAAACTTCCATTAATTTGCTCGGCGAGTCCAGTGAGATAAATCATAGCAATTGAACATTCGTCTGTTAGATTACCTTTGGGTGCCATTGATTCTATTAATAACTTGTGTCGTCCATTATAACATTCATCAAATTCGTTAACACATTGGCCATCTCCACAGGGAAACGTACCTTCGTGTGCTGTGCAAGAATGTTCTTCACAACGGAATGTTGGATCTTGAAAACAGGATTTAATATTGAAGCCATCCAACACTTAATTTGATCGATCAAGACCGTCGGCATCGCCTTCACCCTCTTCCTGAAGTTCGCTTGATGTACATAATCCATTGTAGCATCGATATTCATTTTCTCCAATGTCATTTATCTTCATATCGAAGCAATATTCTTCATCGAGACCTTCATCAAAACAATCAACGATTCCATTGCACACTTCGCGCCAATCAAGACACCAACTCTGTCCATTACGATGACATTCCAGAAGGACATAGCATGGCACCTGTACTGTCGCTTCAGATGCCTCAGGAAAGGCTGTCCTTTGACTAAAAGCCTCTTCAACAATCTGGTTGAAAGATCTACGTCCACCGGAAGGAAACGAATATTGACACCGAGGGCCAAACCAAGGTTCAGTGCAATTGTTGAGAATCTCATTAGACTCAGCTTTCGGTTCATTTAGATACAATTGATATCGTTGAGCTACATCAATCGAAATTGACCATGAGAGAAGTTTTTCTGAAGTAATATGAGCCAGGCGTAATTCTTCGAAAGTTAGTTTTTGAGAAAGCGGATTAACATAGGTTTCGAGTGATCGTTCGGAATAGTCTTCTGGACGAAAACAGAATGGAATGACTTCATCAACCATATGTGATAATCCAGAATCAACCGATTCCTCACGGTAAACCCGATAATTCAAACAGTTATATTGTAAAGATTTACCTGCAATCACTTCTTCAGTATGGTAAAAATTCAATTGGCAAGTAATAGGTCCATCGAATTAACATTATTAGGAAAAGTTGAAAAATAATTTTACCTTTATTTAATGAACTTGTATCCATCATTGATCGTTTTTATTTTTATCTTCACTGATTGTAAGAGTACAAACTATCTTTAGTTCAGAGAAATAAAGAGCTTTATATTTTTAGTGACAGGAAATTTTTTTCTGCTGTGTTGTAAATGTGAATGATCAATTACTGTCGTTGATAGACTTGTCTACTAGTAATAAAAAACCATGTTCAAACAACTGATAAACGTGCTAAAATGATAATGTTAATTTCATCACAAGTATATAGTTACACATGTTATAGGAAAAAATCAATATCAATTTAATCATACTCTATATATTGACATTTCATGCTTTATTTCTAATTTGTAGAATCATGATCACATAATCATAATATAAAGTCAGGCTCAACTAATAAAACTATACACTTTCCTGATACCAAACGATATATCGACATAAAATGTAACCTGATCTGTTGAGTTGCTGTCGTTTCCATAAAAAAATCATTGCGAGTCTGAGGGTGGGTGCGGGTGAGGGTGATGATATGGGTGTGGATGTGGGTTTGGATATGGATATGGGTGTGGGTGTGGGTGAGTGTGCGTATGAGTTTGGGTGAGGATGTTTTACTTTTCTTTTATCCAAAAGGTGTGAGTATATCTTCACTAATATTCATATCCATACCCACATCCACCCTCAAAATTCAAATTAATTAAATCATCTGATTTTGTTATTATAAATACATCAGTCCTAAAATCTTACAATATAACAAACAGATTTTCTCAAATTATGTCAGATTTTCGTTAACTGTTTCAAATATTAGTTTCCCCATAAACAAGTTCCATATTCTTTATATTTATTAAAATAATGATAAAAATTGATTAATAGAAAAATATTTAAATCATTAAAGACACACGTTTATATAGTTTTTCTTTTTGTTCTTCTCCGTTTATAAATATAATGAAAGAGGAAATACAAAGTATAAAAGACATTATATTTCTAAAAGAAGTAAAAACGATATAAAAATATTTTCTTTTACATTTATATATATATATTAACAAATAATGATTGATATAGTTTAATAAAAATTTTCTTGATAGATCAAATTGAATATAATGATAACCAAGAAAATAATCATCTATACGTATAAATATGCAACAAAGAGAATTTTATTCACATCTTAATTCTTAAATCCAAAATTCGATTGTCGTATATCTTGGGTGTGGGTGAGTGTGTCCTCTTCAAACAAACCCACACCCTCACGCACACTAAACTCATAGTATAAGTAAAAATTCTAAAAAGATATGTATCATCACGCGTTTCTTCTCTATCTATACCATATAATATAGTAGTTGTTAAGCATTTGCTAAATCATTCTGTATTTCAACGAGAAGAAAAATAATTTGATCTGCTTCAGATTTATCATCATCATCAATCTAATTTATTTGAACTAAAGTAAACAGATTCTATTATTGTTGATAATTTATTATGAATTGAAAATAAAAAGGGTGGGTGTGGATAACAACATATCTATTCCTCTTTCATATCTACATCTAAATGTTTTATTTTTCTTGTTTTAGAGTATATCAAAGATAGATATTTACAAATTTTTACTAGTTCAGAAGTAATCATGCTGAAAATATAGATGTAAGTATGACTGATGTACAAATATATTACTTGTACGCACATTCATATTCACGCTCCCACTTACACACACTCTCAATTGTAATGATTATGCTTAACAATTCCTAAACACTTTTTATTGAAATAATATCAAAAAAGATTTATTATTCATTGTTTACCATATACGTGAAAATGGTTCTTCAATAATTACTTGACAATGATGACCATCTTGTTCAGCATGCATTAAACAAATTTGATCATATAATTTTGAGTTTAGATGCACATTAGATAACCTATGATGATAGCCATTTTTTGTTTTCAAATAAAACCAAGTAACTCGAGATGGAAGAATGTTTGTCCATTCGTACTTGCTAACCATCAATGCTGATCGACCATTATTTTCAATATATGGTTGAATAATTAAATTTTCAACATATGAACAACAAGTAGCAAAGAATACTTTGAGTTCTGATACTGAACAATCTGAACGAAGTAGTAGAACTAGATGAGTAATTCGACATGATACTGATTGTAAAGGGTTTTGTATCGAATCAAGTAATGATACTCGAAGAAATTTTAAATTCGGCATACGAGAAAGAAATGAAGAAAGAACAGAAAAATCTTGACAACTATCTAATTGAATATATTCCAATGAAGGCAGTGATAATGATAAATTATTGACATTAACAAGAAGATGACGACGTAAATGGCATCGACGTAATCGATATTCATTCAAAGAAAGAATTTTTGTTTGTATAGATTCTAGCAGACCTTTCTTATCTAAATCATCTCAACATGCGCCTAAATAAATATATTCAAGTTGTTGTAGTTGTAGAATATTAAAAATATCGAGTAACTGTTGTATTTGTAGATTACCAATAGTTAATCTTCGAATAGTTGACAGTTGTGAAGATTGAAGAGTAAAAAACAAAGGTACTTGACTTCTGCTTGTTATTTTTAATGAACGAATATAATGAGGAATAATTCCATTGAATTGAAAATTGACATGTTGTGGATAATTATCAATCAAACTATCGAGACGATTATTTAAATTACCAAATGATAGATATATTTCATTTGAAGAAAAATAATCGAACAATTCTAGTATAACATCATTACTAAGTATTTCGAATACACTACTACATGGGAGTTTTTTTGATGGCAACGTTAATTTTACTCCCATTACTTTACTTGTAAATGCAGCAAATGCACAGGTGAGAATGAGTCATTAACAACTAGCCACGTCTTACATTCATTCTCTTAACAAGTTTATCGACAACAATACTTGTTACCATCATGCCGTTTTCTTTCTCCTCTTTTGAATACACAAATTTAAGGAAAAAAAAGAAAACTTTTGTTCTTTCTGTTAACATTATTAAAGATGACGAATAGCATTTTTAATGCAATCCTCCCTCATTCGTAGTCACAAATCATGAACTTACGCCATCTATTATTCATTGAGTCTTTTTTTCAACAAACGTCAAGTTATTTAATGCTTAAGGGCGTGGGTGTGGGCGTAAGAATATCTGCAATAGAACACTCGAAAGCCAAATAATAGTTGATAAACCTTTTCTCGGTATTCCTGGCCATAAAAACCAAGTAAAGGGAGAACGAATAAAATCTTTTATAAGGTGTAACCATAAAAGAAGCGTATGTTACTTGAATCTCTTATCAGAAGTCGACATTTTTTGCATTTTTATTCTACGAAAAGCGATCTTTTACTGCGAGAATTGTTAGACTAGTTAATGATAGTTTATTCTTTGTTAATACAACAGGTTTTTCTAGTACGATCGTATCTGACAAAATGAATGAGAGATCTTTTCGTAAGTATTTTTTTTGCTCTAGATATTATTAAAATTTATGTTATAAAATTAAATTATGGACAAATCAGCAGAAAAACGATTGAATAAAATTTATCGACTTAGTGATGATATCACAGAGTCACGGGCGCGTCTACTCTCGATAACGTATAGCAAAGACAAAAGTGGTTTAACGACTGAAAAACGACGTAAAAATCGTATAGAAGACCTGACAACGGACATAGACAAGTTAAAATTGAAACGACAAGACGAAATAATGAGACATTACTCCAACGTTAAGTTAACGAGGAAGTCATCTCCATCACCACCTCCAACACCATTACGTGTTTCTTCGACACCATCAACACCATTACCACCATCACCAGTTCCACAACGATCACGCACATGTACTTTATCACCATCACATCAATCACCACATCCATCACCACCTCCATCACTACATCGATCTCCATCTTCGCCGCCACGACCAGAATCAGCGCTAGTGTCATCTTCAAGTTCTTCCGGTAAGTAGCAAAAGTCTGTTAATTCTTACTAGGGTAATTGTGATCTGACGCGAAACGTTTCTGTAAAATAGTTCCTTTAATTAATGCGTTAATTGCTTGATTGTATTTAGATATTCGATGTGAACATTCAAATGATCAACCACCTGAAGAACTCAATATATGGTCTACAGAACCGGTATCAGCCGATGAAAAGGCTCACTATCATAAATGCAAACAGTATTATGATATTATACAACAACCACTCGTATCTGTTTCGGAGAAAATATTCTATGATGATTTCGAATTATTAGCAGCTTCCTTAGTATGTGTCCTTGATCAAGACGCTAGTGATTTTGATCCGGAAACATTCTTAAACAACATTGCCAATATATTAAACATCAATGATATCACTATACGTAAGATACAAAATGGATGTGTTAAAGTTATATTTGACATTTACAAAAACGTCGCTGGTATAAATAAAAAAATTGAAGTTAAAGCTCTTTATAATTCAATAACGGATAAAATACTTCAATCGTTAGGTTTATTAAAAGTTTTGTTCATGTTTATGGGTGACATTGAAACATATGATGAAACAATTAAATTTCGTTCTCAGGTCACATTACATCCCGAATGGAATCGTATTTATGGCATAAATCATTCATATTGGCCTGGAGTTGCTCCTGATCAATTAGATCGAGGACCTCATCCATATTATTGTCCACTTGGATGGCAGAGATTTTCATTCTACGTTGCTGACAAATTTTATCAAAAATTTAAAGGATGGTCTGTATGTTATCATGGAACAAAATTTGCATACGGTCTATCTATATTACTTAGTGGTCTGAAACCAGCAAATATAGCAGTACATGGTGGTGGTATATACGCTAGTCCATCAATTATCTATACAGCTCATCCAAGGTATTCTGAAATAAAAAAAATCGAATCAAAGGGTGAAAGTACATTTTTTAAGGATGGTAAATATGTTCAATTTGTTTTACAATGCCGTGTACATCCGGATAACATAATAAAGATTGCTCAAGAAACGATTGCGGCTCATGATATAATCATTGATCCCAATTTCAATAATGACGTTATTGAATGGCTTATTGATGCACAAGGAAAAACTATGATGGATTTTAATGATCCAAATTCTACTATTGTTTGTACAGGTCTAATGGTGCGTGTTACAGACAATCATCCGGGTTTATTATCTGACTCACAATGGTGGTACAAATCACATGTATGTGATAATCCAAAATGTTGTTCGTTAGGTACAGATTTAGAAGAACTTCAAGAAGAAAAAGACAACGAGGAGACGTGTAATATTATCTATACTTGAACAAATATCATAGCTACACTTTCTTTTACTTACTTTTGATAAAAAAAATTTCTATTTATTCATTTCTTTCTACGCTATTTATTATATGAAATTTGTTGTAATTAAATAAACAACAATGGTAATTTGCTCAATCATAACTCGAACAGTTGATTTTGGAAGCACAGTATCACGATGCTTTATGAATGTAACAATTTGTATATTGGTTTGAGTTACTCGATTTTGTTGTCGAATATATTTTGATCAGAATATTTCAGCAATTTGTTTGGAATCATGTCGAAATAATTTTTATTTTGAAGGTGGGTGAGGATGTTAGAAATGCATGAAGCATTAACAACCACATTTTATCAATAACTAAAAAGGTCATCATATGTGCTATTATATTTTATTAAAACGATTAAAATGATTGCGCACTTATCTATATTCTTTTTCCATACGAATATTTTATTTCTGTTCAACTTTTTTGTCCTATTGTTGCGTGCTACTTTGGTGTTTTGATGATTTTTAACGTACGAAGAATTCACAATCTAGTGAGATTGCGTGTGAGTATTTTAGTCATCCCACACCCACACCCACTCAAAGTCAGTCACTAACAAAGGTATTTTCCAAGTTTCAATTGTTTATTCATTATTTATTTCTTCTACTGTAATGACATACGAACTGTAGACATCTCTCCCTTAAGGGTGGATGTGGTTATGAATGGGATGTACGTTCAACAGTTTATTTTTGTTTGTAATACCACTTATAGATTGAAAATGATCGTATATGATCGGAAATTTCCTTATCTCTATTAAAATAATAAAACTCTCTAGATGATTTACATTTCTCAAGAGAGAACAACGATACTAATCGTTTTTTAATGATACTAGATGTGCGTGATTGAAGCAGAAGCGCGTGTTGTATGGTAACGTAATACAACAGGGATCGAAGAAAAAAGAAAAGGAAAGGAAAGAAAAAGAAAAACGAAGAAAAATAACAAAATCAAAACAAACGTTACGAGCAGTAGAGTCAGTCAAGTAAATAAAACGTGTCGCATGTATGCGAGCGTAACTTCACAATCGATACTTTTTCCAATCATATACAATAACACAATACTTCAAGTAGCTCATTTATCGGTAACATACTTTCGATTTTTCTTTTGTTTCGTTCAAATATTGTAATTATTTACATTCTAGAACTATTAAAATACAACCACAGCTACCCAGATGGAGACGTACGGACTGGTTTTGAGTGAAAAACACCGAGAATCAACGAAATATGAGAGCAGTATTTGAGATCGGATTTTTTTCGGTGGTATTCACTTGTTTTCAGAATTCAAAACTATTAACTTGGAGGTGACAAAATTCTATAGTTCAAAAATAATTTTTTTTTTGATATTTAAATCATTGAGTCGGTGTTAGTTTATATCTTTCTATAACCAACTAACTGTATTTACTAATTAATTTTAGAACATTTATTTAGTGCTTGTAGCTAGGATGCTGGACACAGTTATCATTCCAAACATTTTAAACCTTTTACTTGAAATTATTAGTTAGTGTTTTGAATTAGACGTAGCTACTTGGTCAGACTTATGCAGAAAGATTAAGTAACTGAATAATATTTAAATAGGCTTGACTTTTAAATACTAGTATATTTATTAGTTGATTATCTTTTGTAGAGACGAGTCAATGGGTGTCTTCAATTTTGCAAAAGTTACGATCGAATTCGATTTAGTTTTGAGTATTATCATATAGAAAAATTCGGGTGTAGGATTGTGGATGGTTATATATGGATATTGCATTCATTACTTACGATAATCCTCACACTCATATCCTCTCTACTTCATAAAAGTAGTGTAGTCCGAGACGACGTGTCTCTGTCTGAAATCCTCTGCTCATTATTATGTAATAATTTGATGCAGCTCGTACGACTTCTCAGACATTATATCTCATTTGAATTTAAAATACTGGAAACAGATCGAATGCATTTTCATTTGAGTTAACGATCGCGTTATTCACGCTTTCTTTCCTTTTTCTTTTCTTGCACATGAGGAAGGAGACATTCGCTTGTTAGTTTGTTTTCTACGATTGAAAAAAAATATACTTTTCTCGTCCAGTCTCTCGTATATCCAACACTCCCAATTGAGAGCTCATAATTCCATCAAAATTAGAAAAGAAGTTTTGTCCTTGAATGAGAAACCTATTCTTGGTATTTGAAAGAAAAACTTTAGTCAAATGCTTCGCACTGAAAATTCTGAAATTCAGCAAGAAACACGGCTAGTTTACGTGATATGCCACTGACGAAAACTCCTGTCGTTCTACGCGCATATTTAAACTACTCGATAGTTTTGTTAGCATCTTAAATTAGTATTTCTTCACAAAACACTCATCAGTATAGTGCTGAAAGTTTCTTTTTCTAAATCTTTTGAAGAAATTTTTTAATGTACATTTTTGCTTTGCTCAATTTTAGATACTGAAACACAAATACTTCAAGATAACTGCATAAGTGAGTGATTACTATCTCTCCAAGATCTATCAGCATTAACTGACTTTTTCTTCAACTCGCACATCCGTTGACAAATTCAGGAAAAGAAATATGAGTGATCGCATTCAAAAATTTGTCGATTATTTGCTCGATACGGAAACAACATCGAACATTGTATTCAATCAAGATATTAAGAAAAATAACGAACTTTTTCATTTACGCTATCGAAACGATTTTGAACAAGTTGTTAATGAAAAGCTGCAACTATGGCGAAATATTAATCGAGCTGAGCAAAGCGCAGCTGCTGATAATATCATAAAAAATGATGGTTTTGCCGAATCGTCGGGAACCAGTTCAGAAGAAGAATCATCGTCCGAGGACGAACAAAAGAAACCAGTACCAATAGAAAAAGTTAGTATTCAAGTAAAACAGGAACATTTTCAGCCTTTGACATAAAGTTTCTTAGAACAGTACGATTTACTATAGATAATCAAAAATTATATGAAAACATTCAGAATGGATTTTCGGAAAGGGACTGTAAAATAATACTAAAGTATACCGAGAGAAAGATAATTTATCCTTTCTAACTTTTAGTGTATAGTTCGGTGACTGAATCTTTGTTTCTACGTTTCTTTAAAAGGCAATTTCATCAGCACCACAATTCAATGCTTATGTCAACATCGCTGGTCAATGTGAACGACTTCTTCAATTTCTTCAATATAGTCAACGACACACCAGTCACATGAGTGATCTCTATTTTCGAACACTAAAGCAATGTGTTGAAAGTGAAAATGAGAAAGTGGTTACGGCTGCTTTACAACAAATTCTACTTCATTTATCCGAAGATATGGACAGTATACAAAATAAACATATTAATCTGATAAAATCTCTTCTATCAAATATGCCATCTGGAACTATTTCAGAAACACATAAACCTATTTTGGCTACTATTAAATTACTTCTTTCCCCTACCCGAACTGAAAATGATATGATGACGATCTCTGGAAACAATATTGAAATCATTTATCCCTATTTTTCTTGTTTTCTCGATGTTCGTCGTGAATTTCGTGATAGCACGCATTATTTTATTGATGGTGACTCGTTTCTTTTATCCATGGCTCATCATATCAATATTGATCTTGTCTCATTTCATGGTAATACAATTCATCTTATTTTTCTAATTGAACGCATTCTTCTGACACTTTTCAATCAAGCACATCAATGCAATTATACACTTGTCTTTTTCGATTGTCATTATCAAATTTATCAATATCAAACACCAATTCTTGATCTTCTTCGTTCTTGTTTAATTACACACCTGTGTAAGAATGTCAATATATATGGTACATTGAAAGTTCGTCAATTTGATTCGTGGCTTAGCAGTGATTATGCTATATTTGTTAAAGATGAAAAGCCTATGTTCATGTTCTACAGTGATATGTCAAATCTGAGTAATAGAACTAGTCCATTATTATCTGAAAGTGTCCTTCGACAACTTGTCTTCGTTTACCGTCTCTTCGGTAATTATCATCAATATACTATTGATTGCCATCTCTATTTAATGAACAAATTGATGTTAACCGATACATTAGTTCAATGTTTTAAAATCGATTTTATACGACCATGTCCAATGCACCTGTTCAGAAAAGTTTTACAGAGAGTACCATTGAAATTCACTTCGACTACGATCGAAAAAAAGGATCGACTGTCATTAGAAAAATTGTGCCATGAAACAGCTCAAGGTGATGTGCGTCTTTTTCTTTATCTTAAATCGATCATGCATTTGATGAAAGAAAAAAAGGTATTCGATTTGTCTCATCATTCAACTAATCATTCTATTTCTCTTTATTTTAGGAGCAGAAAGAAGTACAATTACTTAATCTTTTAATTCCTTTACTTCTTCTTCATGTCGGTCTTCTTATTCGTCTATCTTTAGTTGATCGTCATCTTCCATCATCATTTACTTCGGACTCTTTTAATCCGATGTTCTCTGAACTCATTTGCCAATTTCAATTGCGTCTCTCATTATCTCTGTCATCAAATTGTTCAACTCTCTCATGGGCCAAAATAACCGATTTGTTTGATGGACGTCTATTTGCTTTTACTTTAAAACAGATAAATGAATCTTCATCGAATCTTCGTTTTGATTCATGCACATTTGACATGGTGAAACAGAGTTTAAACCTATTGAATATATACTCGAACAAAAATGAATTTGTAAATCCATTTGAACAAATAATTCTATCAAAGAACATTATTTATATGTCATCATCATCATCAAAATTGGCTAAACAAGTGACAACGAGTAAAGAACAACATCAACAAATAGCCAAAATCTCCAATCCATTTATCGACACTTTTTTAAAACCGATTATTTCATCAAAGAACGACGAATTCTCAATTGATTTCATCGATTCGAATGATTGCAGCCGGGCACAATATCAAGGTCAGTTCTTTTCTGTTTTTTCCTCTAAACTAAAGAGAACAATAATTGTTAGGAAAGCATCATTGGCATGTGTACAAAGAAGTAAGTTTCTTGCGTTATTCTTCGAAAGTTAACTCATTATACACCTATGTTTTCTTTTTAAATCTAGGTAGGTGATCCAGTCAGTCGTATAAAAGACAATGATCGAGAAAATAAAAACGTTCGCAATTACAAATACCGAACAAGAAGTCATCAGAAATTGTAAGTTTTACCTCTGATGCATTTTCTCCTTTAGAATCGCGAATCATGTCAGGAATGTCCTTTAGAAAATGTCCTGGACGAAATGTCCTACAGTTTTAGTCCTTTCAGAAAATGTTCTTTAGATATTGTCCTTTAGAAAACGTCCCCGAACTAAATGTCTTTGGACAAAATGTCTTCTAAGAATTGGTCCGGCATTGAAAAATGTCCTTTATATTTAAATAAGAGAATTTCGAATGAAGTGTATCTAAAATACAGATGACGCTGTAATTTAACTAAAATTCATAGTGTTCTAAGTAAATCGAATAGAGGATTTACTTTTATATACAATGAGTAAAAGAAAAGAAAAGGGTGTGGGTGGGTATTTTACTCTTTCAACACCCACGCCCTCACCCACATCCACCCACCCTCACCCACATCCACCCACCCTCACCCACATCCACCCACCCTCACCCACATCCACCCACCCTCACCCACATCTACACCCTCATTCACACCCACACCCACACCCACACCCATACCCACCCTAACTCGTCATAATAATACAAATATATGATTCACATTACTTATCGACTAGTTTTTTATTTTATAGCCAAAGGACATTTTAATAATGGAGGACATTTTCTCGTAGGACTATATGTCAAAAGACTATTTCTAAAGGACTTTTTGTAGAGAGGACATTTATAACACCGGACATTTTCTAAAGGACCAAAACTGTAGGACATTTCGTCCAGGACATTTTCTAAAGGACATTCTTGACGGATACCAGAATCGCTCCCGAATAGTAATTCATTAATGATACCTCTGCGCTACATATAGGTAAATAAATATCGAATAAAAATAGACTTAAAGGTCTACTGAGTTAAGATCAAAATTTACAGAATGTGTAACAATAGAGACAAAGTTTAATCCTATATTTTTTAATCAAATTTTATGCAGACTATGAATGCGATAAAAATCAAAAGAGATATCAATAGAATAATTAGCCTAAATCTAAAATTTTAACTAGATAGAGTAACATTTTTGGTATGATTCTTGAAATCTAATTTCGATGAAATTTTTTCATTAATAGAAGACTTTATTTGTCTTTAGCTACGAATATTTTACTCTCTACGGTAAATCACTCACGAGCCGAGACATAAAAGACAGTCAAATGCAGATCACCCTTCCAACTGCTTCGATTCCAACATCAACAAGCGAAGAAACTTCAGTTGCTACCATAAATGCTAGTGGTAAGAAGAAAAAACAATCGAAAGAGATTCATCAAACCAAGGCTCAAAAGATTATTGAAGAAAATAAAAAACGCCAGGTCGACAAACTTACTGCTGAGGAAACGGACAAGTTCACAAATATAGAAACTCGACTGCAACAGATTCCACGCGATAATATTCTCGAAGCGATCGAGTTCATCGATAGACATATGATATTTTTTAAAACATCAGTAAATCGTCTGAAGTTACTTAAGCAAAAATTCGATTTACAACGAAAGTATTTAAATATACTCCGAAATCAAATTGTTTTGGCGAACGAAGATCGATCAAAACTGGATTTACTCGAAATAAATTATTTTGCTACAATGGCTGAAATTACTCATCTGGAAAATGTTGTTGATGTGTTTAATGAAAAGAAAATATACATGGAAGAGCTTGTAAATGATCCACAATTGGATAGAGAAAAATGGTATCGATTTCAACTTGAAAAGGTCAACAGTCGATTGCCACGATGTGAACAAGGCGTGGCTGATAGCAGAACACCCGATTTCATTCCGGACAAATGGCAAATCGAGTTTCTTGATGCTGTTGATAAACATCAATCGATTATTATCATAGCACCAACTGCTTCGGGTGAGATTGGTTCATTTTCTTGCTCTTATGTTGTTATTTAAATATAGGCAAAACGTATGCATCTTACTATGCCATGAGCAAAGTATTGGAAAAAAAAGATGCGATCTGCGTATATGTAGCACCGACCAAAGCACTTGTAAATCAAGTTGCTGGTAAGTCAATCTTTTCTCTATCTTTATGTGAAGCTCATCCAGGCATACTATTTTTCAGCTACGATCTATTCTAAATTTGGTACTGTATTTGGCATTTTTACACGAGATTTTCGTATGAACATGGGAACATGTCGCATCTTAGTAACCGTACCACAATGTTTTGAAATTCTTCTCATCTCTCCAACTTATCAACGTTGGTGTAAACGAATTCAATATGCGATCTTTGATGAAATCCATTGTATGTCCGGTGAACTTGGTTCGGACGTGTGGGAACGAACAATGTTACTCATCAACTGTCCCATGATTGGCCTATCAGCTACAGTGAACAATGGTGATGAAATACGTCAATGGATAGAAAGTATCGAGCAACGACGAGCTACTCTATTTCAAATGTCGACACCTCGTTCCGTATGTTTCATTGCGCATTACGAGCGTATGGCTGATTTGAATAAGTATTTGTATGCGGAGCGACAATTGCATCCTATTCATCCGGTAGGTCTTATGAATGCGGAACAATTGATAAATCGAAGCTTACCGAAAGATTTTTTTATGTCACCTTCTGAGACTGTACGGCTCAGTGATGCAATGCAAAAAACAATAACTAATAACACGTAAGTGCATTTTTTAAGCCATCCTCATACACAATTCGATAACGAATCTGAACGTTTTTCTAACATTTAGGGATATTGTAAATGACGATGTCGAATATAAACCTGTATCGACTTTAACTGAATATTTTTCACCTGCTTGGATCATCGAACGAAATGCGTGCAATCATTATTCACGTCTTGTCTGTAATCAACTCAATCGTTTAATTATGAAAAAACAAAATTCTGCCATTGATGCTATTACAACATCAATTCATACTGCCGATTTAAGTAATATTAAATATCCCGAAATAAAACCAATGTCATCTCTCATCGTCGAATTCGTATTAACATTAAAAGAAAAAAACCTTCTACCATGTATTGTATTTTCGGATAGTCGATCGATATGTGAAACGATGGCTAAAACGGTAGCGGCTTATTTTGTCAAGATTGAACGTGAATTGCGACAAACAAAGTACAAAAAGCAGATTGATCAAGTTAAACTACGATTACAACAGATTGAAAAAGCTGAAAAAATGAATCTTGCTTTGATCAAGAGTATGAAAAAAACATCGTCAGGTAAACGAAGAGCGAAGAATGAGGAGGACACTGATGGTGGTAATAATATCTATGAGAAACAAATGATGCTTAATGATATTATTAGTGGAACACAATTGTCCGGACATGAAAAAGCTTTACTTTGTGGGATATTGGAGGAAGGAACATTGGCCAATCGACATGGATATGATGAAGAATTAGTCGAACCATTATTGACACGAACTGAAATTGAAAATTCAATGTTAGTCAGGTTGATGAGAAGGGGTGTTGCCTATCATCATGCTGGGTTGAATAATAAAGGTCGAGTAGCTGTCGAAGCACTCTTTCGTAATCGATACATTCAAATTGTTTTCTCTACATCAACACTCGGTAGGACAGTTCAATTCTGACAATTCTCTTGATAATCTTCTGTTTTTAGCAATGGGTATTCACATGCCAACAAAAACCGTCGCTTTTCTTCAAGATTCAATTTTTCTCGACGCTCTTCAATATCGGCAATCATCGGGTCGTGCTGGTCGTCGTGGTTTTGATATCGAAGGACATGTGGTCTTTATTGATATTCCTCTTTCGAAAATTCGTCATTTAACCATCTCAGTCATACCTAATATTGAAGCACACTTTCCATCGTCAGTGACATTTCTCATGCGTCTTCTTCAATTATGCTCATGTGCACAAGATTCCAAAGATGCTATTAATCGATCATTGGTTGCACTCGAGTGTCCATTTATTCTTCAATCAGCTAGTAAACATGTTTTAGTTGATATTCAAATTCGTTTTCATTGTTTACATACACTTGACTTTCTTCATCGACTCAATTTAGTCAATGCGAATGGGGCTCTAATCGGTCTTGCAGGACTTTCAACCCATTTACACTACTTCGAACCAGCAAACATTTTACTTGTTCATCTAATGGATACCAGACTTTTTCACGAAATAAGTGATTATAGTGAAATTGTCATCATACTTGCATATGTTTTTACAAAGAAGCCTTGGTAAGTGATTCTTTGTTTGATCTCTTCTTACTTTTTGTCAAATCAATCTTTGACGTATAGGCTAATAACGCACAAACAATTCGAAACTCTCTCATTAGCAAGACGAGAAGAAATGTTCAATTCAAAATTATTCTTACCACCGATATCAAGAGATTTTCGAGTTCGAGTTGAATTGTATAATTCTATTGTGAAAGATGTTTATGGTTTCTACATTGAAAATGTGACCCGACGAATGCGTTCGTTTGCTAATGGTCAAGAATATGTTTTACCTTTCTCCAATATTTCATTTACTGATCAGGCTGTTTACGATAATGGAACATTCGAGTACGATCTTCATCATCATCGCTCGCAACAAACTCAGAATCCTTCAATATCGCCATTTGCCGGTCCATCGGGTCTCACACATGAAAAATATATGTTGAACTATAATTCAGTTGTTGGTTCATGGGATCTTGCTTTCAATCTCGACTTATCAACACGAACTGTTCCATTTGCCGATCTGGATTGTCGTGATCATACCAATTCGATGTATTATCTCAATAGTTACGCATTGGATTTTTTTAATCATGGTTCAGAACAGTTACTGGAAGACGAAAACGAATTACAACACGGCGATATATACAATCTTCTCTTAGATTTTAATCTTGTTCTTTCATCGATTACTTGAATATATCAATATTTTCTAATATATTGTTGAATCTTCTTTTTTTAATTTATAGATTCATCGTGATTGGTTTTGACTTACTCGATCAAGTACTAATGATATTTACAGTATTGTACCTGCTCTCTAATGGACTGCTAAAAACAATTGATAATTGTCACAAGATAGTATCAATTTTTTTCAATTAAATAAAAATTTCTTATCTCATTTTTTAATTCAATTATTCTTCGATCTTGCAAACATTTAGTGCTTTATACAATATCTATTTTAGAATGGACGATAAAAAAAAGAAGCAAACTGATTATTGCGTTCGTCGAATAAATATTTATGAGTAGGTTTTATTTGAGTTATAAATGACGTCAGTAGTTGGCAATCAACTCGAAAAATTTCTTATCAGTTTTATCAAAGATGATTCTATTCTGCATCTAAATTTTATTGCTTGAAAATACCAACATTGTATCAATGATATAACGATCACTTTACTTTTTTAATAAATAGTTTTTTTCGTTCTGAATACCGAAAACATATAAAAACCCGTGTAGAATAAATTTTGCACGATGAATTCTTGATCATAAAACAATGTTGGAAAGTGTCAAATAGAGATCGTAAATAAGCTAGATGTTGGCGTTATATTCGTCTGATATGCACGCCTACGTCCACATTACTGATTCATAGCTATTAATCATAAAAAAGATAAGATCTGCACTTTGTTACTGACGGCAAGTTTCAAATTGCGTAATACTATACGCGAACAATTACAAAAGTATCACATTTATAACTTTTTTTTTTATGTTAGTCGCTTCGCTCGAAAGCGCTCGCGTTTCTTTTTGTGATGAATAAGATAGTGGTAGACCTTGTAGAGATTATATGAAACACGGCAGAAAACGGTATAAACACCTAATACCATCTTGAGGGTGTGGGTATAGATGTAGTGGGAGGTTATTCTTATTCACACCCACGCCATCTTTTCTAACTTAGCTATGCCAAATGATAGCTTTAAATAACTTGTAAAACCAAATACGTTCCCCTATTTAAATCATTGTATTATTTCACAGTTACACAAGGTTGTCATTTCTTTCGTTATAGGACAATTATAGTGAAACTAAACTAAAACTTTAACTCATAGTCTACTACATTCTGAACAATGTTACACAATCTAACATGTAAGTTATTTATAGATTCAACATTTTTTCTTCATTGACTTTTTTGTCGATTTTTGCAATAGATATTGTCGTCGTACTTCTGATGACGCTTTTTCTTATCGGTTCTACTTTGACTAAATCATCACAATCCGATCCTCTTGCAATGCATGCCAAACCTGATTCAATGTCATCTTTCTTGCTGAGTGCTGAAGAAGCTCATAGTTTTCTTTCAAATTCAAAATCTTTCGACTGTCTACCTGAAGAACAAGAGGCAGAGTATATCTACATCTCAGAACATCAAGAAGAGAACAAAGGACAACTGAGAAAACTATCAAAGTCATTGAAGCAACTCTCGTGAATGTTGAGTGAACTCTACCGATGTTCAAACTCTCTGTTTATCTACTCTTTGCCAATCAAGAATAATTCTATTGATTTCAGCGTTATACTGTTTCATATTCTGGAAAATAAACGATAAATATTCAATTCTGAATGTTTATTATAAACTAGTGCTTTGTACGGGAAAAGTCTTCACGAGAGTATCAACCCGAAAACCCATTGAATGTGAAGTTAAAGATAATACTAAAAATACTTGACTTTATCGTTGAAAAATTAATTTCGAAGAAAAACCACTTTCACTACTGAGCTGTGATTGAGAGTACTGTAGATGTCTTGCTTACATCTGCCTTTTTAAATGCATTTATAAGTAACCAATACAAATACAAGGAATACTTTTGCTTTCTTTTTCTATATTTCACCATGTGACTATAATATTATTTTAATGTTGCATGTGCATCTGCGTTCGTTGTGCAATTATGACTGATGAAATGAAAATCGAACCCGACAATTGCATATTCCCTAGACTGAAAGGATAGGGTCTAGAAACGGGAATTATCTATTTACATGTATTATTTTTGTCGGTAACATGGCACAGACCACTTTTTTGGTACAAATGACCATTTTTTTGGCACATTTAACCATTTTTTTGGCGCAAATAACCATGTAACTATGGTATATTTTTGATAATATTATTTTATTTGCTATTATCGTTTTATTTGAATAGCATAATATTTAATATATAATATTTTATTCAATCGTATGAAAAGAGCGCTAACTTAAATATTTAAAATATTTCTTAATTATATATAGATCATTATTTTATTCAATAAATTAAAAGTGTGGCTAAGTCAATTTACTTTTAATACGGAGAAAGATGAAAATAATATCAATAACAGAAAAACGAAACGTTCGCGTATACAGTATTCTAAAGCTTTGAAAAAATTTCATCTATTTTTCTATAGCATATCATTTATTATTATCGACAAATATTTTTAATACATGTTTGAAAAAAACGATGATGTACCGAAACGTCCTGTACGACGACTTATTAAAATAAGACCAAGAATGAGAAGCTTAGAAACATACGCATTGTAATTCCATATTAAAAATTTAGTTGCTGTATTATTGTAAAATATTTTTAATAAGTTTGTCAGTTTAATATTCTTGCTATAGTGCACATAGATAAAAGAGTTTAAACCCAGTTTTGATATATAATAATAAAGAGATATACACTGTATTTTTTTTGAAACCCTATTTTTTATAAAATTGACTTCAATAAAGCTAAAGCATTTTTAAACTTTATTATTCATTCGTCAGATATCAAAGTTTTAGAGAATGCTTGATTTTATACTAAGTAGAAATTGAATTTGATTTCCTGTTAAAAGCCAAAACTAATATTGATTGACTCTTATTCGTATCGAGTAGTCATCCTATTCCGGAAAGTTACACATTCCGGAATCGCTTGGCTCACCCAACTTAACATAATTCAATTCCGGAATTCCTTGCATTCGATTCCTGCCTATACCGGAATTCCTGTCCATTCCGTGCAATTCCGGAAAAGCCGGAATGTGCAGGAATTCCGGAATTGGCAGGAATCGAATTCGATCTGTTCCGGAAAAGGCAGGAATCGTATGCAAGGAATTCCGGAATTGAAGGATGTTAAATTGGCTGGGTGCAGCGATTCCGGAATGTGTAACTTTTGGGAATAGGAAGCATTCTCTTCGTATCTAAGTACAATTATATCAGGATGCGGACCGCGACAGTCTAACGCCAAGTGAATCGAGTTTGGATGAATGCTACTTGTCTACGTAACTTAATCATGAAAAAGTATTATATATTGATTGTAGTATATATGATATTTAATTTGATAATATCTTTAGAACTATCTTGAGGGTGTGAGTGGGTGTCGGTCCATGCCCCTACCAACACCCACCCACACCTAACCACACTCTCACACTCACACCTATCAATTTGAATGAGCTATGTTCATCGTGATTGACAACTCGTCGCTGCCGGATGGATTGCAAGAAATATTAGATAATTGATCGGAGTTACACGACTTTGATTATGTATAAATAAAACTTTTGCTACTAATTAATAGAATCCATTCACCATTTTCAGAGTCTTTACTTTGCATAAATTAAATTTCGAATTAGGTTCGTGCATCTTTTTGATGTTTCTTAAAAAAATGCATCGTATCGCGATGAATAATTCTGATTTTTACATATCTAATGAGTTTTTATTCTAAAATATATCACAATATTCAAGGAGGGAAACTTTTTACAAAAATTTTTATGGCGCATAAAAAAACCGAAGAATGTGATTCAAAGTTAGTCCTGATAAAGCAAATTATTTGACAGGTTCTGATAAAAATATATCAATCTAATTATGATTTATTGATTGACGTCAATCATTTATTGACGATGATTTTTAATATCGTATTTTCATTGAAAATACGCCTGTTGATTGAGACCGATATTAATCAGTTCTTCTTTCTCTTCATCGCGTTCTTCTCTACTAAAATCAAAGATTGTTTCTATAAAATAATAAAAGAAAACGATCATTTCGAATTTAAATTTCATTTTTTCATTTGGAAAACAGTAAAATTCAATGAAAAATATAAAATTAAATCATCAATTTTGTTCATTAATCCAATCTAAAACCAACGTTTTTATTTTACATACGACAAAACCTTCTCTTGAACACTATTTTTTCTCTTTGTGCATTATATTGGAAGAAATGAATGAGAGAAGGAGAGATATATATAACTAGAGAGAAGATCTACAACTAGTTTCATTTTTTTTCCATCGACGACACGGACGAAGAAAAAGATTATTATATCAGTTGACTGATTTATCAAAACAAAAATATCTTGTTGTATGATGTGGAATATCTACGTATTCATCATTATTCTTCTGTCCAGTCTCGACAACGAAACAACAGGTAAATAATTTTATTTATCACATACTAAAGATCTGCTATTGTACAAAAAAGGGGGGTGAACTAGGATGTGGGTGTTGGTGTGAGTGTCGGTGTAGGTATGGACGGGTGTGGAAGTGTACTCTTTCTATTCTCATCCACACCCATAGCCACTCACACCCACACCCTAGTGCATTGCTTTCAACTTACACAACGAACGCAAAATAAATCAATATTCTTCTAAAGAATTAAGGGCTAGTAATACCATCTGACAGATCTAATTAACCCAGCAGTATCATAGAACACAGCTCATGAAAACTGATCCTCATAAATCGATTCGGTATTTTTTGTACCTGCTCTACGCAAGAAATGGTTGAATGAAAATATAGTAGGATGTCTATAAGGTATGTCAGAAAGGTCGAGCGGTTATGGCGCTGGACTTAGGGCTCAATTCACAATGGTGAGCATGATTCGATCCCCATTCTTGGCAAATCTTTTTATTTATTATGTCATTATATCTGACAGAAAGATTTTTACATAAAATCTCATCACATATCTGTAGAAATCGATGAATGTGGGTGTTGGTTTCAGTGTGGGCGTGAGATAGATCCAGTATACTCACCCATACCCATACACACACCCTTCAAAACAATTCCAAGATTCATGTTCAATTTTTCTTTCGAAAAATACTCAATTCCGAGAAAATCCCAATACAGAACCCTAGTGGGTGGCTATGAGTACCCATTTCTACTACATTCATAGACATAGTCACACAACACGCTAGCTGTTAGAGTGACTGAATACATAAAGAATAGACAGACAAATATTCTGCGTTATATGTATATATATAGGTAACACGCAACCAGGAAAAATATTTGAACATGATATCGAGATTCGCACTGTTAGTAAATATAAGACTTTTCTTTGTTTCCTCTTTTTAAATAGACATATAATGATGCCGATGAGAACTCTACTGTCAGTTAAGTTTGGTTAATATGGAAGAACTGACGAGAGATGTTGACGATTATACGAGCGTTTTTCATTTTGATTTTTACTGGTACATATGGTGATATTCTACTTTACAATACTGACAATAACCAAACGATTGAAAAATTCGATTGTGTATATTTCATGTACGATCATGGAGAGGAGATTCCTTATTGTCGACGTCTTAATGAGACTCAACAGCTCGATCGGAATAGAAGCCAATGCGAAAATGAAGGAGTAAAACTATCATTTCTTAATCTACTCGAAGAAGGTATTAAACCAAGCAACGTTCTCGATTGGAGTTCAAGTGTAGAGATAAATGATCTATATGCTGCTTTCTTTTTTAATCGATCGTTAATTGAAAATCACAACGATCCATTTATATGCAATTGTACAATGTTAGGAACATTCGGCAAATATTGCGAATATCAATGGACGAACGAGGCCAAATCGTTTAGTGACGCCATCAAAACTCAGTTTGAAATAAAAGAAGCTGATGAAGATCATCTATGGAATACACAGCGGTATGGAAAGATTCTGTGCTATGAGACATTGCCGTGTAATACAGGTGATCTCTGTCTTGATTGGCGGGAGATTTGTGATGGTGTTCAGAGATGTTCCAGTGGTATCGATGAGGAAAATTGGGACAAATTAGAATTCAATGAATGTGAGGATAATGAATTTCGATGTACGAATGGGATGTGTATTGCAGAGGAATTTTGGCTAGACGGTAGGTGACTTTTGTCTAAAAGTCGAGGGAGAAACGGCAGACTCCACCTTCCAGGAGTGAAATGAAATTGTATAAAATTCTGGCCTATCTCAAGAAACCTAATGCAGAAATGTGGTTTCTTCTTTTTTTTATGAAAAAAAAGGAAACCTCAATCAGCGTAAACCCAAAAATTGAAGCACTCTGACTTCCCTATATTTTATCGAATACTATTTGAAATTATGGTATGGTCTAGAGAGTTAATAACTAAAGAGACGATTCGTGAGAAAACCAGATTTTTTACAAAGGAGTACTATCATTGGTTTTCAACTACAAAAACACAAAGATCTCAGAAAATATTCTAAGGTACTCAGGTTTGTAAAGACGTTTTTGCTGATCATTTTGGTAAAAAGAAGTTCTTAATTTCATTATCAAATGACTGGGATAGAGTCGAAATACCGAAAGACGTAAAATAGCTTTCGCTAGTCGAGTTTCTTCAGTATTCTGACCCTACCATTATTATTCACTCATGAAAATCGAATGCTTTTTTTCTCAAAATGAGCTACGAAAAACTCTACAAACTGGGCTGCTTGAGAAAATTTCGCAGCATACTTGAATTGTCACAGTTGGCTGTTTATGCGTAGAAAGTCGACCGCCATAACTCGGGATGGCTAGATTCCAGCAACATGAGATATAGTGGATTTTTTAGCCCAATGTCTTCTCTACAAAACACTATATATGGCGTTTCGAACTCACTGTAAAAATCGTATATGAAACTCGACACTAGACTATGGGTCAAAGTTGACATAAAAACGAAGATCATTCGCACATATTGTGTCGAAAGTGCTTCCATTAAAGCTACAGCTTATAGCGCAGACTTGTTTGAGCAGAAGAAAGCTGATAGTCGATTCAGAAACGGTCTCTAATTTCAGTTAGGTCGCGCTCTGAGCCTTCGAATAATGGCATCAATGAAAAAGTGCTGTTTGACTTGCGCTTAGTTCAAACGAAGGCTAAGAATGAGTCGGTGTGGAAGTAAATGTGGTTGTGGTAGGTCTAGACTCGGATATTATCTCTTCACTCACAAACACACGCTCGCTTAAAGACGTAACCACGCGGTTTGGGTGGAAAATAAAAAATAGAATACTCCCCCACACCCGCACCCTCAAGAAATGAGAAGGTTGGTTGAGTTCCACTCTTTAGTCCTGTAAGAATTGTGCGGACAGCTTTTTTCTGTTTTCAATTGTCAATTAAAGCAATAGAAAATATCATACTTGAATAATACTGAGAACTTCATATAAGACTGAAGTCACATAGAGTCAAGTGGAGCCACGAAGTCTGACGTTCGTCCCTTGCTAGAACATGACTTTTTCTTGAAATTGATCGTCTTCTCAGGTGATCACGATTGTATGGATTGGAGTGACGAAGTTTTCCGTGAACAGGGAGAAACATGTCCTTTCGACGCAGACTCATTTAAATGTGATGAGCATCTGTGTCCTTACACTATGTATTCATGTGGCGATGGACAATGTGTCTTATGGACGAGTCGAATGGCATTTCAAAGATTTGCCGAAACATCGGATAATTGTCTTAGCGGGCGAAATCTTAATTATATGTGCGAAGCAAATCCGTATCGATCTGCATGGACATTGGAAAGTGGCCTATGTTCAGTAGATGAAGGCTACGATGATCCTCGATACTTACCATGGAATATGATTGATTCTTCGCGACTAACTGAAAACGAAAAGTGTCAATACCTATTTCGATGTACTTTGTCGGATGGTTTCGAGCGTGACTGTCCATGTAACAGCCATAATTGTACAGCACTGATGATGAAGGTTTGCCCCAAAAACAGTCAATACAGTCATCACGTCCTCTATCCACCGAAAGGATTAATTGACGGGAATCTATTGTTCTTCCACGACTTCAATCGATCTGGAGAAAGTCTAAATGTCGAGCCTCTTGTATTCTTTTATGGAAACATAAAATGTCCCGGATATCAACTAATAACTAACACTCCTGTTGGCGTAGACTTCATTCCAGATGTATTGTTAAATCCTCGTATCAACCATGAACTTTGTAACTGGAGGCTTTCCTCAGAAGGTCTCATCGATTCTTCGTCATCTTTTCAATATGACAAGTTCTGTTGGAATGAATCTCTAACATTCAATGGTCAACCGTATGCAGTCAACCCGGACGCGTGTCCTTATGAACGACAATGTATCTCACAATATCGTATTCGTGATGGATCTGATGATTGTCTCGTCTACGAAGATGAAGAGATAGACACAGAAAGCAACTATTGCACAGGCAACGTCGGGCGATATCGTTTTCAATGCTTCAATGATGAGCACCAATGTCTTTCGTTATTCTTCATAGGTACGGGATTCGCTCAGTGTTCCAATGAATATGATGAAAGTTGGTATGGACTTGATCATTCTTTTCTACGAACGAGGATGTGTTATAGAGGTGATACTAGAGATTGTGACCGTTGGAAAGAGTACATTCAACAGTCTTCATCCAAGAATTCAAGCAACAACACGTTGCTTGACATTTCAAAGCAGAACACATCTAGTGATCGGATATCCTTTCGATCGTATTGCGATAGTTTTTGGGACTTAGAAGGGCACTTAGACGAATTGAATTCATCGTGCCAGCACTGGACATGTCAAAGTCATCAGTATCAATGTCAAACAGGACAGTGTATCAACTTTGCCTGGGTTTGCGACGGAGAATGGGATTGTGCTGATGCGTCAGACGAAGAAGCTATCGTACTCATTCAAAAATGGTCGATTCACAATAGTCGATTTGAAGATTTAAATGAACGAGTTGAGAAATGCCGAACACGTTATTTCCAGTCAACATTTTCTGAAATTTGTAATACTTCATTTGAATTCGGCTGTTATCAAGCAAAAGTAGCAAATCCATTAGATATTCGCTTGTATCGTCCATGCATCAATCTCACTCAAATCGGCGATGGCGTGGAAAATTGTTATAACGCATACGATGAGAAGAACACGTTTGCAGTGAATTCAGAGCAAATGACCATGCTGGGCTTCCATTTTACCTGCAAAAATAATACTTTCCCGTATACAGATGGTTGTGATTCAGTGAAAGAAAATAATTGTACGGAGATTCTCTGTCCGAATCATCGAAACGATCTTGGAAGATGCTCAGGTATTAAAGATGTACGGTGTCTCGAAAGTGATCAATGCGAGCGAAATGCAAGATGCAACGGAGAGCGAGACTGTATACACGGTGAGGATGAATACTGGTGTGCTTCTGGTACGATACATGATCAAGTGTTTTATCGGTCACGAAAAAGAATGAGTTCGATTCGTGATATTGAACAAGTTGTCTTCGATTCAAAATTTCCACTTGCGCCTATAACGTTATCCGACAATGAACAAGCTGGAGTCACTCCCATCAATCACACAGAAAACCCGTTTCGAATTATGCACTCGTACCAATGTAATCGAGGTGTATCGATTCTTCAAATGAATGAGACTATATGTCTGTGTCCACCGGCTTATTATGGACGTTGGTGCGAATTCTTTAGTGATCGAATTAGCATCATTGTAAAGTTTGATCAGAAAACATTGCCTACAATGCTAGTTAACACCACACTCAAGGTTATATGCACACTTCAATTCAATAGAGTGACAGTAGATTCTCATGAGTTTCACATTATTCCCACAATCGAAAATCTCATACAGATGAAACATAAATTTTATCTTCTCTACTCACGGTCCGACTACATGCTCGCACATAAGCGATGGCGCTACTTCAATCGAACTGATATTATCCATAATCATCCATATTCTGTTCGTTTCGATCTCTTCTCGTTAGGGAAGAACAGCACTATTAAGGAAGTTGGCTCGTGGTATTATCCCGTTTACTTTGACTATTTACCAGCTTTTCGTCTAGCCGTTGTCCTAAAGTACCCGTCTTGGTTAGAAAATGCCACATTGAATCCTTGCGCGTCGAATAACTGCATGGAGAATGCGACGTGTATCCCAGTTCTCAATCAAAATAATTCTTACTATTGTTCATGCCGAAGTGGCTATTATGGAGAAGAATGCAGCTTGTACGAATCTACTTGTGATAGTTATTGCTCAGTCAACTCACTCTGTCGACGCGCTGATGCCAATTCACAAGGTAGGAAAGTCAATCTTTATTGCGTCTGCTCATTGGACCACTTTGGACCACGTTGCTATTTGAAATTCGACGGCTGCGATTCGAATCCATGTTTGAACAATGGAACCTGTTCTCTTACCATGGATCGAAGTGCAACTGCATCGTATATGTGCGCTTGTTCACAACAATTCTATGGGAATCGATGTGAACAGGAGAAGCCGGCTGTTCGCGTCACTTTGAACATGAACAATACATCTTTTGTTCGTGGAACTGTTGTGCAACTTTACCGTGTTGAGAGACTTACACTTGTCATTCAACATGCAAAAGTCCACCATGGTCTACCGTCGACTGTTTATTACGAACATAGTAATCGTTATGCACCTTATATTGGAGTTCTCAAAATGTACGAAGACTTTGCAAATCCCAAATATCTAATCATGTATGTTTTACATCAACGAGTAATCAATATCACATCATCGCCCAAGTATTGTCCACAAGCATTGTTGTTATTATCCGAATGTGAGTTTTTCGATCAACGGACGTTTGCCATTGATAGAGATTTTTGCTTGTAGTGTCAGATAGATCTGTACCAATGATCTTCAGGTATCATCATTTATGTCAGAACGATACAGATCGTTTCTGTTTTCATGATGAAAACTATCTTTGTATATGTGAATCAAATAATTCTCGAGCCGAATGTTTTAATCACAATCCTCAACTTGATCATTGTGACAATTGTTTATCGGGAGGAAGATGTCTCCAAGGTGATCAAATAGATCTGAATGACTTTATTTGTCTTTGTCCTTCATGTCATCAAGGTCATCGTTGTGAATTTAACCTTCAACCATTCGGCTTCACTCTCGACTCACTTCTTGTCGGCTATACGAAAGAAGTGAAGATCATTTCTGTCGTTCTTGCTTTCGTAATTTTCAGCATTGGACTCTACAATAATCTCTGCTCTTTCGTAACGTTCAAACGACCAAAGCCTCGAAAATTTACCGTTGGCAACTATTTGTTGATTGTCACCTGTCTCAATCAAGTCGCTTTGCTTTGTCTCCTCCTCAAATTCGCCCAAATCTCCTTCGGCCTTTCGTATATAGGAACGTGCAAAGTAATCACATTTCTCTTTTCTGTCTTTACACGATCGACTTACTGGCTAACAAGCTGGATAACCGTTGATCGCTTTCTCATAATTCTTTATCCAACTTCACTTTCTCTTAAAAACGCTCGTCGAGCGATCTGGATAAGTATAGGCACATTCATGATCCTATTAGGCATGCATGTGCACGAAATCGCCTACTATACGAGCATTGAACATCTTCCTACCGGTTCCTTCATTTGTGTAATAAACTTGGATACTTTCACAGTCTCTATATACAATCGTATTTCTACTCTTATTCACTATATACTTCCGTTTATTATCCAAATACTGTCTATTACGTTCATGATTGTCCTTGCTGCATATAGTCGAGTGAAGACGACTGGTAAGAAGTCAACCCTCGATCAAATATTGAAAAAACAGTTTCAAAATCAGAAAGAACTCTATATTACTCCGATAATTATTGTTCTCTCCGGTTTACCACAAATCATTCTCACATTTAGTATGGCATGTACTCAACTGACTAACTGGCAACAGCACACATTACTTGGAGCGTATTTATTGTCGTACGCACCACAAGTACTTGGCTTTGTTCTCCATGTATTACCATCGACTAGTTATAAGAAGGAATTCGATAGTACATACTTGGGGAAAATATTGTTAAACATGAAGAAATAACGCTCGTCGGGTATGTGTATGTGCGTGGGCGTATCTTTTCTTTACGTATACCCACAGGACATCCTAACCTATACCCAGATTGCGTAGTTATATACGAGAACATTTTCAAGAGTAACGTATTTATAACTGGATAACAGTACTCTTATCTTCGTAAAAATAATAAAACAATAAAATAATTTATCATTTTCTATTTGTTGTATATCGTTGGATAGATGTAAGTAATGGTAACGTTTTAATCACTTTTTTAATAGAAAAGTATTTGCTATACGTGCTTATTAGACTATATCAACTCATTTCTGAAAGAAAGACATATACAATAATCGATCACATAGGAGATAATTGTGGTAATATAACACAGATTGAAAAGAGCAAGATATAATAGACAAATAGGATACTTCTGTTTATGAAAAAGCACGTTTAATACAATGAGGAAGCTCTGTTCTTATCCGTGTTGATGTTTCTTTTGCATAAAAAATAACGTACATTTGAAATCAATTTGCCTAGCCCATGACTGACTCTGTGCAATACTTCATTATAAGATAGATTCGTAATGATTGATTCTGTATATCACCTGATAGTATTATTAGCATTATATCAGTAACAATACGTCATCTTCTTCTCCGACCTAGCTATGTCAAATGATGGGGTGGATCTGGTTCTGTTTGTAGCTGATGGTGTGAATACGAATATAAATAAACCGTACCCACATCCACACCCAAATGAATAACCTACAAAATAGAACATTATTAGGTGGAATTCTTTTAGATGAGATTTTGATCGATCTTGGTCAGCGCTGTTGAACAATTCATACAGATCAAATATATTCGCACTCATCTCTATTTAATTGTTCACGTTCATTAAAATGTATTTCAAAATATCGATTTGTTGAAAGTTATAATGATTTTTATTTCAAATAAGATAAATTATTTCCTACTGGTCAATTAAATGATTCAAGCGTTTTATATGCATCCGCACTCACCCTTTTCCAACTCTTGATTAAGTAAAAAATCATTAATAGATACAGATTATAGAAATAATGAGCAAATAAAATAAGGGATGTGAGAGTAAGGGTACTTGTGTGAGCATAGAAGCGACATTCTCACTTTCTAGTAAAGAAAACATCCTGTACAAAGTACGGTAATGGCGAATTCTGAGGTGATAAACTCATTTTCTGTGAAGATGCTTTTTCCAAGTTGGATGAACCTTCGTCTATGCTATCACATATAGCATCATACACTTGATGTAAGTTCATGTCCGATGTCAATCGTTTGAAGTAAATATTGTGTTGCATAACATCATCGAAATGATATCCAACTGAACGGCATGTTTCTTCACTCAGTTCAACAAGGGATTTTGTAATACGATCACGTAAATGTTCAGGTACATAGTATTCTCTATGACCTTGTAATGCAGCACAAATGAGACTATGAACGATCGATTGACGCGGAGCACAACGATGAAAAATTTCCACGTAACGACGAATATCATCATCATGCTCATACTGCCATAACCAGGTGAAAATTGCATTAGAAGAAAGAGCAGTTAATCGAGCATCGATATCAGATTTCAGAACACCGTGACCAACTTCAAGATTTGTACCAACCACGATAATCTATTTCGATTTCACTTCGTTGGTAGATAAAAGATCTACAGCACGTGCATGAGACATGTCTTCAACGGGAGTACCTAACATAAATAAACATTTTGTTGAAGAAATATTTTGCTTGCATTATATTCATGTACTTACCCAGTAGGAGTTCATTGCCTGTTAATAAAACATCTGAACCACCATCGATTAAAATCAGTTCATCAATAGTTCGTCCATTGATTAAATATCTGTAAGCATCGACAATGGATTGACGATCTGTTTGATCATAATCACATAAGATAGCATAAATCGGCACCTGCAGTTCATTAGCAAGTCGTTGTTCAGGAAAATAAAGATCATTGGTCAGCCACGGAACATGCGTCTTTGGATCAATACGAAAGAGTAAAGCGGTTAGTTGTTCACTATATTGAGACAAAACAGTATGCTTAGTGAAAGTATAATTAATTAGTGTGACATTCGATTTGATTTTGAAATAATATGGTAGAGCGCCAAATATATCATAACCACCACCACAACCAGCAAGAAAAATAGTTTTTGATGTGTCACTTGTCATTATAATGACAGTATTTGACCTGCCAATATAAACAACAGCAAATTTATTTCAACATAGTTACTTATCTATAGCTGTTTTCTTTCTTTCTTCGTCTGAAGTATGACATTAGTGAGAAAACAGCAAAAACAAATATTTTTTCTTTCCAAGACTTACGATGAAATCTCTTTGAAATACTTCAAGACTGATAAAAATGTTAAATGTTCACATGATTGTCTATTTTTTATCATTTGTCGGATTTGTGTTGAACTAATCTCGTTTAATGCTTCGATTTGATTCTCAAAAGTATCGTCTCGAACATAATATAATTTCTCTGACGTAGTCGAGCACATCGACTTTATCAAATGTTCCTCTTCACCGGATCGATAAACAACTGCAATACCATTGTAAGGTGTCTGTAGCATTCCTTTCAAACCATAACATTTATTGAAGAGATCAAGACCAGCAACAAAAATGACATGAATCGGTCTTTCTAACTTGAGCATTTCATTGATGAACATTTGTAGACTGAGTGTCACCTTCAATAAGGAAACGAATGGCAGATCTAAATAAACATTTAATTCATGTGAGGCAATCGAAATTGTCAAGAACTTTTCTCACCCATCATCTCTGCTTTGTCAACACTGAGCCAGTGTTGTTGATTGGCTTCTTTTATCGCTTCTTCACACATTCGAACTCGATGATGTCCATTAATAAATTCCTCGCCTAATTTTGCTTCTACGTAATCATCGTGACTAGGCGAAAGATAACCACCAATTACACGAAAATTATGCTGTTGCTCTAAATATTCTTTTGTTCTGATCATATTAGAAATATGAGCACGATGAATAGGACTGAGAGAACCAGCTTTGAGTAGAACAATATATTCTGTATTCGTAGTCGTAGTTCCATTCAAGTTCGCATAGAGGTTGGAAAGATCTGTTGTTAATGTTGAATGCATGTGATTCAGACGTTGTCACTATTCAAACTATTGCATACAGATTCAAATTTCTGCATTATATCATCGAAAAAATATAGTTTTCTTTCATGACACATTATTTACACGATTAATGACGCAATTGTGTAAGAGAAATTGCAATCGAATGTTGCAATGTGGGGTATTTCTTCAGATGAACGACACTCTCGTCTTATTGGTGATATTAATGAAAGAGGAAAGGAACGAAAGGGGGCGTACATTTCTAGAAGATCAATAAACTTGTATCAATTGTAGAAGATTTAATTGATTATACTTTGATAAGTTTTGTTAAACATGTAATAATCCAATATGTTGACATAAATCAATAGTTTTTGGAGTTTCATCAGTTAATTTATTCCATTCGCGGATAGATAAATCGTCAAAAGCTAGTAATGGAGAATAAATCATTTGTAAATGACATGAAGCAGAATAGTGATGCGATATTTATAGGATATTATCAATTATACAATAACAAAACTTATCAAAGTATAATCAATTGAATCTTCTACAATTGATACAAGTTTATTGATCTTCTAGAAATGTACGCCCCTTTCGTTCCTTTCCTCTTTCATTAATATCACCAATCAGACGGAAGTGTCGTTCATCTGAAGAAGCACCCAATGTGGTAATTATGAAAATGAGAGTAATGATGATTTTTAAATCGTCCTTCAGAAAAAGTATGAATCATACCTATTAAATAGTTGGGAAATGCAGCTGACATTCGAAGAGAAACGAATAAAATAAAGCGCATGATTCCATTCATTGGTCATCTCTTCTATTTCTTCGTTTCTTCTTCTCACCTTTTACAAAATATACTTAAAGATGTCACTAAATGCCGTATATATTTTTATTTTTATTTTAAAATGTGAACCTAAATTGGCACAATAGAGAATAAATGAAAAAAAAGAGTAATGATAATCTTTCACTGAAAAAGTTGCTCATTGCACTATTTTTCGTTGAATAGATACTGTAATGGATTCGAGAGTAGGTGTGAGTGTATCGTTTCTTTACTTATACCCACAGCACACCCAAACCCACACCCATCTTTCTCTAAAAAAGTGGCCTTGCACCACCTATGGAGGGGATTGAGAGTACTGTAGATGTCTTGCTTACATCTACCCTTTTAAATGCATTTATAAGTGACCAATGAAAATAGAAGGAATATTTTTGCTTTCTTTTTCTATATTTCACCATGTGACTATAATATTATTTTAATGTTACAGGTGCATTTGCATTCGTTGTGCAATTATGACTGATGAAATGAAAATCGAACGCGACCATTGCATATATTTATACAAGAAGTACATTACGACTATTTATGGAAATAATCATATCATCTATTATAAATGATCTTAAATTAGATAATGATGAAATAACAAATATTTATAACTATGGTTCATGGGTTTACGGTACAAATCATGAAAAATCGGATCGTGATTTTCTTTTTATTATGAATATTAAAAATGAAAATGAACGAAAATCTTTAAAATTTGAAGATGATTTTGATTATTTTCATTCATTTGATTTACGTCGTCTCAATAATTGTGATGTAACAATACATTCATGTGAAAATTTTGAATTATTATTAGAAAAAAATTATATGTTAGCAGTTGAATGTTTATTCTATCCAAATGAATTTATAATTAGAAATAATATTGATTATAAAACAATTTATTTAACAAAATACTATAATCCATTAAGATTAAAACAAGTTATATTTTATGAAAATAATCATAGTTTTAAATATGTTATGGACGATGATGATGATGATGATGATGAAATTAATTCACATTCAAATATTAATCCAACAATTGATCAATTTTTATGTAATGCTATTCAAACAACAACTATAGATGAAGATCGATTACTTAAATATTTATTTCATTGTCTAAGATATTTAGATATTGGTGAACAATTAATTCGAACAAAATCAATAGATAATTTTAAACGAATATCATATATACTATTTCAAATAAAAGATTTCAAATAAAAGATATCTATATAAATAATAAGAAAAATATGGATTTTGTTATTGATTATATGAAAACAAAACAATAATAAATGAACTTGTACCAACAGATATCATTCATGATATATTTGAAGTTCATATTACTATTAATAATAATAATATTAATATGGAAATATTTTTCTTCATTTAAATAATCAAAATCAATCAAAACAATTAATAATATCATTCTATTATATTGGAATATATCCTAATATAATTGAACAAATTCAAATATTAATGAATACAAAATTGAAAGATTTTCATATTCTTAGATTAAAAATAAAATCATTAGCAAGAAATAATGGTATACCAGAGATAAATTATTATTTTGGAAGAAAAAATCAAGTTATTTTGAATTTCATTATAAAATATTAATTAAATCAACAAAAGAATTAATAATATTGAAAAAATTATGTAGAATTCAACTTCTTTATTTAGTACATAATACATTTAGAGAAACATCAAACAATGAAATGTATTATTTTGTTACAATGACATTATTCAATGTTGGAAGAATATATGCATTTGGAAGAAATGATTATATGATTCAATTTTTGACAGATAATAATTTTCCACCTTTAAAAACTAAAAAAGAATTTGTAGTTTATGATTCAGATATTTATTTTGATCATAGATACCAATCTAATATATCTACTTCATATACAACATTTTCATTTATTAACAATACTAATCGTAAATATCGTCTTCCAAATTACAATAAGAGTCGAAAAGTATTTCAACGATCTACTGATTTATAGACGAACTTTAGTAATACGTAGGAGTTTTTTTTAATATAAATAAAATATTTTGATTATTTTCTTTTCGCAACTTTTATGTAAATAAAATGGTTTTAATATTTTTTTTTCATTAATTTTATGTAAATAGATCAATTTTATTATTTATTGATTTTTAAATAAACATGTTAGGTTCAAAAAAAAAAACAAATCAGAAAAGAATCTTGCCTGATGAGACATTTCTTAGTTCATCAAACAAGCTTCTGTGTACAAGAATACTACAAGGATGTTCGAACCTGATTTTTTAGGTAACAATATTGTCTGATTATTAAGAAAATCAAGAACCTAGGAAGACGAGAGGCAAGATCGTTGAGTAGTGTGGATATCGCTTTTTTCTTACTACCTAAAGAAGAAAATTGACTTGATATATTCAGTTATGGTTTTTAGAAATGTATGAACTATATTCATACAGAAACTAATTGTTTTCAGTGACGTATGGATGTCTTTTCTCATACTTTAAAATGAAGAGATAACGGAAGAATTATTGTGTAGAATTTTGAAGGGAAAGATATTTAGTTACAGAGCTGTTGCTGATAAATGCTTTCCGTATTTGTTTATATAGCAGCCATACGTCATCAAATTTTTTGCTATATTGTTAAAAAGACTAAACAAAGACGATCAAAAAGAAAAGAAAAAAAAGAAGTTTGCTCGTTGCATTAATATATATATTGAGTAAAGCATACTATTTCATGACTGATTAATATAAATTAGAAACAGACAGAGTTGTATACAATTATGTTTCGGGAAGCGCGAAGAAGTGTTAAGTATTTCCTTGCTCATAACAAAAACATTTTCTCTAAAGAGAATACATCCTATTCCACAATGTTAAACATTGGAGGAATCAGTTTCACCCCGGAATCAATTCTGTCTAATTCTGGGAACTCGATCAGCACACAACATAAGAGATCCATTCAAGATTGATCGAGTTCGACCGATTCCCACCGATCCCAGAATTGCAGGAATTGGTTCCGATTCCGGAGATCCACGGAACTCCATCAATTTTCGAGTAGGTGTCAGATTATATGTGTCGATCGAGTTTCCGGAATTGTATGGAATCGATTCCAGAGCGGAACTGGTTCCCGAAATGTTCAACATTGCGGAATAGGATGACTGCTCCATATATATTTACTTTTTTGATCTTGTAATGGATAATATCCAGAACAAGCAGTACGATCAGAAACACGAAGGAAAACGGTTGGATCTTATATCATATCGAACGAATTTTAGATTTGAAATTTCTGTACCGATTTCGACATGGATTACTCACTCTTTTTCTCGGCTGCGATCCGAATAATCTGCCAGGATCACATGATTTCAATAATATCCTATAAAATTCAGACAGTTTTCAAAGTATGTATGTCAATCGATATAAAACCGCTTTTGCATTCTATAAAAAACAAGAAACTTTTCCAAAAGACTTTTCAATTACTGATCATGTTCATCGCTTAGAAACCGATTTTCAATTACTTTTAAGATGGGTGTAGCTGAGTGATAATAAAAAATACTCACAACTCATATGCTCACACACCAACACTCTCGCTAGACCGAGAACGCCCTAAAACCGTATAAGATCTCTATAAGTTTCTACAATATTTCCACCTTAGAGGAATCTTGATTATCTGAAAAAGATAGTCTCGTTGATTATTTAACACTAGAAATACTTTTTGTAGAAATGAAATGTTGAATTGAAACGTCTTAAAGACTATTTACTTCAAATTATGTATTGTTTGTAGATGTTTATAATAGTTGGTAGTCTGCTATCAAATTTCAAATGATTACTGCGTTAAACACTATCAAATTCTAGATATTGTTTGAACTCATTTACTAAAGTAAATATACGAAACCATCCTATCTATTGCTCAACGTTTACGGTAGATCTTTTGTTTTAATTATCATCATAAAGTCAAAAAAAATTTACAGCTATTCAAATCACCTTTTAGGTAAGTCTTGTGTTTAAATTTCTCATTGAATATCTTTTATTGGCTACAATAATGCTTATATAGTGTTAGAATTGAAAACAACTGACTCGACGAAGAGAGAAATGCTTATCATAACGCTGTAAATATCCATTGATTGATTTAAATAACAAAATCCTTTCAATAGAAAATATCATTTTAGGAAAAACGATAATTGAAAACACATGCATTATATGACATCCCGCGCTTGGATGATTACAATAGCAATTTTTCTTATTTTATCGTCAAATGTTGACTCGGTATTGTTCGGATACATAGGCAACGCATCGTATATTCCAATGCCTACGAATTCGATTGCTTCTGTGAATATATCTGGCAGTAGCTGCCAACAGTGTCTGTGTACTGCGATCGTTCAAAATCTGACATTTGTTGCAATGAATTGTTATCAAAGTTCTTCTTCATGTGTCTTCTACACTAACAATTCACCAAACTACACAATCGAGTGGACCCCTGATGTACTGTTATATTTATATCAGATACCAGCGCGCAATACTACAACAATTACAACAACATATCGGAGCATTATGACAGTCACAGCAACACTTCAGTCCATTACAACCACTACGACAACAACAACAACTGGTATTACAACAATAGCTACAACAACAACAACGGGTAGTACCACAACAGTAACAACAACAACAGCCAGTAGTACTACAACG
>CAJNOI010000012.1:318085-330007 GCA_905250115.1 Adineta steineri | reverse complement strand
CATATAATGATTAAATCTTAGTTGATCTATCAGTAGACAGGTTTATTATCTTGAAAATGTTGATCAGTACCATCTTGGGAGTATGGATGTGGATACAGATGAAGAAGGAACATCCACATCTATATAAATTCTCAACCGCACCCCCGCCCTTACCTGAAGAGTTAAAGTCAATTCTTTTAAATGAGATTGTGGGTGTGGGACGACTACAACACACACGTATACCCACATCCACACCCTCAATTTATTACATTCATGCCCACACGTACATCATAACACCCTGATCAATTCCAATAACGAAAAATTTCTTATATCATTCAGTTTGAATGTCTAATAAATGAGTTTTTATTATTTTTTTCGAAGTAATTAAGAAAAAAAAATGAGAGTATCTTAGTTTAGTTGCGAAAGAGCGGAAATGTTAATATGAGTTCGATTTTGTCGTTCTTTTAAATAGTGACACAAACATCATCGATACCGACTATCGGTGTTTGAGGTTGAGGTGAACTTTCGACAATGATCGTATCGATATTGACCCAGTTGAATGTATATGTCCATATGTACGTATTGGGTGTGGTATACGTGGTATTATACAATATCGTGCCCGTGTTTATTCCTGTGAAAGTGACATTCACACTGCTACTGTAAACATAAACAACGAGAGTATTCAAGGTGAAAGTTCCATTCATTCGGGTAAAACTCGTTGAATTGAGATTAGTGTTACAAGCACGTTGATCAGAATAAAGAGTACAAGCGTTCATATTAGACCATTGGAATCCTCCATAACCACTAGGAATGATAATTGGCGTGGGAATATCATTAAATGTAACACCAATCTGACCAGATGGACAAGCTAGAAATAGAAATGGATGAGATTTTATTGATAGAACAAGATTAGACCGATACTGACCAGAAATACATTGAGATCCATTCCATAACATGGAAGAATTGCATTGGCACGTATTAGAAAAAGTCGAACATGTGAGATATTTTGATGAATCACACCATTCATCAGTTCGACATAATTGATTGAATGATCGCCAATATTCACATACACTTCCATTGAAGAAGTATTGATTTGGACATATCCATGTATCATTGACACACTGTAAATATCGATTGATACTGTTGAAAGATAGAATACATGGTTGAAGATATGACGTGTAGAAAACTGGCTGTTGAATGATATAACCAATCTGAGATTTTGATGATGATGGATAAAAGATACCTTCAAAACTCCATGAAGTAAAGAGAGAACATTGATTGATCGAAGGATCGAAGTTGACTGTTCGACATGCAATATTTTTCACACATTGTGCGACACAACGCATAATAGTGTTGGCATCATTTTCTGTAGTTAGAAGATCATTCGAATCGAAAGGTATAAATTGTAAGCCTACACGAGATATTTCGAATTGAACTTTATCAATATTACCATGGGTAAATGTTGAAAGAAGTACAATGAATATCGCAGCAAAATTCATGCCTTTCTTGCTCATGAAAAGAAATACAATGACAATCAATTACTGGTAAAGTTTACTCTCATCGGAGACTGTTTATTGACATTTTTCTCGATCACAAAATAAGTAATTATCGGATACAAGATTCTTTTTAATCAGAGAAAAAAACATCTGATTTAGTATTCCATACTGTTACTTCAGTCATAAATAATTGATTCGAATTGGATTTTTGTCTCAATGAAAAACAAATATTGTTTCAGACACTATGGGAAAAACTTTGTTCTAGACTTCGTTCGCATTGTCGGTTTATTTCAAAGCAAAGTAGTTGAATCAAAGAAAGCCTACTGATAAACCCATAATTCCTCGATGCTAAAATTTCGCATGTGATCGTGTTTTGTAACAAAAGAACGTCACTTCTTCTTTTGATATATTTTTGATGCTTTAACGTTATTTGTCTTGTGAAATAATGCAACTTATCTTCTATATTATTGCTATTTCCGCATGAAAGTCCCTCTATAATGAGATAAAATTTACCTTTTATTTTGTTTTTGCTATCATTCACTAGCTTAAACTGGATTTAGATAGATTAATGCGAACAGCCTTTTGACGGTGCGGTGAGTGTAGTTTGAAAAAAATATTTCTATTCGTTCTGTATATCCCTCTAACAATGTCTTAATAAAAAAATGGTGACGTTATTTGTCCTATCCTTTTTTTCTTCCTTTGTTATCATCACTGTGAAAGTATTAAAGTTGATGATAAGGACAAACATGATATTTACTATAAGAGTGAGAGTGTCATCAAATACAGAACAACTTTCTATTTTCATTTCGTTAAAAAAATAGGCATGACATTGTATGTTGTCTTCACGTTTTTTATTTTTATTGGTAAGATCGAATGTTTTCAGCAAAATGTCAAGCTTGTAGGCACTCACATAGTAAGCAATGTGTTCAGGATAATTTTGTTTTAATTAAGAATGTATTTGAAAAAGATTTATCGCCATGGAGATCGTGCTCCCACCGTCTTATATCCTACGAGCACCACCGATCCGTTCTTCTGGCCGAATGGTCTTGGTCAGTTAACGCCTAGAGGCCAACTTCAACACATTCGACTGGGTCAGTTTTTACGAGAACGATATTCTGAACTGCTCAATTCGATTTATGTTGCTTCTGAAGTCAGTAACAATTAATGTCAGCTCACTAATGAGTCTTCTTCACGAATGTTTATTGTTACTAAGGACGACATCTTTCTTTTCATTTATCCTTCTCAATCGTCTCTCTAACATCACATCCATTCTCACCCATCTCGTATGCGTTATATCTGTCTATTCCGTTTTGATTTTTTTCTTTTATTCTTCTTTTTCTTCCTTATTTTTATTTCTTTATATTGAAACACTAAAAAAAGAGCTTTTTAAAGGACGAAAATACCCTTATGTAAGAAATATGTCAATGTGTTTCAGTTTTTCCTCTATTAAACACCAGTTATGTTGTTGTGTGCACAAATGAAAGAAGATTAGTGAAGTATATTAGTCATTGATTGTTTCAATTGACACCATAAAATTATACAGGATTTATAAAAAAAATAATTTTTCCTGACATCATTAGAATCTCCATCCAACTCTATAGTTCGAATCTTTTTGAGCATATTAATTCATTAAAGCTCTATTTATGAAACCTTCGCTTGATATCTTCTCTTTCATGTTAATTTTTACCGTATGGTTAGCATATTTAATATAAGGTAGCTGAACATCATTTATATTGCTAAATATCTTTCATTTGATATAAAAAGTGAACTTAAAAACCCACAACAGACAATAGATATAACGTATTATTATAACTTAAGAGAAACAATGAACAGTACAATCTCTTTGCAACCTGCACCATACAATTTTGTGCAAGCAGCCAAACAGCCAATTATGTATACTTATCTAATCACAACGATATTTATTGTGATCATGAATATATTAAATGTTTGGGTACTTAATCGTCCAGTTCTTCGATCATCTTCATGTACGTATTATTTGCTTGCTTCAGTTATGCCCGTTCCAATATTCATTATTGTTACACCTGTAAATCAGATTCTAGTAAACAATCGTGGATTATATATCAGCGGTACAACAGTCACATGTAAATTAGTGATGTTTTTCATTTCTACAAGTTCATTATGGTATGCTTCAATGTTAGTATGTGCTACAATTGATCGATTTCTCACAAGTTCAACTCTAGTTCATTTACGTCATTTTACTCAAGTGCGTGTGGCACGAATAATTATCCCCATTAATTGGATCTTAATTTTGATATATATGTCACCATTTATAATAATTTATTACTATGATCCGATGAGTAGCAATGCAAATAAATGTGTTCAATATTCAACAACATTAATTAGTATTTATCTCATTAGTCGAGTTATTGTTTACTATGTTATGGTACCATTATTATTGGCTATATTCGGTACATTAACAATTTATAATATTCGAACTCAACGACATCGTATAGCGCCAGTAAATCAATTCAATGGTCAACGTCGTACTGAGAGTCAATTAGCTCGTATGTTAATCATTCAAGTAGCTTCGTATTTACTGTTCTTTACACCATCTGGTATAATATATATTCTTGTGACATTTTTTCCATCTCTGAATACATCATATTATGCAACAATTCGAAGTTTAGCAGGTGCTTGGCAACAAGGTGGTTATTTCATTTCTTTTTTCTTTTATATCTTCTCGGGTAAAATATATCGAGAGGAATTAAAGAAAATATTTCGATGGGATCGAATTCGTGGTAAAATATTCAATATTCATAATCATCCTCATTCAATGACTGTAGGAGCAAATATGTTGCCCTCTGTACGTGAATAAATAATTAAAAATCTAAATTTAAACTGAAAATTATGATTATTTTTGTTGTGTCTTTTGATGTTGTGTTCGTTTGTGCTGAATAAATTATTTGAACATTATTTAATGACATGAATGACGACATAGAAATGCGATTACTTTGATTCAAAATGAGTTGCTTAAAATATATGTGAATTTATGGAGAAACATCAAATAGTTGAGCGTCTTTGAAAAATATGCGCACAAAGTGAAAGAGTAGTTCGAAACACCTGGAATAACTACATTTAAATATAACATGAAACAAAAACGGGAAAAAAATCGTGTCGAAATACAATCATGCTTGTTTTTTATCTATTGTTGTTAAAATAAATAATATTATCCTGCTTGACATCTCATTGTTTTTCAGTCTATAAATCATCGTTTAGAAACATTTTTCTTTCACAATTTATTTATATACAAACGTTCTGCTTATTGACATGACAACAGCATGCAATTTTAGAAGATCAAATGGAAAAAAGCAGATATACATCATATATCTCCACGATACAGTAGAGTCCTGCAAACCGGACGGGTACCCGACACCCGGCCCGACCCGGACCTGGGTAACGGGTAAAATTTGCCGGGTCGGTTCGGGCATCGGGCGTAAAAAAAAAATTCGGTTCGGTTCCCGGGTAGGAGTGTATACCCGACCCGAACCGACAACTAGTGACATCACCAAATTTGTAACATTTTATTCTGAAACTATTACTAATATGAAAAATGAAGTCACAATAAATCTAATAATGATTAAACGACCCATTAGTCATTAAAATATTTCATAAAGAAAAGTTTAGTTTCTTTGTATAACTTTTCTTATGTTTCAGATAAAAAATACTGATTGTTTTGCTAAATAACATCTTACAATATGAATAATATTAAAAAATGTAAAGAAGATATTAAGAAATGTAAAGAAGATATTAAAACGAAATTAGATAAAGGTATATTTAAAACATATGCAAAACCAAATACAGCAACAGCAACTTGGTGGAAAAATTTTCTTAGAATTCAAGATGATAAAGAAAATATTATACCTTATGTTCAATGTGTTAAATGTTTTTCAATTTTTGCTTATGATTCAACTAAAACTGGATCTAGTACTCATAAAGCACATGCTGAAACATGTCTTGGTGGTATTAATTGTAGTGTAGGTAAAAGTAAAGATATTGTCTCAATGCTGAACAAAGAAAATTTTATACCAACTAGTTCAAAACGTTTATTTACCGAAGCATGTGCTACATTTTGTTCGTACGATTTACGTCCATTTGAAATAATTAATGGTAGTGGTTTTGAAGTATTATGTCAAAGTCTATTGGATATTGCTTATAATAATTCTTGTCGAATTAAAGCTAGTGATATTATTCCTGATCCAACAACAATATCAAGACGCGTGAGAAGTTTAGCTGAAGGTATGTGGAAACAAGGTAGTTGTCTTCATTAAATAGTTTCGGTTATTTAGAACGTCGTGTAGAATTAATTGAATCATTATTGTCTGATCTAAAAATGGTGAAACTATTTGGAATAACAACTGACTTTTGGAAGAATAAGTTTTCTTCAGATAGTTATTTAACAATTACTATACATTATAATAAAGATGGAAATATGATGAATCTCGTGTTGAAGACTGTTTTAGTTAGCGAATCTAAAACTGGAGGTATTTATATGACTTTATCAAAAGAATTGATTTTATTTTTAACTTATGATTTTAGAAAATACTAAGAAGATGATATGGAATATATTAAAATCGTTTGGTATAGATCCTGATGTATTTCAAATTGTTTACGTCACTGATAATGGCTCCAATTTGATTTCAGCATTAGGTGAAGAAGCTCATTTACGATGTATATGTCATTGTATAAATTTGGTTGTTAAACAAAGTCTTGATGAATGTTCAACAATGAATGTTTTAATATCAGTATGTCGTGATTTAGTAACACATTTTAAAAGATGTGAACTTCAACAGAAATTATCATCAACATTAAAACAAGATATTTGCACGCGGTGGAATTCCACATATGATACTTTATGGTCCATATGGTTAAATTTTGATGATATTGAACAAGTATTGGATAATCGAAATGAATCAACTTATCTTGGAAAAATTAACCGATTGATGGTAAAAGACGTTACAGATTTACTTGCAATTTTTAAAATCGGTAGTGAGAAACTATCCGCTGATGATGTCCCGACATTACACTCAGTGTTGCCGTGGTTTTACAAATTTAAAAAATCATGTGAATCCCGTGACACTGATCCATTATACATTCGTGAATTAAAACAAAAAATATTAGATAAACTTGATGATAAAATATGGCTGACAGATATTCACTATATCGCAACTTTTCTCCATCCAGAAACAAAATCTCTTTCGGTAACAATGATAAATTGAAAAGAATCTTGCTTTATTTGATTTTTTTCAGACATTATCACAAAAAGAACGAAATGCTGTTGTACAATCAGTTAAAAAAATGATGAAAACAATAGGAATTGTTGAAGAATCACCTGATTTAACAATAACTATTGATAATGATAGAAGAAAAAATAAACGAAATAAACGTGCTAAACGTGATGATATATCAGTTGATGATATTTTAAAAGAATTTGTAGCAAATGATACAGATGACGATGATGATGAAGTCTATGATGAAGTTTTAGAATATATGAAAATGAAAGTCAATTATCAAACAGGTGAAAATATATTGTTATGGTGGACGAAGCATACATCTATTTTTCCACAATTATCACGTTTGGCACTACCACTTCTTTCAATTCCAGCATCATCAACTACGAGCGAACGTGTATTTAGTGAAACTGGTCGTATTCTAGAAGCACGACGTCAACAACTAACTCCAGATTCACTTGATTCACTTGTTTTTTTACGTAATTTTAGATAATTTATTCTTTTTTTGTTATTTATGAACGAAACTAAATGTAATATATTTATTGAATGAAATAAAGGTTTAGAAATTTGATCATATTTTGAAAAATAACTGAGTAGGCCGGTTCGGGTCGGTTCGGGTCCGGTCTAGCTCATTCGGTCCGGTTCGGTTCCGGGTGGTTAACTAGCCGGGTCGGTTCGGGCCCGGGCATAAAAAAAAATGCCGGTTCGGTTTCGGGTACTAAAAAGTGCACCCGTGCAGGACTCTACGATACAGAAAAAAACAGTGAAAGACTTGCAATTCTTTATTATTTACACAATAGTTGTTGTAATCTTCATTAATAAAAGATCTTAAGAGTTAACTACTAACTCCAGAACCTAAAGCGAGACAAGATCTGATAGCCTCGCCTTGCTTTCAAAATAGTGTAAATACTACGAACATATGCTACCTATCTGATATTGACAACTGACAATAAACGAGAATTTGACTAGTTTGAGAGTGCGGGTGTGAGTTACACATAATACGCCTACTCTTCCCCATATTCATACCGTCATCCTATTTTGTTTATTGCAAAAGGTCAACATTTATAGCAGAGAAGGAGAAATACCATATGACATTACGAAACAATGAAAATCACAATATAGAATAAAACGCGGAAAAATAAAATTGACAACAATTGATCACAACACTTTCTAAAACACTTCCATCTACACAATCTACAAGTATTAGAGAACAATGTCATTTCACACAATCATTACCAGTAACTATTTGTTTCAAAAACTCTTAATCTTTAGTATGGGTGATTCCAGTGAGTTAGAAAGTGGTGTCTCTTCCTCACAGTGGTTGAATTCTATTGTTTTGTAGTCCAAAATTTGTTATCTGTTCTTCTCTTCTCGTTTGCTGTTGAGTAATCGTGTTTATATTGTGTGCCATGGTATTCAGACGCTCATTATTTCTCTGTATTTGTCTTTTGAAATATGGAAGTAGCTCCAATGCAGCTTTTCTTAGTGATGGTGTTTGTAAAATTGTTATGATATGAATAAAACTCATTCCAATAGCAATAAAGAGATAACTGAGACGATAGGTTAGAAAGTGTGTTTGATATTGATTTGCTATTGCTTGAAAGAAAAGTACTATATATACAATACCGAGAAATATAAGTGAACATGTTGGTAGTATAATACGTTTGAGCATTATAAATTGACGATCAATTGTTTGTCGACGTTGAATAGTAATCGTTGTTGTTCGAGTAGCATAGATATATATCCAGAGATAGATTATAGCAAAAATTGTTAGAAAAACTCCGTAGACTGAAACTGCAATGTATGCTACTGATAGGGGTTTGGTAAATGGAATTGGACAGAAGAATTCTGTTGGTAGATAGACGAATGAATGTGTCAACAGCATTGGTAAAATGAGAAGAAATGAAAAAATCCATTGTATGAGACACAAAAATACAAATACTTTGTAGCTATAGCGTTTCTTATAGAAAACCACCTGTCGGAGACGATAATACGCTTGAAGACAGTAACTAGTGTAGAGTAGAGAGAAGCCAGTAAAGAGAAAGTAAGAACGAATTGGACAAAGATTTTCTTTATCGTAAGAACTTGTAAGAGAAGTAGTTGATTTCATATCACTTGTAATAATGAATACATAGATAATAATGTTACTGAGACAAAGCTCAAGTGTGCAGATGCATGTATTTGAAAGTAAAAGATTGGTAACTCTATCGCGGCGATTGATCGTGAGTTTACGAGCGATAATGAATAGAATGAGAGATGAGATGAGGATTCCAATTAGTAGAGAGATGATCGCAATGATATCGAGAAGAACGAAGAGTACAGTAAATTGAGACATAACTCTAGAAATAAATATGAAACGGTCTAAATACATGCAAGACAAAGTTTGTAAACTGTATTAAAAATTATATCAAACCGATAGACTCTAAGTTTTATATTTTTAGTATGAATAGATACAAAGTACTACGCACGAGCTTAGAAATATTTTGTGCACTTTCAGAGAGTATACATAGAAAAAGAGACTCATTCAATGACGTTATTCATTCGAAATAAAAAGAAACTCTTCAACCCTTTCTGTTCATGTCAAATATCTTAATCTTGTTTGTAATTAAATAAAAAGGAATAACGAGTCGCTTTTTCTAATATTGTTTTGAACACAATTGATAAACTGTTGTTTTTCCTATCTGTAGTTGATGATAAACAGAGATATTCAGTAGCTTATCACTTGTGGATATTTCAATCATATAAAAAAAGAACAAGAGACGTATCTTATTAGAATAACAGCAGTGAGAACAACATAATGAAGTTATATCTGTTCATTATCTCTCGCGTGTCAACAACAGAAAGAGAAAGTAAACTGTCAGATCAATATTGTTGTGAGTATATACATCTTTGATTGTAGCATTACGATTGACTGAAAGAATCTTTAAAATTTTGAAAAAAAAAAACGAAGTCGATGTGGTCAGAAGATTTTTATATGGAATAGGTTCTTTGCTTATGAATGAATTTTTAGCATCAAGATTCATAACGAAAATTTGAGAGAAATAATACCACAGTGTCATGCAGGAGTTTGTTTAGAGAAAAACTAACTTTGGTTTAATACTCAACCTAAGCGAAAAATTTGTCATTAATTTGAGCATGGTATGTATGATTCAAGTTACAATATGACTACATTTTCAGAAATTTCTTATTACCTCAAAAAGAAAAAAGAAAAAAAAACAACACATCAGTTTATATAATTCATATAAAAGTAATAAAGTGAGTTAAGCTGAATTTACTGTCAGCTTATATAAAGAAAAGTTTTTTTCTTTTCAGTATTACTAACAAATTTTATAAAAGAAAGAGACCAGTGTGATGCTTAACTAAATACGTTACATCTTGAAGATGATTTTTGATTCACTCTGAAAATTAAAAAAAATAATTGATTCTATTCTATTCTATTCTATTTCTATGATGTATCTTAAGACTTTCCAGAACATAATAAAAAAATTGGGGATGTGAAGTATGAGTGAATATGTAGTGAAGGCACATCCACATCCTCAAGAATCCACTAAAACATTGACTAATTTTTTTCTAAAAATGATGGCGATGAACTCTTTTTACAGTTTTCAACAATGATGAATAATAATATGATTTATACTCAGGATGTCTATCCGAACGGTAAGAGTATGGCACTCAACAAATGAAGAATATAGATTTTTTCTACATAAAACTGTCTACAGATAGAATATGTTACGCTAGATCGACGAAATATAAGACAAAACTAACTTCGTTAATTTTTGTTTGTATAATGAAGTTTGTTGTATAGAAAATGTATAGGTCATATGAGAAAATGCTTTATCCGATGGTATTTACCATGAGAAATATATTTTGGGAATTTATTTGTTTTACTGTAGGCGTTGGTTTTAAAGCTTTTGTAGAGTTTTCGATGGAGTATCTTCTGGCAAAAATAACTACGCTGCTGTCACTCTCTCAACTCGAGATATTTCCAAAATAAAAAAACTCATCGAAATATATCTCTTGTGTTACATACCACGGAATAAAATGCTCTTATGTTATCAGAACAAATCAAGAGAGATTTCATCTTACAGCTTTTGTAGCGAATGTTACAGCGTATCTTTTGGTACAAAAATAAAGACCAGAGGAATTTTTTTATAGATGAGATATTTGAAAAATATTATGTGCTTCTATTGTTACATCATATTCGATATCATATTTATCAAAGATGAGTTATTGTCATACATCATTGACGAAACAGAAAATATATTGTGATTTTTTTTTTGAAAATGGGATTCGCTCCTTGATTTATCTATAAAGGCTATTCTCAGTTTGAATATTAAACTAATAAATAAGTAATATTATTGAAAAGTTTGACACGGATGTCATTATATAGTTTCTAGCAGTAATTAGAAGCTAAAAATATATACTTCAATACTTGTTTTTTTTTTCAATACTGAAAATAGAGAAATGAGATGACCTCTTTTGAAGCAAAGAATTTCAATATATGACATGCACGCAATTAGAAAAACAACGCACAAAAGTGCGTTCAGAATACCTTGAAGCTTTCGAACAAAAGTATATTTGTTCAATATGGGCTTGAGTATTTTATTTCATCTACACCCACACCAATCCCGCGAAAAATCAAGTGATTTTTTCATGTTTATATATGTATGAAAACTATTAGTTAATTAAAAACTTCAGTTCAGTCAGTTTGCTTCAGTAATTTTCGTTCGACGATGACTTTGTTCATGTAAACCAATAAATTCACATTTTTCACATAAATTGATTCCACAAGAACATCTGTAACGAATACCAACAATTGGATTCATAAAACATGACTTACATAAAATGTTGCTATGACGAATTTTACTTCGATTTTGTAAGTAAATTGTATTCGGATATGCATTTGAATCTTTAATACATAATAATGGATGATTGTATGAATGATTGAGTTCATTTCTTGTTCTACTAGTTGATTTACATGATTCACAAAAATCAACATCGAAACAAAATAAACATTTATAACGATCACCTTTGATTGGTGACATATCACATCCATCACAAGTCACTTTTGAATGAATATTATTATTCAAACTTTGTTGTTTCATCTTATCATCATCATCATTAAATTCAATTTTATAAATATCGATCATCTCTTTATTACTACTTAATCTTAATGTAACTATTTCTTTTTCTTGATT
>CAJNOI010000012.1:296890-318075 GCA_905250115.1 Adineta steineri | reverse complement strand
TCTTTATTACTACTTAATCTTAATGTAACTATTTCTTTTTCTTGATTAATTTGACCATAATATTTATAAATATAAACCATAATTGTTGTTGCACCAGTAAGACTTTGTTGATGATTAGCAAAATATTTTGCTCGAATTGTATATGTACCTTTAACTGCTTTTCGAATCAAATATTCTTCTGGACCATATCCTTCTGTAAAATCACGACTAATTGTACCACCAATCATTGTATTCTTATGACCATAATAACATTCTTCACCAGTTGGTTCAATCACATGTAAATCAACATCGGTATCATCTGTATCCCAAACCATAACTATTCTTAAATCCACAGGTAAATGACGAATTAAACGATTATCAATAGATCTCGATATTTGTTGTTGTTGTTGAAAAGAAAACAAAAAATGATTATATTCATGTAATGTTGTTAGTTCTATCTCACTAAAACGATTATCCCATTCACCTAAAATAACTTTTTTGAATAGATCTGATATTTTTTCAAGATGATTCGTATTAGTACTAGATTCTTCTAATAATAATGCTAAATCTCGAAATGATTGTGGTTCATTCGATCGTAATCGAAGAATATGTCGAAAGATACTTTCAGCTAAATCAAAAAGACCAAGTTCCAAAAGTTTATATCCAACAGTTCGATATAGTTGTGGTGATTCAAGTTCTAATTCTAATACATTTGTTAATATTCTTAAACCATAATATTCATATTCATTAGATTTTGTTGAATTAATTTTTGAAGTGGTTCGAGTATGTTGAGAATTAAATGTATCAATTAATGATGATTGTGACAAAGAAGAAGTTTGAGTTTGAGAGAGAAAATATGAAGCCATATCAAAATAAAATGATGGTGATTTTGAAGAAGATTGACGCTCGTTTAAATAAATTTGATAAGCTTTTTCAGAATTTGTAGTGGATTTAATTTTAGTCATGTAAGGAGTTTGTGGATCCCAATTTTGTAGAATAATTGTTTGATTATTATTATTTGTGGACAAAGCAACATTACTAAATATTTCAAATGGACTCAAATACTTGTGCATTGGTGGCAAAGATCTTTCTACAGCCATTGATGGCTTCCCGCGCCTGGAATTGGTTTGTAGTTGACTTGATCTCTCTACAGCCATTGATGGTGCCATATGGCTGGAATTGCTTAGACGTCGATTTGATGTGGACCTCTGATATTCGCCATACATGTCCGAAAGTGTTATATTCATTAGACGTTCCTCATCTTCATTTGAAGGGCTCATTATTGAGTAGTACTTGTGTGATGAATATATGTTTTCTTCCATGTCCATCATGGCCTGTCTATCAACACTTCCAAATCGTTCTTTTGTTTGTGGTAAGTATTGACGATATTCTCCTATTTGACCATCAGTTTGTGTTTTGAACGCTTTCATACGATCATTTTCAGAGATGATTTTATCATACCAATGACAACGTTGATTCCATAACTTTAACACTGCTGAAATTTTCTCTTGTTTCGTTTTGTTTTCTTTTTGACTTTTGTTTTTTTGATATTTCATATAATCATCATATAATTTAGTTCTTGATCGATGTGGACATATTTTATGTTCAATATGTTGCTGTAAAGTTTCAAATACAATAATTGATGTTAAATCACTAACAATCGAATATTTCATACCAATATCTAATATTCGTTGTTTATTTTTTTCAGGAAACGCTGTTAATTCAGATAACATTTGTTTTGCATAGAGTCGACGTAATAAACCAAAGTTTTCTGATGATCGATTCGCTTGTGGTATATCAAATTCTTGACGATGTATAACACCTGAAATAGTTAAATTAACTGCAATTCTAGCTGAACTTGAAGAAGATAGTTTTCCAACAAGTATAAATTGTTTTGTATTTGGTGTTAATGTTATTGAATGACTTGGATAAATATTATGTATATTTCCATTATTAACAATATCTATATTATTATATCGTGATTGTAAACTTTCAATCCATTCAATAATATCATTTCCATTGTTCTCTTGAATGATTTTATCACGTGAAATATATCCACCACCACTTAGAGTTGTTAAATAATTGATTAATGGATAATTCATTGCATCTTGGACAACATTTGCATTAAAGATCCAGATCGGTTTCATCAAAAAATTATTGAATAGAACAGAATCATCATTTCCAATTGTTGATAAACAATCACTAAATAAAAAATAATGTGTCACATTAGGAAACATAGTTGGAATAGTAGACAGTTGAAATATATTTGTTGCACCATCATAAGATAGATTTGTTAAAATACGATGAATTTGTGACCAAGCATTAGGATCAGATAATTGGAATATATTTGCATCTTCTAATACATTTCGAAAGATAATTAATGTTAAATTGATATTAATACCATTTGATTTCCAAATATTTAACATTTTCTCAAGAATATTTATTTCATAATTACGATTTTCAATATTAAATCGACTTAAACTTCCATCCCATAATATACAAATTGATATTGTTTGTCGAGAATTAAACATTTTATTATTTTTCTTTGATATTAATGGTGGAACATAACATAAAGCAAAATATGCTTTATCAGGATTATCAATATCAACTTCTACACCACAAAGTGATTGTGATGCACTGAAATTTTTTAGCTTATATGAAATATATTGTTCATCTTGTTGTGGTTTCACATTGGTGAGATGAAGTTCAGAATAATATTTACCATTTGTTTGGATAAACTGTTGATTAGAACTCCATTTGGAGATAAATGTTGGTTTTGAGTTATTTGAAATCTCTGAACAAATTAATTTAATATCTAAACTATGAAGAGTTGTTGTAAAATAAATTGGAATATTGAAGATAAAACTATCATTATCGATCTGTGCTTGATCTTGATAAATAACACGAACAATTCGTGTTCCACCAGCTTCGATTGGATATACTCTTGTACGAAATATATTTCCTGTAACCATCTCAACAAAACCAGGATCAACTCCTTTTCGAACTTCTTTTTCAAATGTAACACGAGCTTTTTCTTTTTCAACAACAACACCATCAACAATTCGACCATCAACATCAAGACCTAACAAAAAAGACAAGAACATGAATATCAATTAATGTCTCTTATTTATTCAGAATTTGTGCTTACCAAATCCACATATTGTAGCTGTTTGTGGTAATGTAAATTCCAGTGCACCTTCTAATCGTCGATTGTGTGTATTTGTAAATGTCATTGTTGTTGCTACTTGATGAAGGAGTGGAAAAGTTGCATTTACTTGTTGTTCAACATATAAATTAATCATCTGCAATGGAGTAGATGCACCATCACCAAATTTTGTATTTCCTCCAAAATACATTGGAAATGACATTCGTGTATTATTCTTTTGATAGTATGAGGCCATGTCGAATACTATAATTTGTATAAATCGTCAGACTAATGTTTATCTGAAAATATCAAAATTATTACTCTGAACAGTAAAAGATGAATAAATGTGTTTTCTTCTCTATAAAAACATATATACTGCCTTGATCCTAACAAAATATATCTTGATTTACAGTATTACCAATAAATTAATAATAATAATGCCTTTATGTTTACTGAAAAAGAAGCAAAGTTTAGATAAAATAATACATATTTACTTTCGAATGGATCAGTGACTTGATCAACCATATAAATTACCTCTGATTTATATAGTATCAAAAATGAATACGTGTGCTTCTTCCGAGTCGAATATATTTATTAACGCAAAAGAGATAAAAATTATAGATATTTTGTTCCGAGTAAAGAAGAAAAAAACGCAAAGGAACTGAGTCATATTATCGATGGTTTGTTTTTCATTGTATATAAAATCACGATTCACTCAAGCATAATAAAAAACCATTCGGAGTCGTTTTTGTATTAACCAAGTTTAGTTTATTGACTTATAATATGTTACTGTAATCTATAAACAATATTTAAACTGATGAGTCAACTTACATAAATCTATTGTTGATTAACAAAAGTATTCTATTTCATAAATTGTTTTATTGAAATGTATTTTTTGGTTATTTTCTTTATTAACTATAGTGAATAATTATCAATAAAAGTATTTTTATTAATACAAATATATGTATTTTAGATGCATAAAACGGGATCAAAAGTAATAGATTTTTAATAATAAATTATTTTGCAAGTAAAGTTTTATAAATAACGACCATTGTTTATTTCAATAAGGATATGTCTCTTCTAGAATCCTATCGTTTACTGGCGAAAGAGCAAGTGAAGTAGCTGTGAGGGTGAATGTGGATGATGGTATAGTTCTAATTTCTCATCTACGCCCACACTTGATTATTTAACAAAAAAATAAATAAAAACAAACAAGTGTCGAATTGATCGATGAATGTCGTCTCGAAAGACCGAAAGTAATGCTTCTGTCTCATAACTTCAGAGTTGTGCTAGCCATCGATCATGGCTCGTCTCTTTTCATTAGATTACAAATTACAGTATTGAGATTGTGCAATTCAAAAATATAAAAAATATAGGATTCAAACTATCGTATGGTTGTAGACGAGTAACTGTTACTAATTAAACATGAGTATAGTAGCAATACTTATTCTATCTCCAATTGTTTATCAATGAAACAGTTATTCATACAATTAATTTTATTTAATATTAATATAAAGGAGTAGATGTGAGCGAAAGAGTCTTCAATACCCTCACCGATATCTGTTCTAGATTGCCTTTCTTTCTCTTCATTTCCAAGCAAGTTAAGAATTTTCAAATTTATTGTATCGCACTTTTGCGAACCAGAATGATACACATTCTTTAGTAATTCATGAAAAGAAAACGATGAAAAAACAATTATTTGGTCAATAAAGAAAAAAAATTGTTTTGTTCTAATGTTCCCATATGAATTTACTACAATCACATCCCGATGGTTGATTACATTTGCAGAAGAAACTAAACAGACATTTTACTCGACACATTTGCCATTTGGTACATTGTTCGGTGCATTCGACGATTCCACCAAGATCTCGGCGGGCATTATCATTGCTGTCATCACGTTCAATACGATCATCAATATCATCGCTATCAGCACGTTCAACACGATCATCAAGATCCTCGTCGAATCGAATAGCAGAACACTGGATAGTGTGTGCCATTACAAGGCTCACAAGTAAAACGACAAGAAAATATCGCATAATAAAAATAATACTGAAAATATATGAATTACCAGATCAAACAGTTGTATTTATACTACTGTGAACTATGCAATAAATTTATTTACCTCTTCTAGTCGTATAATTATCTCATAAACGAATGACTGTTGTTTTCTTCACATACTTGATATAAATATAAAATTTGTCTGTGATATTTAATCAGTTAGAATTTGTTGAATTTAAATGAGACACTTGACAACAAAATGTGAAGATGAATGTATTTATTGACTCTTTTTATTCTGATGTATAAAACTATATAATATATATTCGACTGTTCTTTATCGGTATTAAGTTAGATGTTGCAAGTGAAAACTTACAAAAATCCATCAAATTTATTTCGCATGAAGATACTTTATGAACTTAGTTTGTCTCATGAATTGAGATAACTCTTTAAGAAAATGACACTAACAAGTTTAAGTATCGAAATTATCGTGTATTACATAATTTTGTATAAGGAATGTATAATAATTTATTCAGGATCTGCAAATCATACATTATAGGATAAAGGTCGAGCAATACCGCCTCTCAGAGGATTCTTTATATATATATGTAAATGAATTATCAATACTCGATGTGTACATACTATTACATGAATAACAAGTACGCACACCTCTCGAATATCCTTGAATCTCAATGTTGCAACAGAAAAGTTTAAGATACAAACTGTGTTAAACTTGTCCCCTCCACTTTATTATTATATAGAATCGTCTGATGATGTTGAGAAAAACGCTTCTAAATCAAATTGAATCTTGCTTTCTGTATAGACTCGCTCGATATTCTTCAGTGAATTACATGTCTTCAGTTGACAACTAATTTTAGCCATGTTGTGCATTTGTGTTCGAGTGTTCAGTGAAAACATCACTTGTCGTGATAATAAATTAGTATCATCAGAATGATGAAGACATGATGCACAGATTCGTTGACTGGATGAAGATTGTTTATCGACAGAAATTTGACATCGTTGACAAGTACTGGGATCTGTTCGAGGACAATCTTCTGTCGAATCCATGCGCTCATAGCATGCAGCAGATTGTGGAATAAATGGAGACACGATTTGTAACAGCGAAGTTAATTTTTCAGCAAAATTCTCTGAAATAACCAGTGAATGAAGGATGCGTTTTAACGTCAGTTCATCATTGCATTTATCCGTTAGACAAACAAAACTTAGCATGTAACTCACTTGAGGAATTTGATGTCGAGATGCAATTTTCATTTCGGCAATAGCTGTAATGATTTTATCTACAGTATCATCAGTAGATGGAATGTCTATACTATCGACTAAAATACTAGATGTATTGGTATTTCGATTCCACATAACCGTTATCCAACATATGGCCGCATTGTTTAATTGACATTGAGAAAAGGATGGAACTGTAGCAGCTGTTACTGTATAATTCAGAGTAAAATCATTCTCACATACATAACACAATGATGATGAGACTAAAGTCGGTGACGCGAACAATACCGGTAGAACAACCAAGCCATGTAACATGATTGTGTAATCTATGTAGAAAAAAGTGTGAAACTGAATATATGAAATGATAAAGACAATCGTTGTTCATTGGATTTTTATGAAATGTGAAGAACGAAGAAATAATTCTTTGATTGCGGTAGAGAAGGATGTGGGTGAGGATGATAGAGAATAAGAGACACCCACACCCACCCACACCCGTCCAAGTTTAATGACAAGCAAAGTTTCGACATGAAAGCAAATAGTATAAGACTTCTCATGTAAAAAACACACAAAAAATCCGATTTTACTCGTTCTTTTTTGTGATTATAAATCGATTAAAATAATGCTATTTTGATTCTATTTGAAAAAAATTTTAATTCATTCTCAATCGCAAAAAAAGTCCACAAAAATTGGATTTTTTTCGTGTTTTTTTTACACGGGTCTTAGACATTTAGATTTGAAATTATGTTTAGTTAGTTCTTCAATGATATGTATATATATATTAATTCATTGGATAGTTTGAAGAGAATGAAAAAAAAGAAAAAAAAAATGTTGAAACTAATGCTTTAAAACACTTTTGAATAAAATCAACATTTCATCACTTAAAAGTTGACAACATTGAAAAATTTTGTTTTTCTCATTCTGATCTACACGAAAAAGAATAAATTATAAAGTATTTGTCGTGCCACGCACACATTTCTTGTGTTACATTAACCAACATACTTTCATAGATTTTCATGGCAACAAACGTAGGTTCTACTTCAACAGATCTAAACAGTAATCGTGAATGCGTAACATTCGTATGGCTTGATCTTCGACGAGAATCGGCAGGATTATTTGTCAATGCACTTCGTTCTATCAATGATTGTGTACGAACTTATACGGATATATCCGTTTGTTTAGATTCAATTCAAAGTTCTCATGAAACGATTTTTTTCATTTCATCAACGAGTAATACAGAATTTTTATCTACAATACATCAATGCATAAATGTTGAAGCAATGTTTGTACTTGATCCTAATATGAATACCACTCGAGGAGATTTGCCGAAATTATTCGGTATTTTTAATCAACAGGAGGAACTTCTTCGAGTTCTCAAAGAAACATTCGATACATTCGAACAAACTCAACTTGAACGATTTACTTTCGAAACCGATCAAAGCTTTCTATGGTGGCAACTATGGAAAGAAGTTGTAAGTTTTTTTTACCGGAAATTTATTATGATTCTTTGTTTTTTTTCCTTCTCAGATAACAAGTAAAAAATCAGTACCAAATGGTAAAAATGATTTGGTTGAACAAGCTCGAAATTATTATCAAGGTAATTCAAAAGGATTGAGAGCAGTCGATGAATTTGATCGATCATATCGGCCGAATGACACACTTCAATGGTGTTTTCGTTCATCCTTTCCATCAAATCATTTGCGACATGCACTTTTCTCACCTAAAATTGAATCAATCTCACCTTATTATTTTCTTATCAATGATGCGATTCGTTCCATACAACAACATTCGAAACATTCTGGTCATGGACAACTTTTTCGCGGAATGAAATTATCAAATGAATTAGTAGATTTATTCGAAACACATACAGGTCAATTAGTTTGTGCCAATGGATTTTTTCTATGTAGCAAAGCAAGAAATGTTGAATTACAACTAGCAGCATTACCAGGTTACCGAACAGATCTTATGTCGGTATTATTTAAAATTGATTTTGATGCATCAGCTCATTTTGCTGAAGTTCAGATGGAAAATGGTTCAATGGCGACTATTTTCGATGTAGCTACAAGTTTTCGAGTGGTATGTGTCAGCCGTAGTGCGATGACGGTCATCAAATTGAAAACTACTTCTGATGATGGAAAAAAATTTGTACAAGAATATAGAGAAAAAAATAAGGGAAAGACAGTACAGGTATTATTCGATGAATTAACAAAACCACCAACACCACCGACGCCACCACCACCACCACCGCCCAAAGTTGAAATTAAGTACGTATTTTAATCGTTTAGAAAATATAAGAAGATCTTTAATTTAGAAAAGAACCAGAACGAAATAACAGTCCACAAATACCTGAAGAAGAGTTGGAAGCAAATAAATATTTGAAAGAGGGAAATATTGATGAAGCTATTAAGGCTTATCGACGAATTCGACCAATGACTGTAAGGATTCTTAAAATCATCGGTAAGCTATCAGTCGATTATAAGCAAGATTATCATACTGGAATCGAATGTTATCGACAAGCATTTCAAATGCAACAAAAGGTTATATTTATTCATACAATAAACATGAAATAGATTAAAATAGTTTCTTTTCAGGCAGGTGCAAGCGGTACCGATACTCTTGTAGAACTCGGAGTTTTGCACTATGAACGTGGTCACTTTGATTTAGCAATGAAGTGCTATACTCGTGCCTTATCATTGCACGAATCGACTCAACCACACGATGTGAACTCAATGATGATCTGTCTAATTGGTATTGCAAATACTCATCGAAGTCGAAAAGAACTGAATGAAGCTCTCGATTATGCACAACGAGCACGGGCATTATACGAAAAATCTGGTACATCGGAAAGTGAAAGTATTGTGGCGCAAAATTTAGTCTTATTAACAAATATTCATCATGAACTTGGGAATAATGATCAAGCATTGAAAGTGGGTACAAAAGCTTTGACACTTTCTGAATTTACTCATCTATCAAATCAATCGCAAACTGTTGAGTTATTGAATACATTGGGCTTGGTAGAAATGAAATTAGGTGATTTGTCTCAAGCACGTTATTATTTTGAACGTGCATTGAAGATGTATTCACAAATGAAGCCACCAAGACAGTCAGAAAAAGCTGAAGTGGAGAAAAATCTTCAACGTATACTGGAAATGCAACAAAATACCGGCAAAATTTAAAATTATACTTGAATTGAACATGATTTTTCATATTTTCGTTTTATTATCCATGAAAGAAAAAGAATCAGTTTGAAGTTTTATATTTCATTTTATTGCAGTTTGAATAAATGAGAAGGAATTACAATAATTAATATGACACAAGTCTAACGTGAGGATAATTATGGGTGTGAGTGTGGGTGAACCGAGGTGTGGACATTAGGTCTATGTTCTATTCGCAGATAAATACTCACGCCCACATCTAAACCCATCCTATCGAAGGCAGTTGGATGACAAAAACATCGAGTAGATGTCGTCTTTTATACTATTATTGTTCGTTAGAAATTTCTTCAATTATGGCATTTGCATTCTTTCTTTTGTACATCGAGTGATGATGATGAATAACGTACCATTCACGTCAGACAACATGTGTATGCTTAGCCAATAAAGAAAAATATTCTCGTAAGTGTGTGTGTGCTTGTTATTCATGTGTGCTCGCATCCACATCCTAGAGCAAGCATGTAACATGTTTTCTATGCTTATCTATTATTAAATGTTTAATAAAAATCGATATTATCTCTTATTCCAACTCTCATTCCCTAAATAAACTTTACTATCGATAATATTAGAAATATATTTTTTTGGTTTCAAAAGGGAAAGAATTCTTCTGTTAAATGTTATCAGTCGCAGTGCTTCATTGTGTTGTGGCTTATACGCACACAAAAGCTTTATCTTTCTTTATAGTTTCATTTGATGAAGAAAAATGAAAACGTCTGACACAATAATAGGTAAGAATCGTTGTGTTACCTGTGATAAAGAAAAGGCAACATTGAGATGTGGTGGATGTTTACAAGAATTTTGTTTCAATCATTTAACGGATCATCGACAAGAACTTAGAAAACAATTAGATGATATTATAGCTACTCGTGATGTCTTTCAACAAACTCTTAATGAACAAAGGAATGATCTAGAAAAACATGCACTGATAGGAAAAATTAATGAATGGGAACGTGTGTCGATTAAAACAATTCAACAAACAGCTGAAGAAGAAAGACAAAAAGTATACAAGTATGCTAGTGTACACAGGCGACAAATTAAATTTGATCCGAACAAGTTGAGTGAGCAATTGGGACAAAGTCGTGAAGAGAATGATATTGATGATACAAATATTCGCGATTGGAATGAAGAATTAAATAGATTAGCGAAACAACTCATTAAACCATTGTGTATTAAGCTCGAATTAGATACTACACCACTTATTAACGCTATTTCTGTTAATGTGACACCGAGTAAGTTTATTTAACTCGCCACTATTAAGTTTCATTGTATCTCCACAAAGTTCCTCAGTTTTATCAAAATTTCTTGAGTTAATAATTAAGATTTATTTAAAACCAGGGCATAAATTATTACCAAATCTTCTATGCTCGATCACTCTCATGCTGTGACATAGTACAGAAATCTTACATACAAACCATAGAAACAAAATATATTTCAGATAAAGTGTCAATGGAAATGAGTATTGAACGTGATATCGTACCATTTGTAACAAATAATGGTAGCGAAAATTATTTCTTTCTTGGTTTTTTTAATGATATATTTATTTTAGAACCACCAGCACCATCTTCAAACTGGAATAGCAATCGTGGTAGTAGTTTTGGTTCACGAAGTAGCCGAGGCAGAAGCAGTGGTGGTTTTGGCTCACGAAATAATGATAGTGGAGGTAGTGGTTTTAGTGGTAACTATTCTCAGTTTGATATCTACAGTTGAAACGTAAGATTTTCTACTCAGGTCGAGGTGGACGTGGTGGATCTGGTGTTGGTGGAGGAGGATTTGGTTCAAATAATAATGTTGATTCTCACAGTAAGTATAATTCAGATATCTAAAAAATATAATATTTTATAAAAGAAATTAATCAAACTTTAGTCTTCATTTTTTTCTTTATTTCAAAGGATGCTATAAATGTAACCAAACTGGTCATATGAGTCGAGAATGCCAGGAACCACGCAAAGAAAATCGTAGTGATCATAGTTGCTTCAGTTCAAATGGAAGTCGTGGTGGATTCGATTCAGATGATAGTGATGATCATAATATTAATTTCATACCAGAATCGAATGATGGACCTGCATCTAGGTCTGTCAACTTTGGAAATTCAAGAAATCAAAATAACAGTGACTCAAAGCCATCATTTGGTAATTGGCGAAAGTCTGCAACAAGTAATAGTAATGATTCAGAAGATGTCAAGAATAGCTCAACATTCGGTAAATCAGAAAGTCGTGGTGGCTTTAATAGAAGAGGAGGATTTCGAGGTAAACAATATTTTATTTTAAATAGAAACAAAAGTTATTTATTATAGGCGGTCGAGGCGGTGGTGGTGGTGGATTTAGTTTAGGTGATCGTGGTGGCCGTGGCGGTGATAGTGGTGGTGGTAATAGTGGAAGTAAGTGTTGATTTTACTTTAATTGCATTGCTTAATATTATCTTTTTTTTCATTCAGAATGTTACAATTGGTATGTTTGTCTTGAAAATATATTTTCATCTTTGTTGATTGACTTTTTCTAAATAGTGATCAATTCGGTCATCAATCTCGTGATTGTCCCGAAGAAAGAAAACCTCGTGGTATTATTGTTTTTTGTTTTCTTTAATCCTCATTTTTGTTTCTATAATATTATTTAGAAGGTGGCAGTTCTAGCTTCTTTAGTGCCGGTGGTGGTGGTGATGGTGCTGGTCGAAGAAGTGATCGAGTAAGTTCTTATTCAGTATAAAATCCTCAAAAGATATATATCCATTTAATGAGGTATCTGATGATATTTTCGATCAAGGTAAGTCTATATATATATACAAGTTAGAATAATAAATACAGTAATTTCTATTAGCGAGTGGTCGTGCTAATGGTCAACCTACGGAACGTTATATTCCACCGCCTGCACCAACATCAGAAGATGATATTTTTGGTGAAGCAGTATCAAAAGGTGAAAATTTTGGAAAATATCATCGAACACAAATTCAATGTACACCTGAGGGTAACTAATCATTTATTTTTTTATCTTCAATAAATAATAATTATTATTATTTTATTTCTATAAGGTAGCACTAATGAAAATATAATACAAATAATTGAAGAAGTTCGACTAGCAGAGAAAAAGGATCGTCTTTTTCAATTATTGAAACAAAATCTCAGTATAATAAATAAAATTATTAAAATACATGTTTTTTTTATTTTTGACATTTTCAGAAGATGAACGTTGTTTAATATTTGTTGAAACAAAACGACACGCTCAGTATATAGCAGCATTACTTTCACAAAAGGAATTAATAAGTACAACAATGCATGGTGATCTAATACAGAGACAACGTACTGAAGCTATACAACAGTTTACTAATGGCAAATGTCCTATTCTTGTGGCGACATCAGTTGCTGCTCGCCGTTTAGATTTTCCTTTGATTAGTTATGTTGTTAATTATGATTTACCAAATTCAATTGATCTTTATACTCATCAAATTGGTCATACTGATCGTTTAGGCAAATCTATATCATTTTTTGATCCAGAACGTGATTCAGATCGAACACTTGCTCCTGAACTTATATTAAAATTAACTGAAGTATGAAAGTTTTTAAATTTTAAAACAGTTTTATCTTGATAATTTTCTTAGGCTGGACAAGAAGTACCCGATTTTCTTCGACAATATTCTGATACTTCAAATAGTGGATTTGGTCATGATGGTTATAGTGAACGAAATACTAATGTAAATTATAAATATAATTTTTATAACTATAAAATTTTTCTTTTAGGTGGGATATGGAGCGACTGGATTTGGTAGTAGAAACCTTACTGTTGCTGATACAGAAGAGTGGGATTAAGAAAAAAAATACGTTTCTATATAAATATTATATAAAGCTTTTGTGATTTGAATATTCCAGTATACTGATCAAACAATAAAGGACGAGATTTTTTTTATTTATTAACTTACAATATAGAAAAGATGAAAATATTCTATATTTGAAGATTTTTTTTGTAAAGCAAGTGAAGAGTATATCCGTTTGTTTTTCTAATCAAGAGTTCGAGAAAATATTGGATAGTTTATAAGCATTGCTGTATCAAAAGTTTGAATATTGGCGTCGATGTAAACATAAATGTAGCTGAAGAACTTGGAATCATCCCACACTCACAAAACCTTTCAACATAATCAAGCTAGTAGAGAGAAGAGATCTACAAAACAAAGCAACTATTTAGTTTGATACGCTTAGGTGGAAAAAATAAATCTTACTGGTAATCCGATGACGTAAGATCTATACTCTCTAATCTTACGGAATGATACAAATATCTTATTGGAAGATATCATATTTTTTTTCTATAAGTTGCTTGTAAAAATCTTCATAATAAAATACAAATATCTGCATCTAGTAAGTATAAGATTAAACTTCTAAGCAGAACAATCTTTATTCATGAGTATAATGAAATATCGACAAGAGCATATTCTTTTTTATTCATTTTATTAAAAAAAACTCAATGAATGAAGAATAAGTATTTTTGATTCTCATTTAATAATTAACTATGGGAGTATGATTTGAAATGAAACAACCGTCGAATACTAATGAATTGGATACAATACACTCCTTACAAAAAACATCGCTTGTAATTGATTATTTTTCTAAATTAACAATTTATAATAAAACATTCTAGTATATGTGTTCTGTTTCTATTAAATATACTTTGAATTTCCTTTGATAAATCATGCTTTTTATTGAATTTTATATTAAATATTTTTAACTCACATCTGTCATCATTTTGTTCATAAGTGATTCTAAAGAGAAAAAAGGGAAAGCAACATATTCTTTTTTACTTGTATATTGTGTTTCATAAGAATTTTTTTGAATCAAAAGAATCACGCATTGGTAAAATGACTATGTTTGCTGTAATTGAGAGATATTTTTTATCAATAAGTTCTTTGTCATCATTTTCTGCATACTTCAATTCGAAACTTTTTGAAACAAACAAGTTTTTGGAAAGCATCATCAATCAATAAATTATCTAATAATCGTCATATTTCGAAAGCAGATTTTTGATAGAGTTTTTAGTCAATTAACTGAGAAAAAAATCGTGTTTTCTTTAGCACACATAAGACAACTAAGTGATAATCACTTGAGAAATAAAAAGATCTAATGAAATTTGCCATTTGGAAATGATTGGATACTGATACGCTAACTCAAAACTTTTTTTCTTATTTTGTCCTGATTAGATACTGAGAAATATGTAGCAAAGCTATCAAAAACCATATGTCATTTTATATGAATATATTTTAAAAGTATATGTAGATAAATTTTATTGAAAGATAGAGGATATTCTTATGAAGAGAAAAATAAAATTATCTGAACATGTTTAAAACACTAGAATATACTTTTGTATTGCTTTAACAGATATGAATAAACTTGTATCGAAGCTGAATGCGATTAGGACCTAGGAATTATTGAAAATAATGATTTCTACTTGTTCTTTATGATAATACTGGGCATCAGATCGATTATATTATCCATTTCAGTTTGATATTTATACTGAATAATACTAAACACTGGTAAAAAAATATAGAACTAATGCATTTCCTTGTTTTTGTGTGTGACTTTTATGCTTATCATACCCATCAAATATTTGCATAATTTTCTTCTTACTTTTACTGAAAAATCTGCATTTCATAAATAATTTTACACAGTTATCTAACAGTTGTTGAGCAAGATTAAAAACTTTGAGATATCATTTTTATTTATTTTCGAATTCCCATAGATCGTCAATTACACAAATATTCTACGAATATCAGGCTCAAGTAAAAATATCGACTATGACGAAAAACAGAGCAGAAGCTTATCTTGTGATATATTAAGAGAATTAATACGAAATAATTTATGTTTTTTTTACTTGTTTTAGTCTCAACCAGCGAATGATGGCAACGCTCAAACATCCACTACTCTATTACGAACCATGTATGCATAGTATAAACTGTAGTGAATACAAAAATGAATCTTTTTTATTCAAGATATGAGCGATTTCAAAAGAGAAAATTGATGTGGATCATAATTTCTATTGTTGTTGTTATGCTGATCATAATTATTCCAACAACTATCGTATTAACGAAAGAAAAAGCTGTTAACAAATCGACAACAACAGAAAAAGTAGAACTGACAACAGAACCCAGTACAACACCAAAAGGTGTAGTTTTTAAAAAATCAAGATTTTACTTCTTTATGTGTATATTCTAGTCGAATAACGAAGCATAAAGAGATAATATATATAGTTTTATCTTCGATAAAAACAAAGAATACGTCATAAAAGAGATGTAAAAGACTTGAGTCTCGTTGAATAGTAGACTATTTATATTTTAACAAAAGAATTGCTTAAGTAATTTTTTCAAAACCAAAGTATTTATTCTTTTAAAGCACATTTTCTATTCATCATGTATCCTGTCGTTTATATGCGACAGATTGAGCTCTTACCCACTTGCTCCTTCATGATAAAAATATAAAAAAAATAAATAAATATGTTTTTAATTAATGAGAATAGTTATTAATTATAACTATTTGAGCTAATGAAATAACACAAAACATTATTATTGACATTTTATATAGATTCCAATAAATGAGATCAATATAGTCTTCTGAAGAGAGACTCATTTGCTTAGCCATCTTATAGAAAATTACACATACCCCGGCTGAAAATAATGGCAACGTAAATGGATGATTTCGCGTTGCAGTAATACATCGTTTTATAATCGCTTCAAGCCGTTTAAGATGGCGTTATCGGTGGTCACAATAATCGTCCTGGGTATGACACATGATTTATGGGAAAATCTATTTATTATCGTATTAATTATGACAATAAAAAACTTAACTATATTTCTGAATGACAATTAACAGTAGGCATTTCATAAATTTTATTATATGTAAAGGTTATTATTTTCTCGGAAGCTTTGATAATTTGTTACAGTTGTTACAATAGAAACATAGTTATAAATAAATATTATCCAAGAAGAGACGCGAAAATCCAGATGAGTGTATTTACAGCCAGATATATTTTCATCGATAGAGAAGTGGTGAATTATGAAGAAAATTCAATTAAATGTTCTTGTTTCCATATAGAACTGACAACGTCATCAACAACAGCAACGATAACAACAACAACAATAACGACGACAACCATCACAACAACGACAACTACAACAACAACGACAACGACCACAACTACAACAACAGTGAATCCATGTAAGTAAAGAGATGTTCTAATCAGCTATAATATAGTACTCTCAAAATAATTATTTTTTTTTAAATTTTACAAAAAAAACTGAAATTCTAATATGTACTGCAACAGATTTTAGGAATATCTTTTATATTTGTTTTGTATTCATTTCATATCATATCGATTTTGAAAGAATAAATTTAGAAGGACTCCTATATTAACCCTTTGGTTGTAGTATTTTTTATAATCTTAATTTTTTTTCTTCTGTTATGCGCATATGACGTAAGGAAAGAACGAGAAAGAAATGGAAAATATCTGAGCATATGCACATCGAAGTACACTTGTAGAACGCAAGAAGATACAAATGGAATGACGTCACTGTATACTTATATATATAGTGACTGAACTAGTATCGTATACAGACAAAATAATATCATATAAGATTACAAAGATATTATTCTCTGTATCTACTATTATAACCATCATTATTAAAAGAAAGGAAACAAAAGCTTAGACAGAGGAGCAGATGAATATATCAACAATAGGATGATATTAATATCGATATAATGATGCTAAGACTATGATAAAAAAATATTGAATAATTAATTATTATTTTTATGTCTGTCTATTAATAGGTATATCTGGCGATTTACATTGGAATACGACTGGTATTACTGTGCTTAGTGCAGCAACAGCACCAACAGGAACATTACGAATAGCAACATCTGGTGTATTTATTGACTCGAATGATACTTTATATGCTGTAGATGAGAACAGTAATTATGTTGTATGGCAACTATTGAAAGATGATGTAAATGCAACAGTGGTAGCTGGAACTTTAGGATCGAATAGTACTCAACTTAGTTATCCTAATGATGTTTATGTTGATAAATCTGGAAATATATATGTAACTGATGCCTACAATCATCGAATACAGAAATTTAATAGTGGATCAAACATTGGAACAATTGTTGCTGGCGTAACTAGATCACCTGGATCTGCATTAAATCAATTATATATTCCACGATATTTTACTTTCGATTCAACGGAAACATATATGTATATTGCTGACTACAATTGCCATCAAATTATGGGTTATCCAACGAATTCAACTGAGGATACTAATGGCGTTCTGATGGCAGGTGGAACGGGACAATATAATCAAAACACATCGTTGTACGGACCATGGGGTATTCATTATTTACCATCTATAAGTACTGACATATTTATAACAAATAATGGTGCACATTCAGTCATACGTTGGACTCCTGGTACTTCAGCAGACAGTTTCGTTGCTGGTGTACCAGGTACATCAGGTTCTGATTCAACTCACTTAAATTCACCGGTGGGAATAAAAATTGATAGTTTTATGAATATGTATGTGGTTGATAGTGGCAACAACAGGATTCAGTTGTTTTGTGCCAATAGTAATGTTGGTGTTACAATTGTTGGTGATGTTTCTGGGGGTAGTAGTGCAACACAATTAAATGGTCCACGAGGTATTGCATTTGATTCAGCAATGAATATGTATGTTGGTGATACAAACAATAAACGTGTGCAAAAATTTATGAAACTCTAAAATATTACAGGTAAACTTTATATTCATCAGATCTTCTTTTTAAATTATTGATCATGATATTTTATTTCATAGATATGTTGTTTCATACAAAAAAGAACATTTTAACAAATACTGTACATTACAATTGATTTATACATATATCGCTTTTTATCGATTCACTCTTTTTTTGTAAATATCTTGTTTATTTCAATACTTTTCTTTTTTTGCTTATTCAATAAATCATATGCTGATCTTCTTATTTACATGAAATTGTATATCATATTCGAATAGAACTCAACTTATAGAAAAATATTCAGTTCAATTAGAAGATTTTATAACACCGAAGATAAGTAGTACTTTCTAATTTTTGATCCATGGTATTATCATTATCTTATCGATACTTTTATGTCATACTATCGTTTTTATTTTTTTTAGTGATAATGTTGTATGTTATCTTTCCTTTCATACATCAAGTAAAAAAATATCGATTTTTTTCTCTCGATTAGTTTGACGACAATGATGTCAACAGAACCATGAATGACGGTGAAAAAATATCTTTACTAAACGCTCTTTTGCCAAGGAGCGAATGAGAAGAAAATAGAACAGAAAAAAAATGTAACAGTGCGTCATAGACAAATGTGTTAAAAAAAAACTCTGACCGTCAATCAACCATCTTGAAGATGCGGGTTTATATGTTATCTCCAGCACATCCATACTCTCAATTTACAATCGACTTATATACATCATTTTGATAATAACAGTTTTATTAGATTTCAATAGATTTATTATATTGAGAAGAAATAGCGAAAAAAAATGATTTCATCATATTTAAATAAGTCATAATGTATTTTAGGAATTTTTCCAATGATTCATTCTCGAATCACCTTCACTGTATGTTGATGATCTCAAGACATGGCGTGATGTTGTCAGAGCAACATCATCGATACTAGCGCAACTGGTAGTCCGAGGACTGTGAGGAACATGTGCAGCTGGAATATCCTGATGAATCGGTTCAACATGTTCATTTAAATAATTGAAGAAAATTGCCGGATCAATAACACGTAGAAAAGGTGTCCTATCCGATCCATCCAAAATATGTGTCTCGTCAATATCGAGACCCCACTCTTTCAAAGCACAAAGCACTCGTTCACTACTTGTATCAGTATTTGCAATGATTAAAAATGTACGTATTCGCCATCCGTTTTTACCTCCCAGTGCTCGACGTACATTTTGCAGTTTGAGAGCAAAAGCTTGCATTGGACCTTTTGTCAATAAAACGGATCCCGTTTCTTGCTCAAAATGTTCAGTAATTTTTGACTCAGGCTCTTCCGAATAGAGTACGCCATCTCCATTAAAGACAATACGAACTTGATCTTTTGCCCATGATGCAACATTAGAACGTCTTGATGTAGCACTTGAAATAATGATGGAATTGTCAGAAGGTCTTCATAAGAAATGAACAATATAATAGAAATGTAATGTAATTTTAATAAAGTTCATCAACTTACACAACAGCAGGTTGAACAGGTACTAACTCAGGTGTCATATTGTATATCAAGCCAGCAGCTATACCCTCGAATGAATCTGAAGTGATACCATTCAGTACTTTTCTTACTTGTTCTTCTTCTGTAGATAAGAAGAGATCACATTTCCAAGCTGGAAGATAGTTAGTGACATCCGTACCATCCGTGAACGACATTTTTGTAATAGCAAGATTGTAATTATTGATAGATTCTCTAATGCGTTGTCCAGACTCTGTATCGTTGCGTGAAACAAGAACAATCTCGACTACAGGTTGATCAACGACTTTGTTCAACTCTAATAAGGATCGAACTAATGAAAATCCAACACCAGGTTTGAGAGGAATACCAATGTGCTCACGCTGATGTTTTATGTATGCTTCGAGCCCATCACGTTTCCATATTGTATGTGACTCATTGCAATCGAAGAGTGCAGTTGATGAAATACACACAACTAACTTAGAAGATGATTCCATCTTGATATTTATTTCAATTTTCTAAAACTAAGAGAAAATCTATTTATATATCATTATTACAATGTTTAGACTTATATTTTGTTCTAAATATAGTATTCAAAGTAATACAAAGGAAAATATTGATAAAATAACGTATGAGAAATGAATAAGAATCTATGTATTATCAAAGTATCGATTTATGTATAGATGATTTTTTTAAAAACGCGCAAATATGAAAATAAAACTTATTGAAAGATAAAATCAGTACCAGAAATAATTTGATTAGTGACACATATTTCTATTTTTTTCTCTTTGGACGTTTTATTTTATAAAAGAAAATATTATTTTACTGAGTCAGTTACAAACTATTGAAAAGTAGGAAAAAGTACTAATAATGAGAAAAAAGAATACGTCTTCTATTGATTGTAATACTCATTCTTGCCTATTCTCTTGGTGCAAGAATATACTTTTACCAAATAAAAAAGAATCAACGCAATCGGCTGCTTCTTGGAAAGAAAAATAAATATAATATTTTTCATTTCAATCACTTTTTCACATACACAAAAGAGAAACGTCCAACATACTGATGTATTTGTGTTTTTTCGTCATTGTTTCAGTGAGAAAAAGTGCAGGTGTTCGGTGGCGTAAAATACGCAATCAATAGTATAAATCGATATTTACATGAGCGAAATGTGACTTTCGTGCAGGAATGTCATATTTAATTATTGATATCTTGTTAATTTCATATTGTAAAATATTACCTTTCATTTTATATAACGTTTCAATCGTTGATCCTGCCTTCTACTGCGAGTTTATTGATTAAAAAATAAAGTACGCTTGCATATATGTATATTGATATTTTTCTTTCTTTGCTTTTACTTTGTTATTATTTTGATTTTAATAGTAACTCAACAAGACAGCAATA
>CAJNOI010000012.1:244025-296790 GCA_905250115.1 Adineta steineri | reverse complement strand
GATCCAACTACCAATCTTCTTTGAAAAAAAAATCAAAAATACTGTTGTACTAAACTTTCTTCCTCCACTTTATTTATGTTCTTATAACGAATAAAATAACCCGAAAAAAGGTGAGTATCACTTTTTTTCTATCATCGTCAACATACAGAAAGAAAACAAAATGCAAACGTTGGTTTTTTCCCCGTTATAAAAAAAACGTATTTCCGTTTTTCGAAAATGACGTATAAAAATGTCGGCTTGAGTAATTACTAATTCGTCTGCTGCTAGTATATATACAGAAAATATTTTTTACGTTTTTATTTTTATATTTAGTATTAAGCATTATAAGTAACACATAACAAATCACAATGAACAGAAACGGTACAACTGGTCCTATACCAATACTTGATCAAAACGCAAATCCATTGTTATACACACTTCACCAACATCATATGAATATTCAGCCGTATTGGATAATGGTTTTGCAAATTCTTGCACTTCAACTATTTGCCCGAACGTTGAACCTTTGTAAATATGGAGTATATTTAACAACATTAGAAATTGGTTTCATGCGGTGGGCACTGAAGATGCAGGTACATACATTGGAAGAAGTATCAGAGAAGTTAGAAGAGTTTTCTGAAAACCATCCACACCAGCACTTGCATGCAATTAAAGAGGAATTAGTTCGAGAGCTGTCACTACATGTAGAAAAAACTAACAGAACGGAGAAGAAATTTTTTCGAAAAATAAAATTTAGTTTCATTGAGTATATTATTCATGGTTTCCCTCCACTTGTTCATAGTATTTGGTATTGCTATATTCAATCATCATGTATGTCAGCTAAAGATGCAACTCTATGGAATTGTTACAATGCATTTGGATATAGATTATATAATTACATATTTGTATCATACTATAATTTTTGTTTCGTTTTTTACGTCAAAACTATAGCATTAATAGCACAAATACTACGTAAAAAAAATCCACGAATAGAAAAGAGATTATCCTTTAAGAACTTGTCCTCTATTTTCATCATGTTTTTATATTGTATTACATGGCTGTTTCCTGGTGCTCTCATGTTACCATACGTATTTACACATATTTTACCAATGGCATTTGCCTATATGTTTATGATTATAATCTATATTGCTCTCTGGTCTGCTATATATTTTTTTATGGTATATATATTCGCAGCAATGCCCGGAGTTAAAATTTTATGTTGTTTATATTTACCGAGAAGCCTGTTGCAACCATATTATAGAATTGCATTTACCTTGAATACTATTGCACTTAGTATATATACATTTCCAATATTACTTACAGTATTATATAATTATTCACAATATTTATATTATGGTGAAAATTATATTCAAACAATGTCAAATGAATACAATTCGCGTGATACTGCAACATATTTGGCTATATTTAGAAATTCAGTTAATGAAAAACTTCATACTCTTTTAAATTTTATATAAGATTTTATTTTACACAAAATATTAATAATTTTCATAGAATTGTTTTAGAAAATAAATAACTCACTACATTTTTCATAATAAAAAAAGAATATTTTTTTAATATTTGACTAATTACATCAAAAGTGAAGAGATTTTTATTTACTTTGTTTATTATCTCCGTAAGAATACTATCGACGATGTCTTATGACAATAAATGAACAGAAGAAAAAATTCTGAAAGGACGTCGTTAGATTTAATAATTTAAACTAAAATATTACCTGAGTCAAATTGATTTAAAAAAATGTGTTTTAATGTAATACATCACGGTAATGTTATTTTTCATTACATCAAAACAAAAAGCACAATAAAAATCTACCTGATGATAAAAAAAAATATCGAATAGTAATACCTCTCATTTGTCTGTATACTTCCTTTTTTCTCATACATTTGGCTCAGTATTGATAAATAACATTTTAACAACGTGTACTTTTGCTTTCATTCGTTCGTTCTGCACGAAGAAAATTTTTTGAGTATGCAATGAAGTAAAACCTTGAATATATCAAAGTATTAGAAACTTTCAATTTGATACACGTAATTCAGTGATATGTATTGTAATACGATAAACAATATATGTATGTTTTGCTATAACTTAACGGCACATGTATTTTTGAAAAAAGACCAAGAATACTTTCGTATACTTCGTAGTAAAAAAACATCCCATCAACGGAAAAAGGTTTACTATAAAAACATGGAAAGTAAAAATAGCGCTACCTACCACGTCCTTTTTCGAAATTTTTACTTTTCATATTTTTACAGTAAACCCGGAGAAATCTAATGAATAAAATACCTAAACCCATCTTGAACGAATATACCTTTTTTTTAAAAAGCTTTAAGACGTTTTGAACGCACTTTTGCGCGGTATTTTTTGTTGCTTATCTGACTAGGTACATTTAATACGAACTCGTCTCATTTATCTATTTATAGTATTTAGAAAAAAAACAAGTACTGAAGTACATATTTCTAATTTCTAATTACTGCTAGAAAATATATAATGACATCCGTAATAAACTTTTCAATAAGATTCTTTATTAGGTTAATATTCAAACTGAAAAGAGCCCTTATGAATAAGTCACGGAGTGAATCTCATTTAAAAAAAAATCACAAGATATTTTCTCTTTCGTAAATGATGGATGACAATAATTCATCTATAGAAAAAATATTAGCTATTCTTTCAAACTTTGTAATTTATTTTTCTGTCTTCGTGCTATTAGATCAAATGAACTCATTTAGATAAATAAAAGGAAGATATTCTATTTTTATATTATGGAATCAGTTGAAATAAAATTAAGATAAGTAAATAAAATATATCTGAACATATACATCATTTCAATAACTTCTTAAATGAAAAACACTAAGGAAATACAAAAATATAATTGTATGTGGAACTCAAATGCTAGCTAGAGCATCAACACATAGTAAAAGGAAAAAATTTGCCTAAAAATTGATGATCACATAAAAGAAATGGCAAAAGATTTCAACGTTATTTATCTCTTGTCGTTTTCTGTACTTCTATTATTCTTGATTCACATGTATATTTTTTTATAAACAATTATTTGAAAAGCTTGAAAGAATAATTAATTACTTATAGAGAGAAAAAATTCATTCTTCGTTTATGCATCGGTGCAATGCGCGGAAGCGTTCGTGAGTCATTAGACAAATCCTTGTTCAGCACATCATCATTTGATTTATTAGTAGGCATTCAACAGAGTTTTGTCATTAATTTCAAAAGTTTTATTTTTATTTTTCAGCTCAGACATTATAATTAGTTTACATATATATATACTCCATACTTTCTGCTATAGATAGTAATGATGCACATATAATTGAAAGGTAGTGAAATTAACGACACAACTCTGTTGAATACCTAATAATTAAAAAATGTTGTTTCATTACTAAAGAGACGATCAAGTATAACATGAATGAAATGATATTTTTATGTTATTAAATAAAACATACTTTCTTTTCCTCAAATATTAATAATAACAGTAATAATGTATGCGAATAATTCATCAACAACAAATATTCAATCCTGGTTTATTCCTTTCGATATTATTAATATTATCTGTCTAATCTTGGTCATTATACTTGCCTTCATATTTTTATTTATTATTATATTTGATAAAACTTGTCATACAGTTCCAATGATACTTATTGCTAATTCATGTTTGGCTGAACTTGTTCTTGCAATTGATTTATTTTGGATGGCTATATTTACATTAGACAATGATCGTAAACAACAACAATATGAAGATCTATTCTGTGTATTTCGAGGTTATATTACTTATGTGGCATGTTTTACGCAGAACTATTCTTATTTCTTACAAGCAATTTATCGATATCTCACAATAGTTTACCCATCTCGTTTATTTTGGCAATCAAAACGAGTTCAAATTTTCTTGATTATTTTAAGTTGGATTATCGCTTTTATATGTGTTTTTCCTCATCTATTCACTGGTAGAATCATCTATCAAGTCGATGATCAAATGTGTCAAATGTCACTTGAGTTATCTTTCATAACAGTTTATAATGTAGTTTTACTTTACCTAATTCCGATGAATGGTACTATATTGATTTATTTTAAATTAGTTCGATATGTTAAAGAAATGAGTAAAAATGTAACACCAGCAAATACTTTATTACGTGTAGAAAGAGAATTAAAAATGATACGTCGAATAGTTATACTTGTATCAATGTTGATAACATTTGGTTTAACTTATGCTATCTTCATATTCATGAGTTTCTTTACTCAACCACCAAAATATCATTTTCGTATTGCTTATATATTTGTAAATGTATCCTTAGTATTTATTTTAATTGCTTTATTTAAATTTACAGATCCGATTAAAACATCTTTAATGAAAATAACAAATCGACGACCAAATGTCGTTATAGCACTACTAACATAAATGAAATGAAGTTATACAAACATATAAGAGATTCTTATTTGATGTTGTATTGTATTTCTATTTTTTGATTAAATTTGTATTTTGAAAAGAAATGTTTTGTTTGTTTCATAATGATATTACTAATTGAAGAGTGTATGTGTTAATATACATGTGAATATATTCTACCTACACGCACACAATGTCTTCAAATAATCTTTCAAGCCACAAATGCATGTGGTCGGAGTGAAACAAAGTATTTTAATCCTATTACAAAGTTTTGCTTAGTTTATTTCGCCGAAAGAAATTTATCGTTTTATCTTATCGCCGATATATGCATATATTCTTCAGCGACAATAAAAAATCTCCACGTGTCAACGTCTATAAATCGTAATAAGGCAATATTTACCTGCAATATAAAATGTGTTTTAGGGCACAATCTGGAAGTTTTGAACCAATTTTCTTTCACACTCTTCTTATCTATGTTTAATGCGATGTCAATGCTGATACACTTATGCAGTCATTGAGTTTCATCACTGTTGAAAATAATCAAGAAATTATATTCACTTAGAATTGATTCGGTTTTTTTCAAGCATATAAAAGCAATTGAAAGGGAATGAGACGTATGTTATTTTGAAGATGTCAACTATATTACATTTCACCACAGTATTTTTTACTCTATTGGTCTTGTTATATTGTAATTCATCGGAAGTGAAGGATGAAAAATCACAATCAGATGGATGGTGTAACGAAGAAAATTTACAGTGTCCAAAGTGGCCTTCATTTTCGAATAAAAACAGCTGATACATTTATTTATTGGGCTTGTTTCTTGAACAACGAACTGTACTAAAAGCTACAAGGCATTTTAAAACATCGGCAGAACCCGCTATGTTTCGGACTGCAATTTTATTAGCACAACGCTGGAATATGACTATAAATGGAAAACAGATTGCCTATCATGTAGAAGAAACCAATGGCCGTGATGTAATTGAAACACTCGATCGTACATGTCGCTCTATTGGTGAATATCAGATTCTCGGAATTGTTGGGCCTGAATATTCGACTGAAGCAAGAACAGTAGCACGTTTAGGCAATAAAGTAGGATTGCCTGTAGTTGGCTACTCGACAACCGAGCCTGAACTCTCGGATCGCAATGCATATCGAACCTTCTACAGATTACCACCGTCTGATGTTACCACAGCAAGAGTACTATTGAAATTATTTAAAAAATATAAATGGAATTCAACAAATGTGATCTATCAGGGAGATACTTATGGACAAGGCGGACTTCAGGCGCTTACTCAAGTATTTACTGATGAAGTAGAAATTTCACGTTCAATTCGATTTGATTTATTTGTAAATCAATTCGAGAATATACAACGTCAACTAGAAGATAGTCCATCTCGTATTGTGATTGTTATGGCTAATGCAAATGTAACCACACAAATCATACAATTCGCAGCGGAAGCGCGTAATATTCTGGCTCCATCCTTTCTCTGGATTTTGACAGCAAGTAATTCATCAATGAATATTCTTGCCAATGAGCATATAAATCAACTAATAGGAATGTTAATATTAAGACTAAGTCCAACAGATACTGTTAACATATCAGCAAGCACATATTTATTAGATGAAGCTCTTGATATTTGGGAAAAAAATGACCCAACCTCATTCCATGACAACCAACCGCACATGGATATTTATGCACGCTATGCATTCGACGCTTCATGGATGTTGATTTTGGCATTCCAACAACTTTGTCAAAACAATCCTACAACATGTCTTTCATTTGAGAACACTTCCAACTGCTTCGCTAGTAATCTAACTGAACAAGGTGAACTTCATAAAATTCTACAAACAATGAGTTTCATTGGCCTCACAGGACGAGTGCAGTTCGGCTTGAACAGTACCGATCGTGTTGATGATACAGGGGCATATTATGTGATCAGCAATATACAGTCATCAATGGGTGGACTTCACCTTGTAGATGTTTTAAAATTGAATGGTACTGTATTGAGTACTAATCGTAACTGTACAACTGAATGGATAAATACAACAAACTCTATTCAATGGCCAAGAAAATGGAATGAGGCACCCACCGATTATGCACTTCTAAAAGGTACGTTAAACAGGAAGCTTAGTTAATAGAACTTAATAGCCTGAAAGAAACCAATAGATAGATCTTTCAGAAACGTTATGTCAAAACAATAAGATATTGACTGAACAGAACATTTTCAGTCTAGTACTCGGCTTGAGTTTGTATGAATTAGGGAAAATAGAAAGTTTTATTATATATCATCAATCAAATTTGTAAATCATGTTGTTTTAATTTATTAAAATCATTGTTGTGCTTATACATACTTTTTAGGCAAAACACTCAATATTACTGTTTATATTTCACCACCATTTTTTATGAAGAGATCATCTCCTGGCATTCATGAAAAGGATTTATATGAAGGATATATTCATGAATTACTTACATTACTGAGCGAAAAAATGGAATTCGATTTTACTTATACAGTTGCACCAGATGAGACTAGCTATGATGAATTAGTAGATTGTGTAAAAAACCGTACATGTGAAATTGTTATGGCCGACTTGGCTATCACACCGGCTCGTGAAAATAAAATTGATTTTAGTGCTTCAATTTATGCTAATACAATGCGTTTGGTTGTACGCAAGAGTAAACAGGAAAAAATCGAACCATTTGCATTTTTGAATCCATTTTCACTTGCACTTTGGTTGGCAATTGTCGGTGCCATATATTTTCCGTCAGCACTACTTATTGCATTCTATGAACATCGCAAAATGAACAGTAACTTTGAACATGGCGAAAATAATAGTCATATCTATGATAAATCATGGATAAAGACAATTGGCAGATCTCTTTATCAAACTATCGGTGCTTTGATACAAAGAGGTTCTGAATTACAAGTCGTAACCTTATACGGTCGTATCCAAACAGTTATTGTTTGGCTTATGAGTATTATACTAGTAGCGCTTTTCACTAGCAATTTGATTGTTAATTTTACTGCTCAACGTGAAAAACCATGGCTGCAAAGTATCGATGACTTGAAAATGTGTGGCAGCATAGGTTGTAATCGTATAGGTGTTATTGAACGATCACAACACGGAGAATATTTTACGAAAGAAGTAACAAATAATATTCCGATGAATTATCATCATTTGAAACATCCAAAGGAATGCTTTGCAAAACTCGTGGATGGACATATTGACGTTGCTCTAACTGATAGTCCAACCGCAGAATATATGATTCAAAAAGAGTATTGTCAACTAGAACTAGCTGGTACACCATTTGGTAGGTCAGATTTTGGTGTGGCTTTACCAAAGCAATGGCCTTACAAACAAGACTTAGATGCACACATATTGGAACTGAGAATAAATGGTGAGATTGACCGACGATTTGCAGCATATATTCAACAGAAAAATTGTGATGTTAACTATGATAACGAGTCAAGAAATCCAAATAATCGCGTGGGAGTAAACGAATCTAGTGGATTATTCTACATATTCGTAGGTCTTACCGGCCTTAATTTCGCACTGTGTTTATTCAGGAGATTATTTAACCGTATCTCCACATGGCATAGGGGACGATATAATGTTAAAAAATTGACTTCTTGTCCTTAAGTGAATCTCTGATATGGATAAAAAAAATAGAGAAATCAAACAGCAATATACATCTGATTTCTACATGAAACAAGATGATTATTAATTCTACAACTGTCTTATATGCTTTTTTTTGCTTTCTGCTGTTAGATATACCATTCAGCTCAATAAAAATTTACAATGTACATAAAAAAGTTATTTTTATTCATGTTAATTAACTGTAGCACATATAAGGACACCCTACTATCAATAGCAGAATGCCACAGACAAAATTTTCTTTAACATATCTGAAACGAAATCTGGTCTAATCTTTGTATTTTGTTTATTTATGACTGTGTGTAAAAAACAACATATTATGTATATATTTAGAGCGTGTCAATGTAAATGTGGAATAAATAAAAGACCGCAGCCACACTCTCTGTATCTCATATTCATCCTCAACTTCTATATTAGATTTTTATTTCAAGAGTTTATAGTTCAACAAGTTCCTTCATACGAAGAAGTATCAATCGTATGTAACCGGCTGTGATTGCGTGAGCATAGGTAGTATAAGACGAAAATTTTCCTGAACTACAGAGACAGGTTAACATTTGTTTGATTTCTGTCCAGGTAGCTTTTGCAATATATTCAGGATTTTGCGACATTCGATATGTTGGTATCAAGTCATAATCGTAATTCTCTGCCCAAGTTCCAGCTAAACCATAAAAGTGATACATTTCATCTCTATAGAAAGGAATTCCATTTTCATCGCGTCCGGTTTCAAGATTAATGGGTTCGCCGTTGGGATATAATATATCAATATAGTTGAGCAAATGTTGAATATCAGCTTTACAAAACTGTGGTGATAGAGGAAGCTCGTTCGTTGATGCAAGATCAAATGGTTTGGCTAGTCTCAAGGAATTCGAAGGAATTTCACGTAAACTAATAATATAAACTCCATTACTTGGATTTGATGATCCAATTACTTTAAGACAGGTTCCTGGTAGTAGAAGAATTTCATCATCATTTTGAAGATGTGAATGTGCACGAATCAATTTTCCATTTTTTGTTTCAATTGAAAATATTGTTTGTATATTTGCTCTACCCAAATACATAGGAGACTGTAGAACATCAAATGACGATGTAGTGGAACTCAAAGACCACCACGTTAACTCTTCACCATCTTGATAAAGTTTGCTAAGATCATCAGGAACTCCACGCCATACGGTATGATATTCAGTGAAACTACAACTTATTACGTGTGAGTTTACTGCAAGTTAACAGATTAAATACTTACGGTAACTTGAAGAATGCAGTAAAAAATAGTTTCATATATTTAAACCAAGGTTTAAGTGTACTTCTATCAATTGCACGAAGTGCTTGATTAAAAAGAGCATACAGACTATTTTCTGTTTTTTCCCATTGCATAGTGTACAAATAGATTGATGCTGATTCATCTTGCGTAAGTCCATCTTTGGGTTCTTTCGAATTCAGTTTAGCAATAGTTACATACAGTTCGAGTTCTTTACTGAGAATATTCGCAAGTGGCTGACAAGCTTCTTCAAGCGATGCTAATGGTTCTTGTTCATAGCCACAGATTGGTTCAAGTATTTGTTTCGGTTCATAACGAATATCAGCTAAAAGACGAGGATTAATTTCAAACGATAATGTCATTGTTACACGCACCCCTTTTTATTTCCAACTAACATAGAACGTGAATGTTTTTGTTGGTCTCCTTCATTATCATGTCGTAAATAGTGAGAGATTATGCAAATAGAAAGGTAAAATGACACAAGACTAATATAAAATTTATATAAGGTTTCATTCAAATATGAAAGGAAAGAAAGAAAAAAAAATAAAGACTCGTTTGCAATAATCACATCTAAAAAATACAAGTATATTAGCATCAAATTTTGCTGATGAACGTATTCGTTTGATAAGAAAATACTGTTGAGCAACGATTATTATATATGATAAATTCGAAAATATTTCTCTCAGAGTTTTCTCTATCTATATCTGGCCTTAAAAATAGAACATAATCACACGAAACGAAGTATGTTGTAAACATGCAATTGAAGTTATTAATAAAAACTAAACAAAATGGAACTGGAAATTTTAGTATATGTACATTGTTTAATAATTGGTTTTCCAGGTTTATATCCGTTTCTGACATCTCATCATGGATGACAAAAGTATATTGTCATGAACAGATAGTTTATATGTCAAGAAAATAGTTATGAATCTGAGAGTCTAATTAACTTCAAAGATGATTAAAAGTATTTATATAAATAAACTCAATTTTTACTTCCTTACAAAATTGTATAGATATTGCAATATAGTCTGATTAATGTTGAAATTTATTGAATACGTATACAAACAAAATACAATTAATAATTAGTTTAACTTGAATAAATAAAAAAATATTTTCTTCACTTCACTTCGAAATGTTTTTGATACAAATAAATTAGTATAACAACCAAGACAAAATGGAATACCTGCACTAAATAAACATAAATCTCGAATAACGGTTTCAATTTGAATTCGATCACTAGTTTTTATTTGATTTTGTGTTATTTGTTGATACATAAGAAATATAGAAAAAATAAAACTAAAAACAGCATAAATAATAATATCCATCAATAACATAGAAAATAATTGTCGATCTTTTCCAGACGAAGAATTTGTATCAACAATATTTTTAGTTACGGATAAATCAGGTACAATTCTCATACGATGTAGACTATGAATATTCTTTATTGACCATAATCCACATATTGTTAATAATACAAGTGCACTTATTTCTTTAATAATCGAATAATAACCCATAAAAGTAAGATGAATACCCGGTTGATAATAACAAAGAAAAGTATTTGGAGCAATCTGTGTAATAGTCGAGAAAATTAATAGATGAGCATGAAATAATGCCCAAAATAATGTTCCTACAATGATACATAAATAAGCAAGACGGCGAGTACTTTTTCGACGTGTAATTGCATTTCGTGATGTTATCAAAATTCGATCAATAGATGCCAAAATTAAATAAAATGAACTTAAACTATTGAATAAAGCTACTGTATAAAGAAATACACGACAGAGAGCTAAGTGATATATATTAGCATTGATTTTATATCCAATATTTAATGTTAAAGATAATAATGAAGAATAAATATAGATAAAATTAGCAAGATTATATGCAATAAAATAGATTGAACATGGATTTTTTCGTAGATTTTTTTGACTGAAAACAATTAAATTAATTATACAACTTATAGTACCTATGACGATTAAGACAGGACATCCAATTTGATATAAATATTTTTCTACTAATTTCATTGTTGTAACCATATCATTTAATGAAGATTGCGATGACATAATGTTTTGAGATTGTTTAAATCGTTAAAAACAAAACGCACTCTTCGTCGTACTATTTCTCAAAAAGAATAATGTATATTCATTTTATGAGAGATAAACAGAAGTCTTGTTTTTGACAATTAAACATAGACAGCATTATAAGCTCGCATGTTTTTGACGAATTCTTGTATTTTTTACATCGTCTTCAACAATCAATTCTAGTGGAAGAACTCTTAGAGGAGTACTCAAAAAGTACTCACGCTCGAAAATGTCACAAGAATTCATGAGTACTTATGATGCTTGAGTACTCGGGTGGGTGTGGGTATATTAACATAGGTATCTAAACCCACATCCCCTTCGATAACTTTAGTACAACTACTTTCACTCAAATTTTTTTATCTATTATTACATTTCAAATGTAAGATTCTATTTATAAATATAATCGAATTTCAAAGGTAGTACAATCAAATAATATAGAGCATATTCATCCTAGTCGACTCTTCCCAAACGAAATCCCTGGTGAGTTTTCTAGTGATTCACGACTAGGATCATTTTGAAAAGCAAGAGAATTTCCTCCTTTTTATGTAAAAACTATTCAGTAAATTCCGATGTTCACCGAATAATAAGTAAATCAAAATAAATTCAGAAATTTATTGAGAAAATGCAATAATGCCCATAAAATAAATAAATCCCAATAAATCTAACAAAAAAATAAGCCCCGGAAGCTACTGAAATATTTTCATTATCACTATACCATAAAAACGAGCTGCAGAATTGTAGAAAACTGGTTTGTGTATCATTAATTACACTGATCAAAATGTGTCGAATTGTATAGCCAATTAAGTGAAATATAAACAAATATAACTTCTTGGCATGTGTTACAACATCCCATTGAGGCGCCATAACAGCTACCACAACCTAATCACCAAATAAAGGATAAATACATGAGAAGAAACTTGTCTGAATTATATATTAGAAATGAAAGTGGTTCGTATTTCTTTCGAATTGGATAACGATATCACTTATTCCTAGAAAGAAGTTTAAAAACAGGTTAAAGCCGATTCTTTTGAAAAAAGTCACAGATCAATTAATATCAGATATTTTCCATCTCATTAGAATATTACTCTCTAATCAGAATTCTCAGGTTGTCTTTATCAATAATGTAATTCCTTACTTGGTCTCACAGGTGGACAGATTTCTTTACCAATCATTGATTTTGGATAGCAAACAGGATGATCATGACATCGAGGATGTCGAACACACATTGTATTAGACTGATGGCATGTATTGTTTGAAAAGTCACATGGTAAAAGACTAGCACAATCCATCGAAAGAAGAGCACAGATGCCAGTGTCATTAGCATCTGTCATAGTAAAACATGCACAGGCACTATTTGTTGAACATTGTTCATATTGTGAAATCCCATTACATGTTTGTGATTGCACTTGAACTATCAAAAAAAAGAAATGAACAATTCAATTTGTAAAACAAAATTGAAATCAAACCTATGATACTAAAATAGAAAAAAAAAATAATAGAGCAATGAAAAATACGAATCAGTAATGATTTACCTGAGAAAAATGAAAACGAAATAACAAATCATAACTATAATCGTAGCTTCTATTAAAATGAAAGTACTATTTTAAATGCGTTCGTTCTTTTTATTTCTATCATACAGATGCTATTTTAATCCGTATTGTTTTAAAATGAAATTGAATACCATCCATTGTTTTGATACAATATAATCTTATAAGTATTATGGGTGTGGGTGTGAGCTAAGGAAGGGCAAAATACCCTCAATCGTATATCTAGTATCAAATAGAATACCATTAATCTTAAACATTTATTTTCGTATTCATTTATGATAAAAAAGAAAATTTCAATTACTAAATATTTCAACAACAGCAAAAAAAGCAGAAAATATTCTTATTTGTATAGTCGTTAGCATTTGTTATATGTTATTCAAAACATTCCGTTGATGATAAATATAATCCACATTAGAATAATTCCATTTAATAATAAAGAAGTACTATTTCTACTGGTGGTATTTAAAAATTTGACGAAATCAAAATCTATGGCACATTTTTGACGAATCAGATCCCCCGTATGAATTTCATTACAATGATTTGACCGACAATTAATCATTCGAATTTCAGTACGTGTTCGATCAGTTAAATTAAAAAGAATTTCACGTCCCAAAAAGTCTTTCTGCATCTCTTCATTATAACAACCTGCACATATTGTATTCGTTTTTGGTTCAGTCGTGAATTTGGCTGAGCATTGCTTACAGTTATTTGGATCTACGGTTACAGGTATATCACAAGGTTCAGCAGTTTGATTCGAGAAAAATAAACACCAATGTCCATCGAATTGTTCACTTGGTTTTAATAAATCTTTTAATTCCATCAATTGATCTTTCAACGTCAATGATAATAATAAACGCTTTAATTCACTTGCACTATTACATTTATCAGTAGAACAAAAATAATATAATGAATGATATATTTCTTGAGTCAATCCATTACTTCCAAAAATAGCGTCAACAGTAACTGTATGATCTGCTGGTGCTAATTCTCTTTTACGAGAATCAGTTACGATATCAACTTCAGTTGTATTAGAAGATAAGAACCATCTTATATCAACAGCACATTCGTATTGATTGTTTTTAATTGGACAATTATTCAGTTCCGTAGGAATATTTTCAGCTGTAATTATATAATCATATTTAATTGAGTCGTTTGAACAAGCATAACATGATATTTGACACGATATTGATTTATATAAACTGAATATAACGAATAAATGAAATAACATTTTTCTATAAAGAAGCCTAGAGATGATTACGTATATATAGAGACTGTTAAATTCAAGAGAAAATATTTTGTTATTAGAATAAATGAGTAAGTTGTGTCAATCTTGTTACTTATCGAACAACATATTTTAAGATAACAGCCGGTAACACACATTTTCAGGTATAAAAAAGAAAATTAACAAGCAAGATGAATCATAGATAAGTTTATATATAGAAGACATATACCCCATGATAACATGTAATAAAAATGAGTAAATAGTATAAGATAAATTTATAGTCAAATGATTCAGATGTTTATACTTTACATAAATGTTTTTTATGATTATTTTCAATTAAATTAAGATTTCATTTATTTATTCAATACTGTTATTTATCTATAGAATTTCTTAACTACAGATGTCTCAGTTAAAATCTGAATTTCAATTAATATCATACACTTTATGTTATGCGTACATTTATTTTCACTATTGCTTATGTATACTAGATTTCACATCAGCAGCGAGAGATTCAATCATGACAAATAACATACATCCGAAATTTTCTTCTAAATATATGATTATAGTGTGTCAATAGAATTCTAGATCATAGTTTTTGCTAAGACTAAGAAACGATGTTCATCTATGTCCTTCTCTTCATGATTAATATGTAAAACATATAACACATATGCATTAATTTTCTTCTAAAAAGATTTCTTTTTTTATATTTAAATAATTGATCGCCTAACAAAAAATTTCATCTATTTTTCATTTGACAATAATAGATTATAGTTTTGTCACAATCTTATTGAAGGCTGAAGAAGAAAAGAATATTTGAAAGGATAGTAATAGTTTATTTAAGGATAAAATGCTGGTATTTATACAAGGGGGAAAGAACTAAAATTATATTTAAAAAATACTAATCGAGTATTGGTGAAAACTTTATAACAATTCATTCTTAATTCTTATGCTCAATAGAGAATTGAATTTGTACACTGCACATAAAAGTTTCCCGTTACTCTAGAGAAGAGTTCTGTAATGCATTACTCTTTTTCTATACTATGAGTACATCACAAACATAACGTACGTACTATTTCTTTCAGGGATCGAAATCGGTATTAACTTTCTTTTTTTTTCTTTCCTTCGGTGTTTTTACCACATTGCGTCCTTGGGTGTGTTTTAAAACATTTTTTTTTCTGCATTTTGCTCGTCGCACTAATGAGTTGTATGTATAAAAAGACACATTCTTTCCTGCATTTCGATACCTTCATTCGCTTCACACAAATCAGGCAGACTAGACTAGTATTCAGTCAGATAAGTAACGAAAAAAAAACAATATTTTTATGCATAAAAAGCGCACATTTTAAGTCATTAAAACAATTTTTTATGAGAAAATATGAGTCCTACAATATTAATATTTACAAACTTGTGACTTTTCATATGATCATCTAGAATCAAGAATTATGTCCTCATTTGAGACTAAAAGGTTTTGATTTTCTTCGATTATTTGAGCCGTTGTGAAGTTAGATATCGCGTAAATCATCAATTTCAAACTTTCTTTCTCGGTATGTTTAGATTAATCTAAATTAAAATATGCAACCAGCACCACAACCTCCAAGTGCTTTAGGACACTATCGTCTTTTATCACCAACTGCAGCTGTTCGTGTATCACCACTATGTCTGGGCGCTATGTCACTTGGTGATGCATGGGAATTTATGGGTACACAAACAAAAGAAAATTCATTTAAAATTCTCGATGCATTTTTCGATGCTGGTGGAAACTTCATTGATACTGCCAACATTTATCAAAATGAACAAAGTGAAATCTTGTTGGGAGAATGGATGACCAAACGACAAAATCGTAGTCAGATGGTAATTGCAACTAAATTCACTATGTCATATCGATCGGATTGGACAAAAGAACCAATTCATGTGAATTTTGCTGGAAATTCAGCAAAATCGATACATGAAAGTGTAGCTGCTTCTCTCAAAAAACTTCAAACTGATTATATCGATCTTCTCTATATACACTGGTAATAATTTTATTTCACATTCTTAGTATAGATGTGATAAAATATCGATTTCTTTTCTTTCTAGGTGGGATTCTACGTGTTCGATTCCTGAATTAATGCAATCTCTCGACCATCTGGTTAAAGCAGGCAAAGTACTTTATTTAGGAGCAAGTGATACACCTGCATGGATTGTTTCACAAGCAAATCAATATGCTCGAGATTATGGACTTCGTCAGTTTTCGGTTTATCAAGGATTGTACAATGCTGCTAAGCGGGATGCAGAAAGAGACATTCTTCCGATGATTCGACATGAAGGAATGGCCTTTGCACCTTGGGGAGCACTAGGACGAGGAAAATTTAAAACAAAAGAGCAAGTAGAAGCAATGGAGAAAGAAGGTGACAAGGGACGAACGTTTGTAGGCATCAATAAAGGTAAATGATATTTCCTTACAAACAAATCAGACTTCAAAAGCGTTTATGACTATTCGTTGACCTAAAACTTTCTTGTAAATCTGATTTTGTTGAGAAGAGAAACTTCGTAAGGTATATGAACCAGAAGAAATTGCAATAGATTTTTCTTAATATTAAAATTGTCTTTATCAAATGAATTTAGATCCAACGAAAGAGGAACAAGCAGTTACTGCTGTATTGGAAAAAATTGGAAAAGCCAAGAATATTTCGCTTACGCAAGTTGCATTGGCTTATGCAATAGCAAAACAACCATACATTTTTCCCATTGTTGGTGTTCGAAAACTCGAACACTTACAAGACAACATAGATGCTTTGAAAGTGCGTTTGAGCAAAGAAGAAATTAAAGAAATCGAAGAAACATATAAATTCGACATTGGCTTTCCTCATGATATGATTGCTCAAAATCCGAGTGAAAATTGGGGTTTGAAATTGGCTGGTCATTGTGATTGGGTGGAACCGGAAAAGAGTTTGAACGCCAGTTAAACAGAGACAATCGTGACAGTTTAATTTCATATAGTTTTGCTAAATTTTTCATAAATAAAGTAATGTTGACAGTTTTATATATATTCAGGCGTGTGTTTAAATAGGTACTGAGAAGAAATGAAAACTCAACATACACATCGTCCAATGCTTCATACAAAACAGAAAGAAAAGAAAAATTGCACCATCACGAGAAAATTTATGATATATTATTAAATTAACTAATAAAATGATTTTATCTTTTCACACATCATCGATCGAACTCATCTATCGTATTCTAAACAATTTTGATAAATCAATAACTCTTCTCGCCTGCCGTGATGTCTATTTTTCAAATATTCACTTATTATTTCCTATAGATACTTGACGCTTCGGAACTCGTAAACAATCGAATTAGTAATAAAATAGCACGATATGTTGTTGATGCTCTACAACAAAACAAAGTAACATGGTTGAGATTTCTATTTTTCTTATTTAATCATTCATTCATCATTTTCTACAGACTCTCATTACACTTATTCGCTGGAAGAATCAAATCGATAACAATTCATCGTCGAAGTATATCCAGTTGGGAGCTGGGAAATGAGCGTTAATGAGACAATGTGAATTCTTCTTTTTGATGAATACGTTTTATGTTCATAATGAGTTATAATTCTTGTGAATTTTTTCTTCGGTTTATATTACAAATATTTTGAAAGAAATATCTCTCACTCACACCCGATTCTACAAATTATTCATCAGTAATCAATCTACGTTATTTGCAAATGCAAAGAAAACATATTACCGAGAATATGATTGATGTTTTTTGATGAAATATAATCAAAATAACTGACAGGTAATGTTATTTGGCTTCCATCACTAGAGGAGCGAGCACTCCCGCCTCTTCGAAGTAGAGAAATCTTATTATGCATGATAGAGTGAGTAGGACCGTAATTTCATTTTTTATTTAACGATAAAAAAACAATGCTAAACAAACGAGAAAGTTGAAGCATGACTTCTGCTGATTCTTTCGTTGAGATGTGTTTATTCGCCTTCGATTTTTCATCATGAATCAACTCGGTTGTTTATGTGTCGAATGAAATCTGACCTTTTGTTATTCAAGATTCAGTATGACGAACTTGAAAGAATAGAGGTAGAATATCTTGTGTCCACTAGCTATAGAAATGAACATGAAGATAAAATGAGATGTTGTTACAAGGATGATGATTACAGATCATCGTAAATTATCGCAACTTCACCTGAATTTATACTTTTTTTTCAACACTCTAATCTGTATCAACCAAAACAATCAAATGTATCCTGTTAACATCACGGATAATACACTCCGACACTAGACTGAGATCTAGATATTATTCTATTCCACCTGATCCAGGACTTCTGCCCAAATAGCAGAAAGTGCGTAGTTCGAATCCCACTAAGGGTCATCTTTTTCTATTCCTTTCTTTTCGTTCGCTCCCTCTCGTATGAAGCCAATATATTGCTGACACGAAAAAAGTCTGAGACGCAAAAAAAAGAAAAATATTTCTTTCTTTTTGAGCAAAAACATTCAGTTATTGCTTGTTTTTTTTATTCGGAAGCACTTACTCTGCCAAGATGCCGTGGTAAACAAAATTTTAATGTACTTTTTTTATTTTTTTTAGTTTTCACTGCGACAGAACACTCATAATTGACATACTAATAATGATTTCGGCAGCTTTAAAGAAGTATAAATTTGCGTTGCTACTGTCATTTTGAGTTCTGTTATTTGTATTTTTATTATATAGATCACTTACTATTTTATTAATTTTTTTGCTACTAAATAAGTCTTAAAACGCTTTTGTATACTATTCGATGCAGAATTAATTGAGTTACATTTTGGTGAAAAATCCTTTTTAAAAATCATTAATTAACGTCAATCAATATTAACTACTAGGTATAGAGATTTTTTGTTTGAATCTCAGACTCTTAACTGTACTATTAGAAATATATTAGCATCGCAGATTTGTAAGTTATACTGAGGGCTATTGAAATTATTATTTGTATGTCGATAGGTGAGTACTCTTTTGCGTAGAAAGCTGAAAAGAAATTTTGTTTACTACTTTGAGAGTTTAAAAGATGAGAACTTTTTGTGTCGTTGATAATGTATTGAAGGAACACAGTGCTCTATTTAAAAGGGTGGGTAGTTGTCGGTTGCTGAATGACTCTATTTCTTTTTTATTCATACCCACGCCTACATCTATTTACTTCCATTTCTTTTCAATATCTGGAAAATGCTTGCTTTTTTTACAGAACATCTCTGAAATTGTAGTTGTTGCCATTCGTTAAAGATGTTAACAACAAACAATAATTAATAAAGGTTTTATCGGAGTGAATATCTTTTTCAGATAATTTTAGCGACCATACGTTTGAAGCAGACTTCACACAGAAACATCGTTCAACAGCATAAACAAAACATTTATTGTGAAACATTGCTTCGAAGGTCGTCTTGATTTATCTTATTGGAATAAAATATCTAAAAATGATAAAATCACTAGCCTTTGTTATCTTGCTAAACTACTTATTCTACTTCTGTGATTGTGGAACACTACCAGCTGCTCAAATAGCTGAGCAAACCCTGATAACAACCTTGTTAACTGGATATAATAAAAATATAAGACCAAGTACTACAGTATCTGTTGATATCACTGCTCAACTACAACAAATTGTGGCTATAGATGAAAAACAACAAATAATGACAACAAGTTCATTTATTGCACAAACATGGTACGATGATCGATTATCATGGACACCTAGTTCAAATACTGGTATTCAAGTAGTTATGCTTCCAGTTACAAGTTTATGGATACCAGATACAATGGTATTGAATTCAGCAGATACAAGTGGTTATCTTACAGTGAATACATATAGTTTAGCATCTGTAAACTATTCCGGTCAAGTTTATATGATATTACCAGCATTAACAGTAAAGACAAGATGTAATTTCAATGTTCGATATTTTCCATTCGATAAACAATTATGCGGTATTAGTTTAACATCATGGAGTCAAGGATCCGGTAGAATAGCATATACAGAAGATAAGAATGCAGTAATTGACATTAGTGGATATACTGAACATCCTCTATGGGCACTGAATGGAACAGATTTAGTTGTAATTCAAGCAGAAGATAGAACACCATTTGAAGATACTTCTAATGATGTAATATCAATACAATTGTATTTACAAAGAAAACCATTATATTTTATCATGAATGGTATATTTGCATGTTGGGTTTTAAATTCCGTTACTTTACTATCATATTCATTACCCTTTGGATCACAAATTGGTTTATGTAAGAATATTATTTTTGTTTTTCTTGCATACGAAATTGAACTTAATGTATTTGTATTTTAGGTATGACATGTTTCATGACATATTCTGTTTATTCATTGAATTTTTCTAATCTATTTCCACAACAGTCTCAATATTTAATGATGATTACATTATACTTTTTGTTATCAATATGTTGGACATTAATATCAATGGCATGGTTTATCTTATGTAATCATTTTATATCAAAAGCTGAAATGCCAAAATTTCTTTATATTTTTGCTGGGCTATTGCAAAAAAAAGTATTCTTTTATTTTTTTCCACCACCAAAAGATGATAAAACAAAGAATGTTATTGTTGAGAATGGTGACTTAAAGAAGTCAGAAGGTAAAGAAAGTACACAAGCAACAGGTACTCAAAAAACGAAATGTGCTTCCTGTCAGAAATTATTTCCTTCGTGTTTTCGACGACATATTAAAGTTGAAAGCATTGACAAAGGACAGCATACTTCCGTTGAAAATGAAACCTCTATGAATAAAAGTGCTACTGACGATGCCCGAATTGAAACACCAACATCTGTAGTTATTGACGAAACAAACAAGAAAGCGACGCCAAAATGTGATTTTTGCAACAGATGCGAAACATGCCAAGCTGATTTCGATAAAGATAAAGGAAAAGGAAAAAATAAAAAAGACATTGAAGGTAGATGCGCCGCATTAAACTATTTGGTATTTTTTTGCATACTATTGTTTATGGTTATTTCTGAACTGTCGGTATGGGTTTTAATGGCAAATAATTGACTTTAACTTTTTTTCTTTGATTATAATATTTTTCTCAATTATTATTCAAATAAAAAATAAAATAATTGCATACTTCGAAAAGGGTGGGTGTGGGTACTAATCGTTTACTCTTCAGATCACGGCAAAATGACGTTTGTTAAGGGCTGATCTCTTAAATGCTGCTTTTTAACAGCATGAAATATACACAAAATTTTCTCTCGAAGTCGACTAAAGATGTGTTTGTTACCATTTGCTATCAACACACCTACTTTTATTCTATTCTTATGCGTCTGTTATCATGCAGAGGTCTTATCTTAGAGGTGGACTATAATCGTTTTGTGCTGTTGACAATGTAGAACAGAATAAAATTATCTATCCGTTTACACAACAACTAAAATACATGGATGTCCTTGCTTTTTTAGCTGTTTGTGCAATATGCTCTAGTTTTTATTAGTGCATTGATCAGAATCGCACAATATGAGAAAGAAGACCATAGTAATGAAGATATACATATGTATTAGTAATGCTTTGATTAAGCGTTAAAAGTTTCAACACGATCATACGATGGTATCAAACATCAGTATTACTCTTATATAAATAGTGAAGTAATGAGAAAAAAAATGATATTTCACTTTCTTGATTCAATCCAACGAACAATAGATCTAAAGAAAAATAATAACAATGATAATGCTACGTGTAACCTGCGCCTTATCAACTACGTTTAAATAAGAAAAGAAGAGAGATCGTTATCATTGCCTTTATAAAGACAGTAGCATCTATAAGTCCTACATTTGTTATTTAGTTAGATATCGACTACTATCTAAAGAATTTATATTATAATCAAGAAAAATATGAAATCTGCATTTATTCTTTTGCTTATTTTCGGTAAGACAATTAAAAATGAATGAATAAACATTTTCTTTTCTTGTTTATATCGAAATAGGATGTGTCGGCACAATCAACACGTACGATTGCCATAGTTGTAGCGGTAGTGATTGTGCTGATCCATATGGAGGTAGGACGAAAGTGAATGTTCCAGGCGCAGTGTGTAAAGTATGTATTCTTGGAAACATGTCTTGTTGTCGTAACAATCTCATACACGCTTGCCATTTTTGTTTTTCAGAAAGAGAAATCAGAGTCAAAGGGTGGCAGCAGCGTGTCTCGCAGTGCTGAGCCGAATGTTCTTCATTGCATTGGAGGCATAAATGGATGCGGAAAATATGAACAATACGGTTATACGCATACTGTTTGCTGTTGTACGACAGATTCGTGCAACGGTGTGTCAGTAGTAAAACAACAACCTCTCGTTATCTTCGTCACAATTGGCGCACTCATCATGCTCGCATATCAGTGGTTTTAACGTATAAACATTCCATATCATCTAAACAAAATTTTTTCAATAATGTTTTCTTGTGCTCCCGATCGACTTTCAAAAATACTTCCTTTTATAATACAATAAAGTTTGTTATTACATATTATATCTATTGGATGCTAGTGTTAAATTCTCTAATAAAGCTTTCATTTTACACAAGAGTTTCAGTTAATTTTGTTTAATAATATTAATTATTTTTATGTGAGGGTGGGTGTAGAGGGAGTCTCGAAGAAAAGAAAGCAAAGAATTAATAAATAAAATACGTAGAAAGAGCTATCAGTACGAGAGGAGAAAAATTGAAAAAGTGATCATCATCTCCGCGTACTTTCAAAACATCGTTTATGAATCCTTTCGCGTTTTAGAAAATGTCTCCTTCAATACTCCGCTTATTTTTCTTCGCTATATTCCTGTTAAAATTGAGATAGAAAGTAAAAATGTGTTCGTCGTCGTTTCCATCGAAGTACTGATGAAAAGATCCTGACAACCAGGGATGCGATTGAGGAAGACGTGTACGCATATCTTCTTTTTTTCCTTTCGTCATGAAAAACCATTGTATTTCAATATCGACCCGTTTAATTCGATCGAATGGTTTCGTCCATTGGTAATCGAACAACATTTTTTCAAACTGCTTTTCATTCACCATCACTGGTCCAGCGGAAATTAACTGAAGATTCGGTAGTTTTTGTAGAATTTCTTCAAAGTCAGACATTTTTATACCACTAGCTTTGAACGTAATCATTTTCATGCTCGGAATAATATTTTGCGATAATAATGAAGGTGTATTTCGCATCAAATATCCCATTTGTAGAGAACGCAAATGGGGTAGTTGGTGGAGAATAGAATGAAGACAGCTCGTACGAATTCTGTTTTTAATGTTCAGGTATTCAATAGAATTGTTTGATGATACAGAATCATTCTTCAGTTTGGACGTAAAGTAAAGATCATCTACGTTTAAAATACAAAAACGAAGTTTGGGTAAGGAGAAAATTATTTCAAGTATATCTTCGTTTTGTTTTGAACATATATATCGAATATTTAAATATTCAAGATGAACAAACTTTGGAAGAATTGACGAGATCGGACTATTATTGTAATCATCGACGTCGATTGTGAGAGATTGAAGATATTTCAAATGGGATACATGCAAATCAATAAATCGATGCACCGATCGATCATATGAATCCTCGCTCAGTGATCGAACATTTTCGATAAAAATATGCGGAAATTCAATTTCATTCTCCTCCAGACGAAAATAAATTTGAAGTTGTGATGATCGAAGTAGAGAATCGAAGAATATGTTTAAATTCACGAAGGCTTTTATGAGATCATGACCTTCCAAATACGAACATACCCTCAACAACAATTCGACGGGCAGTTGTTCGATACATGTTATTGATGCCATTTTCTTTACGATTATATTGCTTGTGTAGATACGTATGTCATTATATTTCTTTTCTATTTTTTATCCTTCGGCAACGTATAGCGAATGAGAAGATTAGTGTGTGGATGCACATCTGCTCTATAGTCGACCAAAGAAAAAAAAAACTGACTTTTTTCTTCTCTGCTATATTCTTGTAAAAAATATCCACGTACGCGATATTTTATAATGTGCGTGAGTAAATATACATACGACTATACTTTAGTCGATAGCGCTGCATATCGTTAGAAAGAATACAGCAAGAATCACTTTAAAACGTTATTTTTTTGTAATTTTATACTCAGAAATTGAAAAATGAAAATGTAAATTTCATTTTTTAGTCTTTCCGTATACGTAATAATCGCAAATGTGAAGTAATGTTTTAGGTATGAGTGAGATTGAAATTGTATCCTTAGACTCATGCACGCTTATACTTATGCTTCCACTCACACCTTTCATGGAAAAAAAATGAAAGAATCGTTTAGTTAAACATCAGCAGTATTCTTGTGGATATGTGTGTGGATATGTGTGTGGAAAAATTCAAGGTTGTCAAACCCACACCCACTCTTATAGAGTATCGATTAATGCGAGTGGAGATAGATAGAAATATCCTTTTTGTATCACACTCGTCTAGACTCACGATGGAAGGGTCTTTTGTTATTCAGCTGATCTGTTTGCTAAAAACAGCCCGTGAAATTTTTGACGTCTTTTATTTTAATCTGAAGCATTGCAAGCACACTGTCATCACTAAAGCGAGAGAAACGTAAAATGTTGCTTTAATAGTGGATATGCGCGAAAGTGCAAGTAAAAATTACACTTAAGTGAAACATGTAAACAGTAATTGAGACTGTTGAAGCTCTGTTGCAAAAATCTTTATCTTGACAGCAGCATCTTAAAGCGTTTCGATTAGTAATGTGTCTCTCGCAAGTGTTCATTCTTGGGCAAGCTAAGTCGGGATGATAGTTTCGTAGCGGATCACCACCCGGGGCCACACTATTAGAGCCATAACCGCCGTATTTTAATTTCTAAAGAGCAAGTAACTATGTTAACAAGAATTTGGAGAATAAAATTGCGTACCCAACAATATCCACTATTTGAAATCATCTCATCAACACCAGATCCATTTATGCTAAATGTGTCACCACATTTGTGATTCGAGGTATATACACATTGATAACATCTTAGACCCAATATATGAATTGGATGAGCTACTTTTGACGGATAAAATATTAGCAAAAATGTATATGTTAAATTATAGCAGGGCTTACCAATAAGAAAAACAAGAGCAAAGAGTGCACCTATATTCATATTCATTAGAGTGAATAGCGTTGTGAATTATGATTCCACCTTTTCTTTCCTCTAGTCCGTTTGATTAAAAAATAATTCTTTCCTTCATTCTAATAATGGCTTTATTTCTTCCTGTGGATTTTGTTACGGACAGTTATTGACACGTCTTGTCGCTTTCATAAATATTTAACTGTAACTATTACTAAATGCATGCTAAAGAGAGATTTTTAAAGAATATAATAATAAATGGCATATCATGCACATGACAGAGGTGTCCATGGCAGCGCGGCAGTGGTTGAATTTTAGAACATTTTCTTCTATTTTTGTCGTAAAATTCAATAATACTTGAGTTTATAATTTCACTATGATTCAGATTAAAAGAAGTTTGCTTCTTCATCAGCACATTTTATAGCTATTGCATTATCTAACTATAACAAAAGTCTTAATATCGTGCAACTGGCTCATAACTTCCTTCGAGAACAAACTATTAACAACCCAGCTGTAGCTTTAATAAATTCATCAAATACGGCTGTGAATCTTCTCAAAAAAATGTCCTTCACAAATGTCCCCGAGTTTTTGTCTTCGGAGGGTGGGTGTGTGTGTGGGTGAAGGTGAGGACGTGGATGTGTGTGTGTCAGAGTGAGATGGGTATGGGTGCAACATAGTCTTCTGTTCATCGACACTCACACCCTTAGGTTCAATGTATTAATTTATTTGATCGATGCATATTTGTGTTCAAAAATACAAAAGCAGAGAAGAAAGAAAGAGTGGATATGATTACGCAAATATTATTACAATAAGCATAGGCAACGATTGTTAACCATTCATATTTTATTTTAGTTCACAGCTGAAAGAAGCAGACATGTATTAAATAAATCTATTTTGATTAGAATTTGTAAAATCAAGCCTTTAATAAATGATTAATAAGATTATCATTGCATTTAAATTCATTATAATATTTGTTTTCTGAAATTGCCATGTGGTGCAGCCGTTAGTTTTTGTTGTAACAAGTGTTGAAGCTGACTTCGTCATTGCTGATGAATTGGTTATCATAGATAACTGTGTTACAGTCGTATCTTCCAAAGAAAGTGAAGACACGTTTGACATATTTTCAATAAAATATTGAAAAAATGTAATATTGAGTGTCGAGCTTGTAGTTGCCATAGAGTTATCCGATTCGTTGTCAAAACCTAGAGCTTTGCGCACTAGTAAAATATTGTAGTTTTCTTTGACATTCGCTTGCAATTTTGACACAACATCTAAGCTGTTGCACTGATCATAACCACAAAAAAAGGCAAAGGATTCAGTTTCTTTACGAGTATTGATATTAAAATCATTCCGAGCCTGAAATTGAGCTCTTGGTAGTTCACTACAACCTTGTACAATATCGGTTTCTTTGTGTGTCCACCCAACACCGCAAAACCTATTTGGGCATCTGGGATGACTGCATCGTTCTGAAAAGTATTAAACATGAGTATGAACAAAAGAATCCAATATGTTCTAAGAATATTGTATAGGAATGAAAGATCAAAATCAATATGGTAGGTCGTATACTCAAAAGGATTAATATTCTGCATCGAAATCCGAGACGCGCTAGCCGTATAATCAATTTTTCGAGGAGATTTTACTCCATATGTGTTGTGCAAAAATTATTTCATGCTCAGGTATGCACGACATTGATGAGGTATTTGGGTGAGACTTACGTATCTTATCATCTTCACCTACAAGCAGTTGGAAACTAATTTTGAAGAAGTCATCATACTTCAATCGAATGAACCAGTCAACATGATTCAGTATAAATTGTTTATCACAACCGTCAGAGTTTGAACATGCAGCTGTTAAAACATGTATAGTCGTTGTGTCATCTTTATTGGTATATCTTACTAAGGTACGAAACGTAACAATACCAACTGAGATGGTTGTCTTTGGAACCAATTTACTAAACTTTAGTGTTAGTAATCCCGTAGAATAAACAAATACCATCTCCACACGACATGCAGAAAGACTTGCATCCATTTCAAAACGATCAAGTTTCTCCTTTAAGGCATTTCGATCAAATGTATCGATATATGCAGGTTCTTCATATTCAAAGTTGATACATGATAGAGTTTGAATACTTGGAAATACACCAGAAAATAAAAGTAAAACCCAGATGAATATCATATCTGAAAAGCAAATAAAAAAATTATTTTTTTGAAAAAGAATTATCGTTGTATTTTGCAAAGTCTAATTTAAACGTCGTTTTATAGCATCACGATACATCTTAATAGTCGTGCGAAAATGTTTTACATATACTTCTGATGGCATAACAAATATAATAAAATTAAGCATCGGTGGGAAAAAAGAAATAAAATATCCCATAAGAAACCACCAAGAATCAGCATTTGTCTTCATACAACCTCTTGAAAATAGAATAACTAAACGTGGTACACCTAAAATAAATAATAAAAATGATGAAATCAAAAGATGACGATGTTGTTGAAACTGTTCAATTAAATGTTCTTTATATGATTTTTTCTTTTGTAGAGATGATTTTAAACGAGCACTATTGATAATAATAATTGATGCTGATATAAGATTAATGATAAAAGGTAAACAAAAATGAAGAATATTCATTGTTATATTGAATTTTTGAATAATTGATGAATAATGAAGAACACACCAAATTCGTTTTTCATCATTATTATCAATTATAACAAGACGTCGATAAATTGGATCAACAGTATTTGAACTGATAATTACAATAATAAGAATAACGATAACATATTTAGCAATTTTGACGCTTTTCTTTTTATTAAAAGAAACTCCTTTTACGACTGTCATAGCACGTTCGATAGCTACACATGCATTTAACCATTGATCCAAATTAAGACCAACTCGTATTAAATAATCAATACTTCGACATTGAATTTGTAAAAATAAAATATTTGTTACATATGTAGTTTGTGCTGTAATAAGTATAAGAAATTTAATTAGAAATATACTTGTATTAAATAATGTTGTTATTGATGAACCAAGAAGATAAATTCCACAACCAGTTTTTTTTAAATCTTTTTGTATAAATGTTAAGATAGAACAAATACCATTAATAGTTCCTATGAGAGTAATAATCATAACTAAAGCAAAACTTATTTGAACAATAATTGGTTGTTGTATTATAGAAACAAATGGTTGAATATGATAACCAAGAATAGCATCAAGTGAAAGACTATGTCCATCTGAAGGAAATTCACATCGTGATCCATAGAAACATGATGGACAAACGCAGATCGATGTTTGTGGACACGTTGAACTATCTTGCAAACATTGACCACCATTTTCACATATACTTCGACCAGAACAATCACGTTTTAATGTATGATTAGATTCTAAACAATTTGTTTGTCGTTGATTATTGAATTGAACACAAAAACAAATATAAATATCATCATAAAAACATGAAAGTTCTTTCGAATGATTTTGACATATGAAATGATAAAATTTAATACGACGAATAAGATGAAGTTTAGCAAATGATTCATTAAATACTTGACGAATATGTAGACAAGAATCAGATGATTTGATTTGTTTTTCAATAATATTCGATTTATTATGATTTTCATCAAGATGAATTAAATAATATTGATTGAGAAATAATTCAACAAAACTTATATGAACAGTTTTTGCCCAATAGATAGTTATTGGATCTCGATTGATTGGAATTTTTTTAAAAGTAATACCTTTCTCTGATTCTTGTCTATGTTTCACTTCAATAAAATGAATAAACATTGTTTCAGGTATATCAATATCATTTGAAAATGATAAAATCATTTTAAAAGATGAATATTCACATAGTTTGCCATAAAATTCTTTTGAACAGATACATTCAAATGTATTTCCAGGTGAAACATGTTGATCATAAGGTATGCATGTACCATTATTTCGACATGGATTATTTAAATGACATATTTCATCAGAAATCAAACATTGAGGACCCCATTTATCTATTGGACAAATACAAATTGAACGTTGATTTGCTGATATACCATGACATAATGAATCCGATGAACAATTACATTCATATTCAATTGTACAAAGTCGACCAATCCATCCTTTAAAACACTTACAAAATGTTCTATTATTTGTATCTTCAAAATATCGAATACATTCACCATGTAAACATCCATCAATAAAACAATTTTTCATTGGATAACCTTTATATGGAATATTTAATAGACTGCCAATACGTTGTACAGGTAAAAATAGAAATGGTATGTCAATAAAGAAACTTCCTCGATAGTTTAATGATAATTTTTCATAAATATCGATATGTATTGTATATTGTTTGGATTCATTTTTTGGTCGATTTGAATAAACTAAATAGATATCAAATGATGTTTGACAATTTTGCATTGGAAAATATGTTATTTGTTCATATGAATGAATAATTCGTTCATTTGTATTGTCCATAAGTGAAACAATGAGAAGAAATTGTGTTTGCCAAGAATCAGAAAATGTTTGAAGTTTCATTGTAAAACTAACTCGTTGATTTTGATATTGACAATGTGAACCATAATAATTTGGAAGACATAAACATGTTGTACGAAATAGATTTTTGTTAATATCTAAGATGACTTTCAAAGGTACACCTCTATAACAATGTCCGTTTAGATCTCGATCGATCTCATCGATGAGAGAATCCGCTAATGGAGATTTTCTATCTTCATCTTTAAATATTGATTTCACCTGAGCGAGAGAAAAATGCACAATTTCAGGTCTTGGAGTAAATCTGAAAAGATAACATATTTGCATATTATTATAATCAAGAGATGCAAAATCGCCTCGATTACAGAAACCATTTCTGAAAATAACAGGAAAAAACGTAAGTGGTTCACAGAGTTTGTCCATTTCCCAGTCTGTACATGTTATATCGGTATTACAGATTTCATGGCTTTGAATACAAACGGGTAAACGAATCTTTCGATCTTCACAGTAGAATCCATTATCATAGGTTTGAGTGTTATATCGACATAATTGTGGTTCATCCGTGGCACCAAGACAATCAATGTTGCCATCATTACCTTGGTCCATCGAGAGACACATAAATTTACGTGTAATAGCTGATAGACATAAAAAACTATGAGCTGAACAATTCAAACCTAATAAAAATTCATGACAATCAATTTCATCAGCTCCATCATAACAATCCCAATAACCGTTACAACGAGTATATGCATTATTACACACCCATTGATTACATTCAGTTTCATCTGTATAATTTTGTCCATCAATAAGTATAGGATTTAAATCATTGAAACCATTACAAATTGTTGGAAATGATATGAGTTCTCGAATGGATTTCATTTCTATATTTTCATCAGGACATAGAAAATGTTGAGCATCTAAATACCCACAGTCACATTTCGAATCTCTAATTAACTTTCGAGAAATACATTTATTTGTATTGGGACATATGAAATGCGTTAAAGATTGTTCTTTCGAACAAATTTCATTAGTTAAAATATTTTTTTGCCTATCTTCATCATCTCCATAATCACAATCTTCAAATTGATCGAAGATACGAATTTTTGCTATACATTTCGAAGAATTTAAACATTGGTACATCGTTCGATTGTCACAGAATATTGTGTCATTGCGTAAAATTGTATTACATTTAGAAAGATAAATCGATATTTGATGAATATAATCCCAAATCATTTCAATTGAATTTTCATTTGAAATAACATTAGGTAAAATATCTTGAACACGACGACATAGACTATTGTTAAAATGAATAATCTTTTGATTTGCATTGAAGCCACCACATAATTGCTCATTGTAACATATATAGTCGGGTGCATTTACTCGTGTTTTCTGTTGAACAACGTATTGTTTTGTATATGCTAGATAGACATGACCAAAGACAATTGCTGCAGATGGTACATAAAACATGTCCGGACAACTTTCATTAATTACTTTCTGAAAATATTCTTTCGAATAGATATTTTCACAATCATCCATCCCCCCAACAAAAAATCTAAGATAACAGTAAAGTGTAAATTCACACCTATTTGATATTAACTTATCTGGTTGTGGTATCATGTGATGAACGAAAAAAAGTCTACGGTCACGCCCTTCAAAATAGGGTCCAAAATGACCAGTGCCATTATAAATAACTACTTCTTCGTTGATAAATTGTGGTCGGATAGGGTCGTATGTTAATCGTAGATATGGATCCCAGTCGAACTTCTCTCTTGTATCTGATTGATCAAAACACTCAGCACCAACTGCATTATCATCCAAAAATACTGAAGATATGCATTGACCATTTCGACATCGATATTCGTTTTCTTTACATTGATTCGTTTCCATTTGCCAGCAATGTTGTTCATCGACTCCGTCCGTACATTGAATGAAACCATCACAGATTTGATTCCAATCAAGGCATAGCAATATTGAACCAAAACGACAATTTAAATGACGATAACATAGTAAATCTTCTCTTGGATATTTCAATACTAAATAAAATCTATGAATTAATTCGTGTACTGATGGAAGTTTTTCCTTTGTTCTGAAAGGAAATAAATATTGACATTGTGGACCAAATCTTGGTGATGTACAATTATAAAAAGCTTTGGTCGATAAAAATATATTGTTTGAAGTTGATAATTGATTCAAATAGAATTGATAAGATTCTATAATATCTATTGATGCTGACCAATGATATAATTGTAGACTGGTTATATTTAATGCAGCCAGCTGAGAAAAATTAAATTTTTGATCTCGTGTATTTTCCTGAATCTTCCATGTGGATGGCCATTCACTTAAACATAATGAGGTCATCTGATGGAAATTTCGAGAAAAAGGATGCAGCTCAAGAAGGAAAGGCTTTATTACAGGCTGAATCGACATTGAAATATAAAGACAGTCATGTTGTAAGTCTGTATTAATTTCATCAATATTTGTCCATTCAGTCAGTTGAAAATTAATTGGGTATAAATTTCCATATGAAATTATAGCCATAAAACAAAACAAAATTTTCACCAAAAACATCACTATCAATTGATATCAAACACTTACTTGAGTCGGCTTAGAATCAAAACGAAGAAAAACAAAGTTTGAGACGCATAAAATAGGAGAAAATGTTTCCCTATTTGATGAGATCATTCATCATAAACTTAATAAATGCAAATATTTCTAATAACGTTAGAAAAATTAAAATCATGGTTTTTTCCCAGACTCATCAATCATAAAAGATTAGAATAAATTAAGAATATGCACGTACGTGTTTAATATATAGAAAAAAAAGTACAAGAATAACTTAGATGTAATTGTAAATCATATTTTGGGGTGTGGGTGTGGGTGAGTGCAGATGTGAGTTTGAGTAAGTCCGTGGGTGTATCTTATCTCTTGCACCCACAGTCACATTCACACCCCTTATTAAAATAAAATAAATGTGCTTTGATGATGATGATATTTGAAAAGAAAAATAATTATAATAAAATTCAGAAATTATTTATTGTTTATGTCTTTAAAACGCTTAATACAGTTCTGCACTGTTTAAAGCACTATTATCAGTTCCACCAGTGATTAATATTTTTCCATTTTTTAATACGGAAGCTGTATGAATGCTCCGTGCACTATTCATAACATCCATAATTGTCCAAGTTCCTGTTGATGGATTGTACAATTCAGCAGTATTTAAAGAATTAGTACCGTTATAACCACCAGTAATTAACACATCCCCATTTGGTAAGACAGATGCTGTATGAAAATGTCGTCCATTATTCATGTTGACGGTAGATGTCCAATTTCCTGTCGATGGATCATACAATGCAGAACTATTCAGAGCAACAGCTCTAGAACTACTTCCACCAGTAATTAATACTTTTCCATTTGCCAGTACAGATGCTGTGTGACTACAAAGAGCGTTATTCATGACAGCAGCAACTGTCCATGCTCCTGTCGATGGATCATACAATTCAGTACTATTTAAATAATCATTCGCACATCCACCAGTAACAAGTACTTTTCCATTGACTAATACGGATGCTGTATGTTGATAGCGTGGGTATTTCATATTGCCAGTAGTTGTCCAAGTTTCTGTTAATGGATCATATAATTCAGCACTATTTAAATAATGACCATGAGAATCTCCACCAGTAACTAGTACTTTACCATTTGGTAAGATGCTTGCTGTATGGCCAAAACGTGTATAACTCATACTACCAGTAGTTTTCCAAGTTCTTGTCAATGGATCATACCACTCAGTAGTATTTTGATAATAACCATTACCATTTCCACCAGTAACCAATACCTTTCCATTTGTCAATATCGATGATGTATGACCAAACCGTGCATAAGTCATGTTTTGAGTACCGCTCCAAATTCCTGTTGATGGATCATATATTTCAGCAGTTTTCAAAGCAAGAGGATGACTATTAATTCCACCCACAATTAATACTTTTCCATCTGGTAATATAGATGCTTTGTGCATATATCGTGCATCAGTTATATTACCAGTATTGATCCATTCTAGATAAATATATATTATAAAGCACTCTCAATGATTTAAGTGTATGACGAAACTTATGTTTGTTCACTCACTTGTTAACGGTGGACATAATTGTCGATCAATCATCGACATTGGATAACAAACAGGATGATTTTTACATCGAGGATGATGAACACAAATATGATTAGGTTCATTACATATATTGCTTGAAGAATCACATGGTAAAAGTGTAGAACATGATATTTCGAAAGAGCCACAAATACTAGTGTGATTCGTATTTGCCATATAAAGACAACCACAAGCCGTGTTTATCGAGCATTGTTTATATTGAGCACTGCCATCGCATATATGAGAGTTTATTTGAACTAGTAATGAAATAAACTAAAAACTGAACATGTAAAATTGACTGAAAATCAAACCTGAAATACTAAAATATGAATATTAGAAAAATCAAAGGTAGAATTTAATATGACTTACTTAATAAGAACGAAAACGAAACAATAGATTACACTTTTACACATAGTTGATACTGAAAAGAGACAATATTGTGAGAATCGTTTTTCTTTTTATTTCTAATACACAGCTGTGATTCTAAGCCTCATCGATAAATAGAAATTCAATATTTTATTAATATATCTTTATGATGATGATGATGTGAAAAAATATAAATATTGTGCACATATTACTCAAGGTGTGGGTAGAAAAGAGACACCCACCTATCCTCTCAATTAAAAACTACATAAAACGTGATACAATGCAACAATACAAGACAACATTGAAATGATATGTTATTTCATTGATTTTTCTTATTCTGTTTGTAGTCGCGTCACAGCGGCAGGATAAGTTTGAGCGTTACGATAACGTCGTAGCCATCGATTAATCCATAGATGAATCTCGTTTCTGAGTTCTGGCATTGCCATTGAAGATGATAATGGAGAAAAGAGTACAGCAAGATAAATCAAACCTACTAACAACCAATTCCCTTGCAGTTCATATAAAGTTTGATTTGGATGTAATACAGTAATCACTGATGAAATGCTAATCGGTACCCAGGAAACATACAATACTCCGGTAACGGATAAAAGTTGTAATAACATTTTTTTGTTCTTTTTCCATACATTTCTTTGAAGCATTCGTCGCTTTTGATAAATAACTCGTACAATGAGTAAAATATTAGAAGTACAAATGATAAATAAAGGTGCAAGTAAAGCATAGATCCATGAAGCTGTACTTGGAATTGGTTGTAATGTATAACATGCTGTTCCACATGCCCAAGAAGTATAATCAAAATGATTTTCACATGGATAATAATTTACCATACCGATCATAAAGAAGAACGGGCTGATAATTAAGATAAGTATTGGTAGATAATGTAATATAATCTTATATCTAATAAGAGAATAGTCAATCGATATATTCTATAGTTCTTGTCGACTTACTTTTGTAAAAATTGAGAATGAAATATGAGTAAATATCGTTCTATTGACAAATAAGCATTTAATTGAACAGAACATATATTAAGAGCAGAGATTAAAATGAGCCAATATTTGCAAAAAATATCGGACGCAATTGCTACATATCCATGATAGAGATACATAAGTGTAAGAGGAAGATCGAATATAGCCTATAAGAATATTTTTATATGAATAATATTTTCTGAAATAAATCTTTACCTGAATGAAATAAACGAAGAAAATACAAATAACCAGATGATTGTTGAGTCGATTTTGTATTTGTTTCTGTCGTATAATATGATAAAGAACAAAACATGAACTAGCAATAGATGGAAAAATCAGAATGATTAAAAAGATAAATGTAAGTTTCCGACTAAGGTCAATGTTGAATATAGATCCAATATTGTTCATATCGATCATCGAAGATGAATTCATTTTTTAATATTCTTATACTATAATCTAGGCAGAATACGAAAAAGACAAGAGGAGACAGTTACTTATTTGTCTCTGTGTAAATCTATGTAATAGAGTTGATTGTTTCTAATTAATACTCTGTTATTCATATATATGATGTGCTGCTCTTAATGGTAGGAAAATGAGTATTCGTGTGGAATCGTTAAGAAATATCGAAGGATGTCATTAGCATGTTCTTTTCAATCTGTATCCGATAATATTAACAAATATAATGATAGTCACGCACCTCTATTCATAATAGAAAATGAACCAAACTGGAATCATTAGTTCACACAATCATCAGTTATAAATATATGTAGAAATGTTTGTTCTTTAAGTTTATATTTCATAATAGTTTTTTAATTAAATAGTTAACGAAGAAAAGTGTAATTACTCATGTAGCCGGCTATTGCATGATCATGAAAAAACAATATATTATAATGGGAAATAATGAGTCTGATAGTCACCTGTTTATTTTAATTGATAATTATTATAATAAAATATTTCTAATAATAGAGTTCTGTGAAACACGAGCTAAAAGGGTGTGGGTGTGGATGTTATAATTATCACTCACACGCTTATATCCACACTCTACAACAACAAGAATTTATCCTATTGCGAAAAAATCAATCGATCAGATACAATGACTACATCATTAGTTAGTGGAATCCAGCTATGAAATTACGGGATATATTATAATTCTACTAAACTATTTCATGTTACAATCCACACGATTAAATTATATTTTCTATGAAATAAAAAAGAATCAAAGTAAAAACTGAGGAGATACATTTACAATTTTAGCAACGAATTAAACTCATTTGATAGGTTTGCCTTTAATACTATCTTTAATAGAGAAAAACAGGATAGGCATGCCAATATTTTGATAATCAACTGTAGAATAGACATTTTTTTACTTCATCTAAATAATTTGTAATTGGTTTAAATCTGCGGATGTGGGATGTGGAGTGTGCGTGTAGGTGCAGGTTTTAGGTATGAGATTCATCTCATCAAGTACACTCACGCCCTCAGGATGGTGAATGTGATTCATATGAATTTCGAGTCTTAAAACGTTAATACATTTTAATGAAATAAAACATAAACAGTTGGTTCTAGAAATTATGTTTTCAGATTTTTCTTCTTTGAAAATAATTTTGTTCTGCAAGAGCTAAGGGGATGAGTGACGAGTCTGAATCAGACAAGTTCTGAAATAAACAATGTTTTTACGAGTTAAACAAGAATACTTTTTCTCGAAGAAAGAGCAAGTTTGTAAATATTATCGTTGTGAAATTCATTATTCTCAAATAAAAAGCTTTTTTAACACATAAAAATGGGTGTGGGTGTAGTTGGGAGGATAGAATTTACCCATCCACACCTACACCCACATATCAATCTTTACAGTTATGGAACAAAGAAAAGTTTACGACTAAAGAAAGACTTTATTTCTATGTAGATAAATAGAAGAATGAGTTTTGTAACAGTATTAAGGATAGAGAACTGTTTTATTACCAACATAGGTGGCCACTTTATGATATTGATAACAACGAAAATAATATATAAAAGGACATATTCGTGCATACATCATTTTTCTTATCATATATACTAGTCTTTTGCAAGAAAACTAAAGATGATAAAAGGTAGGAGTCGCAAAAAGATAAAAATGTTACTTCATTATTGCGTTTATGTCTAATTTTCAAGAATAAAAAATGTTATCATTCTTCATCATTTGAGTAGTGATTTTTTACAATCTAATTAACATCCCAACTCACACCCGCATCCATACCTAGCCACTTATTCGGTTTGTCACGAAGAAAGACATATATTTCAGATACATTTGGCGTCCCAAGCAATGGCAACATTTACCAGTGACGCAAATACGCCTGTGTGGCCAGCAGAAGATGGAGAACACTACTTTCGTGATCTTGTCATCCACCCAATCCGTCAAAAAGGTCCCACTTGTGTGTCCACTTGTCTGGCCATGCTCACTGGCAAGAGACCCGAAGATTTTCAAGGCAACATAAATACGCAAGATCCTGTTTCCTGGTCGGCTGCTCTGAAGCCATATGGAATGAAATTGGCTTATTGTCCTCATGATGCGCGCAAAATGAAGTTTTACATCGAAGAACTGATCGCCTTAGATGACTTATTCGCCCTCAGCTTCTATACTACACCAGATTCAGAGGATATTCTAGCCGATCCAAATAGTGATGGCTTTGTTACTCAATCGCATTTTATATTACTACATCGGGACAAGATCTATGATTCAAATCGTTATAGATGCGAACCAGCACGTACCCATCGCTGTGTTGACTATCATACCAAGCGCATTTTTCGAGTTTTACCTGTTACACATGCTCGTGGTCTTTGAGTTTGGGCAGTTCGCATAAGAATGAGGAAAAGACAAGACGTTTCGCGCTGTTTTTTATTTATTCGCTCATTTAAATATAATCTGTTCAGCTTACAAGAAATCAGTGATACTTTCTCATGCAAAAAAAGGATAGGTGTGGGTGGGTATAGGCTTTTCTCTTTTGCGCATGATCCTTACCAACACTCACTTACACACACTCTTAATACATATCATTAATAAAAAAATTCTTCATTTCTCGATTATTAAAAGAACTTCTTGAGGGTGTGGGTGTGGTATTAGTATATTAACCATAATACACTCACACTCACACCCACAGAGATGATCAACATGATTTTCTCTATTTATATAATACTTAAGATTTGTGACTGATTTGTTTCATTCTTTTAAATAAATGTTAATAATCTTTTCATGAGTATTGTTAAACAGATGATTTCACATGGAAAAAAAACATTTTTAACTTCGACAGTAGATCCTATGTGAATTCATCATTCTTGTCGGCGATCACAAAGTTGTTGACCAAAAACGTTCGCTTATTGCTTTCTCTTGTCTTGTGTTATGTTATGATATTACAGTATGTGTGTACTAGAACGTGAGTATCAATATTTTTCATCAAAAACATTTACTTTGTTTTTTTCGATTAGCACTGTTTTTCATAAAAAAAAGTGTATCAAATGACATTTACCCTTTTAGAGTTGTGGTCACAAGGTGAATGTGAAATTAAATTTAGATATTTTCTATATACTACCAAAACAAATCAAAGGAAAGACATTAGTAATAAGTGTGAATTTTATATTTGTGTTCTATTGCATGAATAGTAACAAAGAGTTACTTATGTCTCTTCATATATTTTTCTATGACATGTACATATTAAATATTGTCATGTGAGGACAGTAGTTACTTGTTTTTGTCTAATAAAAACAATTTTGTTCGCTTCTCTGTCACTATATATATACACACACCTATTCTCATAGTTTCACAAATCAGTTCTCATCTTACTCCAGTTTTATTCTTCACTACATTATTACTATTAATATGCCAGGCTGTGGTTGTGGATGTGGATGCGGTTGTGGTTGTGGATGTGGTTGCGGATGTGGCTGCGGCTGTGGTTGTGGTTCTTGCTGTAGTTCATGCTGTGATCCTTGCTGTTGCTCTTGCTGTGACCCTTGCTGTTGTGATCCATGCTGTGGTTCATGCTGCTGTGGTCCAAAATGTTGTGTAACTAAAACTGTGTGCTGCTGCAAACCATGTTGCAAAGTCATCAGAAAGAAAACTGTCACCGTTAAAAGATCATGCGCCAAAGTTTGCTGCTGTTGATCTCAACATTTTTGAACTTTATCCATGAACTCACTCCTCGTACTATTTTTTTTCTCTCCTCTATTTCCCACATGACCATCATATTGTTCATCCACATCTTTCTTTTTCTTATTTTATTCTACATTTTTATTTGTTTCTTGCACAATCGGAAAGAAGATGTATCACAACATCTTCTTTATTCTTCTTTCTTATTTTCCTCTGTTCATCTCTCTCTCTCACTTCTATGTGTACCTGAACAGGATGGATATGAATAGCTAGTTCTTTAAAATAAAATGACTTAGTGGATGAATAAAATATTCTACTTCTCACTTGATCAATTCAGTTACAAAATGGCCTTGTAATAATAAAGAAGAAGATATGTTTGTTCGTTCTTTATGCACTTGGTTCCTGTACGAGTAAGTGCAATCAAGCTTTGCACAATATACCGTTTCGACTATAAAGAGAATTAGAACTTCGATAAGTTTATTTTTATGCTGTACAATAATAAAGCACATTACTATATTTTTACTTTTTATTATACTATAAACAGTCTAACTGATTTCCGTGCAAACAGCATATTGAGTGTAAACCGAAGCATTTTTCTTCCAATCATCAAATAGTATCTTCAGGATGGGTGTGAGTATCGATCTGTTCTTCTACTATACTCACACTCACCTCACCCCACACCCACCCTCAAGATAATAAATTACTTTTCAACTTGCATTGTTTTTATTTTCTATCAATGCTTACTCACTATATTCATTTCATTTTTTTGAAAAAGAATTTTTATGATAGTTGTTTTCAAAGTTCCAAATTCAATTGTCATTTGGATTATATTCATTAGTTGTCAGTTTGACTAGATGACATTAGATTCACATTCGACATTGTATATCACTTATGCAGTCGTAATATAATTCATTTGTAACGAAATTTTTTCAATTTTAGTTTTATATCAAACAAAAATTTCTTTGTTCGTCTTTCAAATGGTATTTAATACGATAAAAAAATATATTCTTCTTTACTTCTTCAAATAATGCATATGCATTGAAATACACAATACTTGAAAATCTCATCAAATATTTGCTCACTTTTTTCTTATGATAACAAAGGATTTATTTGAAATCAGTTTAAGAAACCAGGGTATAAGAATTGATTTTGTATTCATATTTATTCAATCTTTTCTAATCACGATTATTCATAATATACTAAATGAAGTATTGCAAGTATATAATTTTCGTCAGGAGGAGAATCGATTATATTACTGAAGAAAAAAATATTTGCATAATATCGATTATATTTCATTTGAAGCATTTTCGTTATTAAAGGTACAGTATTCTTATTTTCTTACACTCATAATGACAATCACACCTCTCGCTTTTGGCTATGCTAAAGATCCATGGACAGTTTATTTTGCTGGTCAAAAAATAGAAGGTGCATCAGCCATATCTTTTGAAGTATTAAGTGATGGTTATGCAAAAGATCCATGGAATGTTTACTATATAGGTCAGAAAATAGAAGGTGCGTCAGCAATATCATTTCAATCATTAGGCCAAGGTATCGCAAAAGATGCATTTACTCATTATTATTGTGGACAAAAATATAATGATTTAACCCCACCCATGCATAATTTTCATTAACTTTATCAACAACGAAAAAATCAATTAATTATAACATCTTTTTTTATATAAGTTCGAAAGAGTTCAATTATTATTTATATTTTATTTAACAAAAACAACTATTATTAAGCTTCATATACTTCTTATCGGTACATCTTACTATTTAAAATTATCTATAAAACACAAATGATGAGTTCTAATGTTTATTAATATTAATTAAATCACATACATATCTTTGTAAGCTATGAAAACGATTGCACTTTATTTTATTTTGTCTTTCATTCATGATACTTCAGAATTATTCCTATTTATTGTATTTTAATCGAAGTATTTTATTCTCACTCTTGAAAAACAATCGGATGTGGGTGATTGCGAAATGAATGAAGTCTTTACGTCTACATCCTCTCTTTACATCGAAATAATGCGTTCTAATTAAAAATAATCCTAAATTCAGTAAAAACTAAGATTACATAGATAAAAAAAATTATGAAATAGTTCGACTCGATTACTGCGATGGCACAATTTCTGTATCTATATGACAATCTCTAAAAGACTGATCAAACAGATAGTTGACATTTGTAATAGTACAAGATATTTTTCAAAAGTAGAATAGATTATCAAAAGTTTATAAATAATAAAGAAAAGAAAAGTTATTAATAAAAGTTGAATGACAAATTTACGAGTGGTACGTTAACTACAATCATATTGTATCAAAATATCATAGTTGAATTTGATCAGATTGTTATCGATATGGACAGGCGAAAATGAGTACAACAGAGCAGATGTTTCTGAAATACGAGAATATATTGATGCACTCAGTGGAAAGAGAAAATAATTGATAAAGGTAATAAGTCGACCGAAATAAACATTGGCAAGCCTGATCGATAATTTAATAGTTGTTATAAGAAAATTGCAAATTAATAAACATATTACACTGAAAGAATGTCTTTTGATAAAGTCTTTTGGAAAACAGTGTTTTTTTTCTGGATTATTTCAAGAAATATTTTATAAATTCTCTGATCTTTTTTATATTTGATTATATTTTATTACGGATACTTATACACTTGAGAAATAAGTCAACTAAATTGTGAGAGAATAAATATATTCGACTATAGTTGCAGATTATTATCTTTGACGATTAGATATATAGACTCAAAAATAATCTCTTAAAAAATGAATAAAATTCAATGTATTTAAACAATCGAATCAATAATTTCAAATATTAAAATGCAAGCCTTGACTCGGACTCACCCATCTCTAGGTTTTACTCACATCCACACTTCCAGTGCCAATTTACACAATAAAACAAATATGTGTAAGTGCACTGTGGTTGTTTGTAATTGCTACCCGATTGGACAGAACAAGATCAACTTGATTTTAAGCGATGAGCTTTTCCTTTCTTTGCAATAGGGTAAACTACGGAAAGTATGTTTGAAAGAAATTAATCAAGTAAAAGATCAATAACAGAGTTGAAATTATGATCGTGATACTTCATTTTTCATAATCACTCATACGACTTTGGGGACACTCTCTAATTGTAAACATAACTAACATTCAATCTGCTGTAGATGCTTATCATTTGATAATACTTGTGTCAATGATTTAATATTTATGAGTCTAGGTGTGGGTGGAGATGTGGGGAAAAAAGAGAACATAGAATACTAAATCATACTCATACATCCACATCCACATGCACACTCACCTACCCACATGCGCACACTCACCCATATCTATACAAAAAATATGAAAAAAACGATTCAATATTCGAGAGCAAAGTTTATTTGCAACATCAAAATTGCACTTCATCATGTGGGATAAAAAGAAGGGACGATAGTCGACAATTAGACAAGCATTTGTTTGATTGACTGCATGTCAAAAAAGCAAATTTCAAATTAGATAGGAGTAGTAACATTTACGAAGGAGTTGGGAATGTATCCTTCTCTTGACCAAACCATGTACAGGCGTATCCTTTATAAACACCAACACCCATCGCTTTCATTGGCGGATGTTGCCATATTCCTTGCTGGATCATCACAGCGTTGTGGCCTGAACTACTTTTCCAACTGTTTACGGCTTCCGTTGGTGTAACTGACGATGTTTTTCGCAAAGGATGTAAATGGCCAAATGATATTTCAAAGCCGTTAAACTTATAATTACTTATTTCAGTTGGTTTACTCCACATTAATTGTCCTTGTCGGTGATCAGGCGTGTATCTGACGGCTTTCCATTTTCCTTTATTACTCCAGCTATGCATATTACCACCAGCAACATCTGGATTGTTCTCAATTATATCGACAGCATGTGTATGAGCAACATAAGCAAGATTCACAGATGGTTCGAGTGATGGTAAACCATGGTGTTGACGGTGTTTATTGATAAGCATGAATATTTCTTTTTCTGTGGCATCCATACCATGAAACAACGTTTTCTGCTCTTCATTACCTTCGAATTAAAAGTAGTATGCAACATTATAGGCGATCGAATATCGATGTGATATCTGCATCTGTAACCTATCCCACTCTTTTCTCAATGAAAGAATCAGAAATCGTGACAATAGGCATTGGAAACAAAACCAAAATGTCCCTTCAACAGTCACATTCGAAATGTTGACTACTGCACTCTCACAAAAAACAAGTTTCGTTTCAGTGTGTCTTACCTTTCGCCTTCTCTGACGACGTGTCCTTACTATCTGACGTTGTTTTCTGTCCTGAATTGTCTTCCATCGCTTTCGATTTGTCGTCTGCAGGTGGTTGTGCTTTCTCATGAAACGAACGTAGTTCCTCCAATAACATACGATGCGCTCGAGGAGTGATATCATCTTTGATAGATTTTACATCCCCTAACCAACCATGCTCAGCAACATCGTCTAATGCTGATTCGTATATATTTCTTTTGTTTGTAATATTGCATTGGTTCAAGGATGAAACGACTTCATCACGATAATATTCACGTACCGCACGAAACAATGTCGATCCGCTTTTCAACTGTTCATCCATAACACTTTTAATGATATAATCGGAGAATTTCTTGATCGATTGCAAACCATCATTGGTAATCGTCGACCATAGATGATCAAAGACATCGCCTTCTTTCATACATTCATCATCGAGTCCTTCGAACAGAAGCTGCAGAGGTATTGATAACATTGCAAAATTTTTCGTGCAGTCACCTCCGTCCACTATGCGACTCATGACACGATCGTATAAATCATGATTTTCGCCCTCTTTATATTCTCGCAGAAATGTCACAAACCATGGACTGTCTTCACTAAAACGTGCTTGCAGCGTTTTTTCGAAGTGCTGTTTCAATGACAACATCAATGGGCTATTGTTGTTATCCATCGTTTCTTTGTAGATTTTGGGTATAATATCTTCTCGATATTCGACCAATGTTTGTCGACCATCATACAAGATACTGTTAACAATGTCATCTTTATGTTCATTACCATCTAATGATAAAATGTTGGCGATCTCCTCTTTCATCAGCATTTCTTCGTTATCATCATCATCAGTAACACTGCTGTCGCTTAATTCTTCATTAGTTGCAGCCATATATCTGTGGACATAAACAGAAACAGAAACAGAAACAGCAAATATTGTATGTGTTCGTGTGGATTACATTCCGTCGGATCCAAATCGAAAGAGATATGTTATCAACATAATATTTTTTTGAATTTCTTTAATTTTTTATTCACTTCATTCAAAAAGTCTTTAATTTATTTATGACAGTAAAAGGAAAAGCAACAACAAAACTATTTTCGAAGCAACTAGAGGGTGTGGGTGTGGGTGTGGAGTCATCCTTGATCCATTCATATACACACCAACATCCTAGAGAACTTTTCTAAAGGAACAGAAAGCTGTATGGAGCTTAATTTTTCAGTACAGATAAATTACTACCAATTATAGTTACAGTACAGTTTCAACTCTCAATCTTTATCCAAACACAAGATATCAACCGTCAAAAGCGCCTAAAATAGTGGTTTTTGATCTTATGATCACGAGCCATAGAATATCAACGACTCAACTGTTAGAGCTGAAAGTTGTTTAGAGGACGGCATTCCTTGATATGTGCATATGCAGCAAATCTGAGCTTGATCAATCAAGCTATTGTTGAAATATGGAGCCTATGAAACTATCTCTGTAGGAGCTCTTCAGTTTTAGGGTTTTTCGTAAACAACTTATTATGCATTGAAGATTCAATATTTGTTAATACAATTTGTGGGGAATATCATGAAACTATTGCCTCGAGAGTGGGTGTGGGTATTATTCCCATTCAACATCGACAATGGTATTCACATCCACAAGTTGGATACGCTTAGGCATTCTGACTAATCGCAGTGGGTATGCAAGATATTGGTATTATGATATCTCTTGATAGCTCCTAAAAAGTTATAAATACTATTTCCTTTCAGTCGAATCGAATAACGTTGAAGGATATTTCTATTTGCACTGAATATGAACAAGAATTAAGTGTAGGAAAACAATAAGGTAATTAGATACAGACCGCTGTTAAAAACAAACTATTTAATCAGTTTTAATGCTGAATCAAAATAAAACTCGTTAAACTAAACGTCACAAACCCAAACCATTGAGATTTGTGTTATGTCTATCTTCAAATAAACAAGAAGAGCAGAAGATACTACGAATTCACTACACATTCACATTTTTTTTGTAATGAAACAGAAAACTTACTTTTTATGTTCAGTGCTGATATATCTGAATTAGATTGTTTGAAGTATATGCAACAAAAATATTAATGTCTTGTAACGATACTTGCTCAGAAGAAAATGATAACAGTCAAAATATTTTTATAAAACATCCAACGCATTAAAATCTTGCATACATGAGTGTCAATATATACTCAGTTTCTTATCTAAAAGTCTATGTTGGAAACTATTATCAATTTAAAAAACGAAAAAACCCGTCTATCTTGTTATCTTCTACCTTTGCCCTTCAACCAAAAATGTATGTGTAAGTGTAGGTATTCTATTTTATATATACCCACACCTTCACCCTTATCCTCACGTATATAAATAACGTAAATACCATGAAAAAAACAATCTAATCTAGTGTATCGCTTGGTTTTCAAGAAAAGTACATAATGAAATCAAATATTTTTATTAATCAGAGTGTTAGTAAGATAGAGCATAAGCAATTAGATACGCCTCTCTAGGATAAAAGTAAAAGCGAATCAGTAAGTTCATGTTCGATAATTTATTTCATCATTGTAGTCTTGAAAATGAGGATTAACGTGGAGGTGGGACATTTTGTGGAAACGATCCCATCATATTGCCAGCTGGACCATACTGTGCTACCACAATTACTTTTCGTCCTCCATCTGCAAAACCTACTCCCATACCCAGCTTTTCACTACTCTTCCAAACAACTTGAGTGAAATGGCCTGTCGACATTGAAAATCCTTGTCGATTGAAGTTATAATCTTTGATTTCGTCGTACCATGACTGAGTAGCTTTGGTACCTATATTATGGAAAAAAAAGATTCAAAGAAGACAAAGATTGATCTGAAAGATTCTCACCAAATCCAGTATTTTCCGTTGCTGCTGAGCTCCATGCTGAATATAAGTTTTCGCCTAAACTATTTCGATCTGAACTGTGCTGGAATCGACCGCTACGCGCCAAATAGTCCGCATAGGCTTGAGCTTTTCGATTAATATCATCGTCCAGAACAAGAGCAGGACAACCATGTCGCTTTCTGAGTGTATTATGAAGTTTCAAGGCTTCTATTTGACATGCATTCTGTGCTGCAGTAAAACCAGCACGCGCTACGAATGGTGACTTGGAGTCTTCTGGACAATCTGATTTAGTTTTGTCATCAATGGGTTGTGGTAGCAGTTCTAGTTTGTGTTCATGTCCTTTTTGTTGACATTGAGTGCACAAATCATAATTACCACATGTTTTACAAATATAGCGTTTGCCAAGCAATGGTTTCATTTTACATCCATCACATGTAACCGTTGGCCATACAAAATTATCTTAATGAAACATATCAGAACTTATAGTATTATTAGTAATGCACCAGATGCTATCAATATATTGAGGATGTGAATTTGGGTGTTACTGAAAATGACAGTGTACACCACCGACTAAAAACGTCGCTCACATTCGTTGTAGTAAGATTATATTTAAATAAGAGAAATACAAAATCTGGAACGTTTTCATAAGAAAGATTACTTCGCAAGTGCATGTTCACCAAAGGAGTTTTAAAGAATATTCTAACATGTATTCATCTTTTCATATACTAAACTCTATATGTTCATGTCAATGCTTATATCCACACTCTAAAAAATTGATTTGTTATCGAGCTTGTCTCTAGATTAGAAACCTTCGAGGGTTTTTACCGTTTTATAGAATTTAACAAATATTGGATAGTGATTAACTAAACTTTGTTAAGCTTGATAAAACTGTACGAAACCTTAAAGGTTCTTAACCTGGATGAAGGTTCAGTAATAAACTGAATTTTTTAATGTGTCGCTGATAAGAAAAGCAAACTATAATGTTGGACAGTTTAATTTTATTCTGAGGCTGCATCTATACATGATCTATAAAAAGTATAATCACTCCTACAGTCAATCTTTGCCTATTTAAACATATAACAGTTTGCTTCTTAGACCTAAGTCACACAAATACATTTCTATTTGCTTGTACAAAAAGAAATGAGATAGTTTACTGTTTACGTATATATTGAAGTCACGTAGAGTCAATACTCAGTTTTATATTACTTTGAAAATAGTAATGATGATATGAGATTGTAATACTGAGCTATGTCAGTTGGAAAGCGTCAAAGTTCAGTGTGACTTATACCAAAGCACGGAGCTTTGATAATCGATGTTCCTTATGTATCATAATCAGAGCACTTATATGGTAGATTAGGGATTTGAAGCAAGAAAACTTCAAAAGAAACTTCAAAATAAGTTTCAAATACCTTGCTGTTTGCCGGATGTCTCATCACTTTTATCCAACGTTGACGCAGCAGCTGCCACTTTTGCGTTGTCTTTTTCTGCTGGTTTCTGCTTCTGATGAAGCGAATGAAGTTTTTCCAATGATTTTTTATAAGATTTTGGTGTCATGTTGTCTTCGAGAGATTTCAAATCAGTCAACCACCCATCTTCAACAACATGAACTAGTGCTAATTCATATAGATCTCCCTTCTTGGCAATATTGTTTTCTTGTAGTACTGAGAATACCTTTTCACGATAATATTCCTGTAAAGCTTGAAATAATACTGATTCACTCTTCAATTGTTCATCCATTATTTTCTTGACAATATAATCCGAATATTTTGTTATTGATTTCAAACCATCATTTGTTATTATGAACCACAAATCATCGAAAACTTTTGTCTCCATCAAACATTCATCATCAATAGATTCAAACAGAAATTGCAAAACAATCGATAATATTGGGCAATCCTTCATATATTTATTTCCATATTCTGCTGTACGAATCAACACACGTTCATAAATATCATGATCTTCTCCATTTTTATATTGTTCAAGAAATGAGATAAACCATGGATTAGATGCGCCATATTGTGTTTCCCATTTTTTTTCAAAATACATTTTTAATAACTCCATCAGTTTGTTATCAGTATCATTCATTACTTCTTTGTACGTTTTTGATATAACATCTTCTTCATATTTAATCAATGACTGTCGACCATTTTGTAATAAATCATTAACAATTTTGTCTTTATTCTCATTATCATCCAAAGATAAAACATTGCTTATCTCAATACCAATTGATTTCATTGAGTCATCATCATCGACAATGGCATCAGTTAATTCTTCAGTCGACGGTGAATCTGATTCTGATGCATTTTTAGATTCAGCCATATTGTTGGTTTGTATGCTCTTTCAAAGATGGATGAATAAATGATCTGAAACAAAGCAAAAAGTGATGGGTGGGTATGGGTGTTCCAGTATATGAATATGTGTAAGTACTATATTGACCTTTCAGCATCATCTACTCACACCCTCAAAAAGGTCATCTTCACTGGAATGGGCATCGATTGATTCAGTAAAGGTTCAGCTGTGATATTCATTTTATAAATCTGAATACCGTATCTTGGAATACTATACTATCGACTCAATTTAGTCAGACCAAGTCTGATAGAAACAAGATATTCTTAATACAGAAAAGAGATTTTAGATGCCGTTTAAATGTAAAATTGATATCAGTTTATTGAATATTTTCTGCATGTTGGAAAGTTTTGTTAAAAATATTATCATTATAAATTTTCCTTCTATAAGCATAAGAATCGAGTTAAAATCAAACGTTCTTCTTAATATAAAATGTTGTTGATGCCAGTAGAGGAAGTTAAATAAGACATGGAGAATTGTTATCTTCCATATATGATTGTAACAAAAAATATAGATATAGAACCATTTCATTACTGCTACTCACACCCACCTAAATTTTAACGTAGCACTATGAGAACTCTAAGGCACTAACATGAAGAAAATCAGCCAAAAGCTTCGATCAACATGAAACTCACTATATATCAGTGGTTTTATCATTGAAATAGACACTTATAACAAAGAAACGAGATAATTTGCGATTGAAAGGCCCGTTGTTCCCAGATATATAACAATATCGAAAGCTTATGGAGCAATTAGTCAACCTTTTCTTATCCATCTGAACATCAATATATCGTCTCCACTTTGAAAGTAGCATTGTTTTCGAAGAGAGAAACATCGTTTTTGTAGAAAAAAAAGAATAAAAGATGCATTATTGAAACTTTTCTCGTTGTTCGCTGTGCAATAAGTAACTTTTCTACCGACTAGTGGGTGTGGGTGTAGGTATGAGTGAAGAGAGTAGACCCCCTTACACAATCGCCCATACTCAAACCCGCACGAGTTGGGTATGTGTTAGAGCTTAGAATTGGCTGCGACTTAGGCATCGAAACTTTCGGTACCTGACTCAAATTCAAATCCAAACCACAACTCCCAAGAGGATTGTGTTTGCTGCATATCTATCCACACCCAGATATACACGCGAAAAGACAAGAGTATAAGACGAGTAATACGCAGTGACTTTGGTTAATTGCAAAGCCGTTGTTATTCTATCCTTTTCACGTATATGTTGCTAAGGATTTCTCTCGACGAAAAGAAACAATGCGTAGAAGGCAATCGACTCACGAATTATAGGCAAAGTTGAATGGAGTGTCTATTATATCGACGGAGAGAGACTGAGCAACAAAAAGAATAGTCTAAGTTGGTAAGAACCCTTGGTTTTTTTCCCAACTGATAATGATATTATTCATCTTGCAAGGGTTTTTTGTCTGTTTGAAAGAGATAAGAGAAATCTTCATAAACACATCTGAGATAATGTTGCGTTTTAGAAAGAAACTAAAAAAAATATTCATTCCCTCTTACTGTTTTGCATCTTTAGGGTATCTGACGATGTGGGCGTGATGGGTGTGAGTGAACATTCTATTTTTTCTTTTCCACTCACACCCACACCTCAAGATGTGCAATTGAGTCTATTTGAGTAACAAAGTTTAAATGAGGTATTGAAATAAGATTTAAGTTTCCCACCTCCCCCTTAGAAACAATCTGCCACATAGCATGATCCGTTTAATCTGAAATTTGCAGAAATGCGTGATCCTGGTGAGATACATTTCTGCTAAACATTTTAGCTCGATAGATCGTACCAGACCGGATTTCTAGCTGATTCATAGGTCATTTCTGACTTTCGGGAAAATCGATATAACTACATCCCAAGACGAGCTATACAGATCCGGGCGTTTCAAATTAAAGCCCATGTAGGTAGGTGTCAATGTGGACAACGGGTATTGTAAAAGTATGAGTGTAGGTGCAGTATTCATCTCTTAATGTGATCCACACACCACCCTACGCTCACACCCTCACTGACATCCACAACCACACTCACATTCACCTCACACCCACCCACACCCTCAGTGACAAAGAAAATGAAGCATACGACGATCACCTAGTCAGTGATGAAACAAAGGAAATACTCAAGTATCGAAACCTGGAATTGCAAGAAACGCTTAAATTCTGTAATCCTGCGAATAAAAAAGTCATAGAGTTATATACAGGCATAGCGTATATGCAGAAATTAGTAGGTTATTATGACGAAGCTTTGGTTAGCTTTGAGAAAATAATTCGATACTGCATGGATTTGAAAACGAGACGAATCGACATATCCGTCTATGGGCCAAATACAAAGCCGTTAAGGAAATCTACAGAGATTTTAAATAGGATTACTCTGCAGCGCTAAACTATCGGTTATTGGTGATAGAAAATGTGGCAAAACTGTATTCAATGACAGTCGATAAGAAGAACGCTAATTATTGGACTTTAAAAAACATCCAGTCTAATAAGTCTACGATAGCTCAAGCTTATTTTGACTTGGCAGATATCTATATAGAAATGGATGAGTTTAAATTAGCTCGTGAAAATTTATTAATATCAAAGAAGCTATATGAAGAGAGTTCTGATTCTATTTGGTTTGCTAACGACACCGAACTCATAGTTATCGAAGAAAAAATGTTAACGCTTGAATCTTTATCTTGAGGGTGGGTGTGAACTTTTCTTCACTTAAACAACGCCCACATCCTCATTCAAATGATTTTTTTCATGTCTTTGGAGTCCATTAAACACATAAAATAAATTGTGTATATATCGAAAAACTCTGTGGATCCATGTATGCTATCGTAAATCTTAGATCATTTTTGGTAACATTGATCAATGAATGATATTTAGAATAAAAAACAGTTGAGTCATTGCTACTACTTATTTTCCAGAAAACATGAAAAAAACAGGAAACAAACTATTCACATTCATATAAATATGTGTCCTGAGAGATTAGAAGAGAAGAATGCACATATCGTTTGTTTCAGTAGGCCCCTCTTGGGAAATAGATAAATAAAAAATATAGTGTTATATTTTCTTTTTGCAAATCATAAGAAAAAGAAACGACTATTGAATATTTCTACGTGAACAATGCAATATCTTCGGTTTACGATTCTCAATAAATTTTTATTCTTGATGCTGTGCCCAATGTAATTTATATCTTCAAGGCGTTGTAAGTGGCAGATGCTGATGCAGGTTATGCACTTGTTCAAATGCATACGCTAGTTCGATGAGACATTTTTCACTATAGGGCAAACCTAGAAACGACATACCTACAGGCAGATCACCTGTAGCAATACCCGCTGGTACAGTGATCTGTGGAAAGCTCATCGCGCCTGCGATATACTTCGGTATATCAGGATCGTCCATATGACATACATAGGTCGGATCTGGCTGCTGATCGAACCGCGATGAAGCCGGACAACAGATGGTGGGCATCATCAATGCAGTCAATTGTTGCGACTTGATAATAGATTCTAAATCTGTTCGTAGCTGTGGAATGACAATCGATAAAATGCGTGTGTACTTTGATGAATTGAATAATGGAGTCGTTAGGTTAGTTTTGAGCATGGTTAAACGTTCGGGGTTAATCGGCTGCGATTCGTTGCATTGAATGAACTCAGCCAGAGTATGAGGTTGTTTCGGACCCAAAGTCGATAGATAACGTTCGAATTGATCCTTGAACTCTGCCTCCAACACAGGTTCTAGAACTTCTTGCCATAGGCGTTCATAAATCTGTGGTAATTGTACTGGCATCATTTGTGCCCCATTAGTTTTCAAGCATTCTACACTTTCGTCAAGAACACGGTCAACATCCGGATTTCCTCCACGAAAATTAAGCACTACGCCGATACGCGCACCTTGTAATACTTTAACATCTAGATGCGCAGCATACGACACAATATGGTCTGGTTGATCTCGTGTTGCCGCATCGGATGTATCCTTGCCGACTAATGCATCAAGAACA
>CAJNOI010000012.1:182434-243925 GCA_905250115.1 Adineta steineri | reverse complement strand
TAGGAACATCAATGATAACACGTGGTAGTCAACAAGATCTTCAACTTAATCCAGGAGCATATTCTGTTGATCCTGATCAAGATTCATTTGATGCGAGTGTAAGTGTTATTTATTCCTCATTGATTATGAAATAGATTATACTGAATGAGGCTATGTTACATGAGTAATATTTGAGACATATTTATTTTCGAATACTATCACGTCAAAAACAAAGTTACGGCGAAAAATAAAGATAGTTATAATTATAGCCTGTCAAATCGATTTTGAGTACAAAAATTTCCGATTTGAAAGAACCTTGCTAAGATCACCAGCAAGCTTCATTAAAAGTATATAGAATGCGTAATCATTGATAAATATAAGGTAGAAAGAAGAATCTGATATATGCAAAGCAGAGACGTAGTCAAGAATATTCTGATGAAGATGTCTATTAGTAGATTAAACAGGCAATGATCTTCAAATTGAGAACTGATACCATGAGTAGTAGGAATCAAGCTTGATAAGGTGATGATATGAATATTCTCAATGATCCAAAAGATGGAAAATAAAAGAAATTGTTTTAGATATTTTAATAAATCTATTTTTATTGACTATAGAAATGGAAATATGAATACTATTGTCGAATTTATGGTTTATACAATTTTCCAAATTTTCAAGGGATATTATTACCAATTGAAAATTCCAAAACTGATCCTTACAATCCATCATGTTTATCAAATCAATCAGGTAATATTGATTCTCAATAATTTTATATGTAAAAATAAGAAAATTCATAACTGAATAGGATTAATATTCGGAAATTTAACTGCATCACCTAATTCATCTCTAACAGTTCTCGGTGGTTCACTTCAATCAAATCAAATCTATCAATTTATGGTTTATATGGAAAATCGTAAAAATTCATCTATTCAAGCTACAGGCTATGTACTTGTTACAGTTGACGATACTCATCCACAATTAATTGTTATTGGGTAAATAATTTTTTTTTATCTACTTAAATCTTAAAAAGAAACCTGTTGAATTTAGTTGTGTTATATCAATATTATGTGTTCCAAATCTTGAATATCAATTTGTTAATCCAACAACACAAGTTGCACTATTTGCTCTTTGTGTTGGAACTTGTACAAATCTTCAAAATATAAAATGGAATATTTATCAGGGTTCGGATAATTCATCTTCAAACTATACACAATGGACTTTATTTAATAACACGGTTCTATATGAAAATATTTTGTTTTTTGGTAGAAATCTTCTTATGATTTAAGAAATATTTATATTAATTTGTTTTTTTATAGGTAAAAATACAAGTCATTTTACAGCTACAAATCAATTATTTCTTAATAATCCTCAGATAAATCTTTGGCGATTTGAAGTTGTTTATGCATTTCTATCTGAAACAAGTACAAGTGCATTAAATTTTATTATTAATCAACCGCCTTCAAATGGTTCATGTTCAATTAATCCGATGAATGGTACAACAACTACTTTGTTCACTATTTCATGTCCGGGTTGGTTCGATGAAGATGGAATTAAAGATTATTCGTTATACGGTATAGTTATTTTTTTATATAACGAAATTACAAAATAGTTCGTGTAGTGTTGATATAGATCTTCCTTCTGTTAACGTTGATGATGATACTAAGATTGGTATCTAAGGTTGTGAGTGTCTTTTACTTACATACACCTTCAGTTTGAGATGCTGAATGTCTGAACTTCTCTCTCTTCATAGATCGAGCGTGACAGAGATAAACCTCGTAGTATTAACTTTGTAATCATATAGAAGAATAATGATGCATTTTTCAATCATTTTATTTCGAAATATTGAACAAAATATAGATTTTTGTAGATTCAGAATTTAATTCATATTATAGAATTTATTTTAATCCTAGAGAAAGTATGTTCATCGATTTTCTTCTAATTTAAGCATGGACGACAGATGTATCGCAAAAATTAATGATTGCATATTCATCAGTATCTTATTTTCAAGTTCGATTACCAAGTGGAGACAATCAAACATCATTACTCAATATTACTATTTCTATTCGTGATCTTCTTGATTGTGTAGTTGAAGTAAATATGTCTTCTGTACATGTTATCGTGGATTATATAACAACCAATGATTTATTAACAAGTCTCCAAAGTTCATCAAGTGTATTAACAAATAATCTGATTGTTCAATTACTTTCAAGTGGAAACCAAAATATTGTTGGACAAATTATTACTGCAATTTCTCAACAATTCAATCAAATGAATAGTGAAAATATAGATCAAGCTATTTCAAGTAATTATTGACATTTAGTTTACTACAGATAATCCAAATAATCTTTTTCTTAGGTGGAATACCAGCTGCAACTATTTTAGTATCATCATTAGGAAGTCAAAGTTTGCAAGGAGTAAATACATTGAACTGAATTTAATTGATTTTTATTTGATTTTAATATAGAATTCAACATCTTTCAATGAATCAGCATTGACTGAATATAATAAAATATTAAATGCTCAAGCGAATCTTCGAGATTATTTAATGACATTTACAAGTGATCTTCTTATTACGACATCAAATAGTATCAAATTACAATCAACAGCATTAGCCCAAATAACTCAATCAACAAATCAGTTAACAAGAGCTGCTCTAGTATTATCAATAAAATAATTTTTTCAAACTATAATTTTGTATATTTCTAGTCAATTGCATCAAATAGATGTTATCAATTATCACTTACTTTATCTTCAATGGCAACACAAATTCCATATGAAGATGCTCAAGTAGCAGCAAATCAATTAATACAATGTGCTTCAAATGTCTTAACCGTAAACTTCAGATTTTTAAATAATGTTCTATAAAACGTGTTTTTTTGTAAAGATAAATTTCGCTAAGTGTAGGAAAGCCAAAAAGTCAACAGAGACAAAAATTTTTGAATATCTCCGTCTTTCGAGCCGATACCTCCATTACTGAAAAAGAAATATTCGTATTTCTTGTTAGCAAGAGACACGTTCTTACAGCTTTTTTAAAACAATACAGCTAAAGTCAACAAAAGCTGGAGAGCGATTTCATCATTTATTAATCTGTAGAATTATGAATAATTAATTTAGGCTGTAAATGGACCATTGCAAGAACGAACAAGTACACTTGATTTAGATTATTCTCGTGCAAATATGATACCTACTGATTATGATACTGATCTTGAATCTGCATGGTCAAATACAAGTAACAGTTCTTGATGAATGATTTATCTCTATTTTTTTGTTTAATTTCTAAAAGATTTATTTGGTGGTGGTGATGAGGTATCAATTGAAAAAAATCGAAATATATATTATCAAAAACAATTAGCAAACGAAATTAGCACACAAGTAACATCAATTATTTCATTAATAACTTCTTCATTAAATATTCATTTAAATATTGGTCAAAATTCAACAATAAATACATCTCAAACATATATGTCATTAGAAACAATATCTGTAACATCACTTTCGGATAGAATTGTAAAACAAATTGGAAATGCTCAATTTCATATTCCATCAGACTTTATTTTGAATACAAATGATAACTCTTCGATTTCACTTCGAGTGAGTTTTTCTTGTAATATTATTTAAAGAATTTCTTTTGAATTTTTGTAGTCAAAAATGGATGTACTTGCTTCATTTGGAAATTTTCAAAATACAAATCTCTCAAGGTCAATTTCACTATCAATTATTGATCAAAATGGAAATGACGTTTCTTTTGAAGCCCACCAAAATAATCCAATACAACTGATTATTCCTCGTGATCCAAATGTCTTAATTCCATCAATGTATTTACAAAATGTTACATCAATTAATTCAACTATTAATAATTTATTATTTAATTATCATTATATTAATATAACAAGTTCACTTCCAATTTCAGTTCATTTTGAAATTCATTCTTTAAATAAAAGTCTTGCTTATTTATTTATTTATAAATTTGACCAAACACCGCAATTAAATAGTTCAATTAATCTCATTGATGGATGGACAATGTTTTGTCCTTTCAGTATGTTTTCTTTTGTTTAACATTCATATAGATTTCGGTTTTGTAATAATAGATTTAACCAATGATGATATATATCGATATTTTATTGATAATCAACAAACACCTGGTCATCAATCATTAATATTTGGAATAAGAGAATTAAATTCAACTGAAATCAATAATTATTGTTTGAATAATTCTTCACTAGATACGTCTTTACCAATCACTGATGAACCATATGATTTTACATCAAATTATGAACTTCTTATATATACATCAGGTTGTTATTATCTTGATGAAAATAATAATTGGAAATCAGATGGATTAATAGTTGGTCCTTTGACAAATCTCTATGAAACAGAATGTCTCTCAACTCATTTAACAACATTTGCTGGTGGTTTTATTGTTTTACCTGCACCAATTAATTGGAGTTATGTTTTTGCAAATGCTGATTTTATGAAAAATAAAACAGTTTATTTAACAATGATATTTACTTCGATATTTTATATTATTTTAATGATTTATGCACGTTTTAAAGATAAGAAAGATTTTGAAAAAGTAAACTAAAAACATTATTTTATATATTTCATAGAGTGAAAATTTGTGATTTTTTTTAGTTGGGAGTAACACCATTAGCTGATAATAATAAATCTGATCATTATTATTATCAAATTCTTGTTTTTACTGGTCAAAGAACAAATGCAGGAACAGAATCAAAAGTAAGATAGTACAAAGAAAATACCTTAATGAAACTTCTTTTTTTCTTTCTGCAAGGTTTATTTTGTCTTATCGGGTGATAATGATCAAACACAAATTCGATTATTTTCTGATCCTCATCGAAAGATTTTTCAACGTGGTGGAATTAATTCTTTTATTATTGCTGTTCCAAAGTAAAATTTTTTTTTTTTTTTGAAGATTTTATAAAAGATTAACATATAGATCATTGGGATTATTAAATTATATTCGTATTTGGCATGATAATACAGGTGAAGGTTCTTCAGCATCATGGTTTTTAAAATATATTATTGTTCGAGATTTACAAACTTTGGATAAATCTTATTTTATTTGTCAACAATGGCTTGCAGTTGAAAAAGATGATGGACGAGTAAGTCGTGTAATTGAAAACATACTATTTCTTATTTTTATCTTGAATTTAGATTGAACGAACTTTACCAATTGCTAGTGAAGCAGAAAAGCAAAACTTTTCATATGTATTATCGAAAAAAGCTTATCATAGTGTATCCGATGGTCATTTATGGTTTTCAATATTTTCTCGTCCACCATCAAATAAATTTACTCGTGTTCAACGATGTACTTGTTGTTTTGTTTTATTCTTTACTTCAATGTTACTTAATATAATGTATTATGATTTATCAAATGAAGCGAATGCATCAAGTGAAACACATACTGGTGCTTTATCAATTGGTCCTTTTTATATAGCACCACAACAGGTATATATTGATTTCTATAGCAAAAAAATAGACTATACCCATATCCTTATGCCTCTGAAATTTTCAATTTCTGATTAATGAAAGCATTTTATATATTTAAGATTGGAATTGGCATAGTCGTCGAATTATTTACATTAATCCCAAGTCTCTTAATTGTTCAATTCTTTCGACGTATTCGACCTCGTCGACAAATTGCACCAATACGTGAAGCATTATATAAGATACAACCATCTCGAAAAACGTTTGTATATATATTTCTAAATACATTCATTGACACTCACATTCTTAATTATAGTAGTTCGGAAGATGTCCCTGCAACTAAGAAAAAAAAATCTTCAATAACATTTCCTTGGTGGTGTTTATTTATTGCTTATGGTCTTTCAATGATAATTATTACTGTGTCAATATTTTTTATCATTGTTCGAGGAATTGAATTTGGTGATGTGAAAACTCAACAATGGTTAACATCTGTTCTTACTGGGTTTTTTTCATCGATTATTCTTACTCAACCTATTAAAGTATACTTGCTAATTTCTTCTAACCTATATTTTTGAAATGTATTTTATTATAGATTATATGTTTGGTTATATTCTTCATATGTTTTTGTCGAAATTCAAAAGATGAGAAAGAAACAAGTGAATATATAAATGAAGATGATGAATTTAATATATCTAATGATGAGGAATATCTTCATTCACTTGAGGTTTGTTTTCTTTTACAATCCCATAAAAAATAAATTCTCTGTATATAGTATCAATCATTATTTTCTTCTCAATCTCGAAAAAGTATTAATCGTCTTAATGAAAATGAAATTATTTATGCTCGTGATCAACGTTTAAAAGAAATTCAAATGTGGGCAATTATTCGAAAATTTCTGACTTATTTTATATTTGCAATGTTAGTTTTTTTAATAACTTATTCAAATCGCGATCAACATAGTTTTTTTCAAGTCAATCATTTACGATCTTATTTTCTCAATCAAAGACAAACTACTGTTGATTATACTAAAGTTTGTTCTTCTTTTCTTGTATTGAAAATGAATTTTGCTTTTCTAGATCAATACAATCGATGAGTATTGGTATTGGTTGGAAAATAGTTTTGTTTCAAATATTCGTGCGCAACGATGGTATAATGGAGATATTCCACAATATTTAAATGGATTCTTAAATGATAAATCTAATCGATTAATTGGCTGGGCAACGATAAGACAATTACGTGTTAAATCAGAATTATGCTCCGACCAACGTATTATTTCAATATGTGAAGATAGTTATAGTTTTTCCAATGAAGAAACAGAATTATTTCAACCAGGATGGACAACAAATGCAACGACCGAAGAATTCAGTTCACCAGTATTAAAAGCATTTAACTATTCTACGAGTGATGAATTAGATACATTTGCGTATGCAGGTGAATTTGGAACATATAGAGGAGGTGGTTATGTTTATGAATTTCGTGGTCGTTTATCTGATATGAAAACAAATTTATCTAAACTTCATCAATTAGAATGGATTGACGAGAAAACAAGAGCTATTTTTATTCAATTAACATTATATAATCCAAGTGTTCAACTATTAACTGCCGTTACGTTACTTGCTGAATTTTTACCAACTAGTGGCATCTATACAACAGCTCGTTTCGAACCAATTAATTTCTACAGTAATTCACTCTTTACTTTTTATTTCTAAAGACAAATAAATTTTCGTTTTTCAAATTTAGCATTTCAATCAATATTACAATTAGTTTGCACAATTGTTTATATATTTTTTATAATATATTTTATTATCATTGAAATTCGATTATTACTTGAATTAAGATTAAAATATTTTCATCAATTTTGGTCAATAATTCAATTAGGTATCATTGGTTGTTCATTGGGCAGTATTGGAGTTTATTTTTGGCGTTTTCAAGAAACTAATCGTATTAGTCAATTATTTGAAGAAACAAATGGATATATTTATATCAATTTACAACTTGCAGTTTATGTTAATGATATTTTAACATTTCTTCTTGGTTATTGTTGTTTTTTTAGTACGATTAAATTTGTCCAATTATTTCGTTTTAACCAACGAGTATCTTTATTTGCTGAAACATTAAAATATTGTGCAAAGGCATTGATTTCATTTTCACTGATGTTTGCAATTGTATTTATGGCATATCTTTGTTTATTTTATTTATTATTTGTATCAAAACTTTCGTCCTGTTCAAGTTTATTAAACACTGCTCAAATGCTTTTTGAAATGACATTAATGAAATTTGATGCATCACAAATGATGGGTGCCGATGCTTTTCTTGGTCCATTCTGTTTTGCTTTATTTATGTTTCTGGTTGTTTTTGTTTGTTTAAGTATGTTTGTTTCAATCATTAGTGACAGTTTTCGTCATGCGAAAGACAATCAAAAAGAAGATCAAATTATGCTTTCATTTATGCTAAAGAAATTTTTACGATGGTCAGGTATGTAGATTTATATGATTTATTTAGATCAGTTGAGATCTCATTGGTATCTTGAGGGTGTGGGTGAATGTGAGTATGATAAAAGAGAAGATTTCGACACTTACTCTCAAGATTGATGTATTTTAGTAGAACATAGTTGTCTATTAATATTTTAGGTCTGAAAAAATTAAATCAAGAAGAAATTCAAGAAGAACGAGATTGTCGAATGCATTCACAGTATTTTGATCCAATTGAAAATTTTCCTGATAGAATGGATGAGTTTCTAGAAGCACTCAATAAAGTATGTAAATATCTATTGTATTTTTATTTGTAATTATTTGCTTTCTTTTAGATTTATATTGACCAAAAAATCGAATTATCAAGACTGGAAAAAGCTGGAGTTTAAATATTATCTTTCAAAAATGACTAATATTCATATAATGAACTCTGAATAGATTTTCAATTTTTTTTCGAAATAAATCTTTCAAATTAACCATTTGTTTGATATCTGTAACATGAAAGACTAATGGATCACTTTTCTCACTGAATACTTATTTCAAAATCTATGTATTCTAATTCCACACAAAAGATTGAAACTTTGTTAAAAAAAGCATTATATTACAAATCTTTGACTTTTCTACATTAAGAAAAATTTTTTCAAAAATATCACTGATAATTGTTTATCTATATTAGTTTTATATTACAAAAACGAGTTTACTATCAATGCAAGAAAAACTTTGGTTTTTAGAAAAGAAAAAATAGATATTTCATTTGATTACGATTCTTTTCATAATTATTATTCGTTTCTTGATGCATATTTTCTTTTATTTTTTCTATTCTGTATGTATACGAAGCAAAAACGTGCTTTTATGTACATCAAAAAGTAAATTACAAGTAACCTATTCATTATCGAGCTGTAAAAAAATCAAATTTTGCATGTCGTTATCACCATCATTTATAAGATTTCTAACAGAAAGACGATCCAGACGTAGTGATCCTTGCGTTAAAGTATTAATTTGGTGTTCATGTTTTTTTGGTTTATGTGGACTTGTGTTTGGAATCAATGAATACCATCAATCAAATACATATGTCGAACGTTATTGTCAGATTAAATCCAATGAAGTCGTAGGTCCTTTGAAAAAAAGTCGATGGAAACCAGCATGGAATATTACCATTTTAGATGAAGGAAATGATCGAATAGAATCGAGTTCTACATATTCTCTAAAATGGTGGGCTACAAGTATTGCACAAGCGAAAAAAGTAAGAATATTTTACATGTTTTAAGTTATTTTCATTCCTTTTTTTCGAATTAGTTAAATCAAATCTATCGATGTTATCGACATCATAATTATCCTTCCCCTGGAACATGGTCTTGGCAATGGAATAAACCTTCGAAATTAAAAGCATATAGTTTTCTTTTTGCTTTTTCTGTTTTTTTTATTGTGGGAAGTGTACTTTTTATACTTAGAAAATATTATCAACATCAAGAAAGACGAAGACAATAAAGATGAAATATTAATTTCCGATCGATTGATTAACAAGATTGCTTCTTAGATTGAAGTTTGGTGTGAAATTTTAGTAGAAAATGAAATCAATATATTTGATTACATAACCTGAGTATTACTTAATCATTTATTATAAAAAAAATCTTAATTATTCTGCGCTTTTAGAAAATTATAGTGACGTATTTATGCATATACAAAATTGTTGAATTTAAGAATGTGAATATTTGTGTTATCTAAAAATGATTCATTGTAAATGTTATTGAATAATTTGATATTAATGTAAAAGTATGGTTAATTTTTGTGAAGATTGATTGCCCTAGTCGAACATCTTGTAAGTAAGATCTGGAAATCTTGGAATTCGTAAGTAAGATCTTGCCAAGATCTTAAAAAGATAATTTCTTTTTTTTGAGAAAGCATATCTTGATCATATCTTACGTGTCTGTAGCACAGATCTTATTAAGATCTTTCTTCAAGATATCAAGTTTTTCAGAAGACATGAAGAAAAGTTAAATCGTAATTATCTTGTACCATAGATCTTATCAAGATCTTTACTCAAGATATCAAAACTGTCAGAAGACTGGAAAAAAGTTAAACTGTAATTATCTTGCACCAAGATCTTGAATAAACTAAAGCGACATCATTAATAGAAAAAAATAATTCAAATATTTGAATTATTTTATTAAAAATATTCATAAATCATAACAGAACAGAAAAAAAAATAAAAAAAGCTTTTTTTCAGTCTTCATAAGTATGAACCAATAAAAACAAAGAATGAACATAAAGATAACAAACGTTATAACGGTTAAGTCTTTATCTCATATAAGCATGAAAAAGCTTATTTAAATAATTATGTATCGATTAATGATGATATATTGGTTCTTCTTAGATATATTAATCATGATTTTTTCGACGAACAAAATATTTTGCAATTGTAAAAACGAAATTTTTTTATTACAACGATGAGAATCAAGAAAATTGAGTTAGAAGTTTTTATGAAATAATTTTTGAATAATTATATTTGTTTTTTAGAAATTTACTGAAGTTTACTTGCATCAATTTTACTACCAGGAGAAATGATCAGTTCGATTAACATGTAGATTATCAATCTATGCTAATATATCGAATTGATGAAATAAACTAAGCATTTTTAGACATGTATGTCATTTGTTTTAAAATACTTAGTTACTTTTATTTATTTGTTTTAGTTTGGTTTTGTTCCTACACATTATTAATTTCAGATATGAACAATAAATTTTGTTCGAAAAGTACGACTCAACGAACAAGAGAATGTATGCACCAATACCGGTTGGCACGCAAGAAAAGTGAAGTATTAAGGGTGCTTAGAAATAATGAACACAAAGACGAAGATGATGATTTCATGGACATCTCTAATTCAATGGATCCAGTAGCTGTCGATATTTCAGATAACGATGCCGTTGTTACTAATGATCCAGCCATTTCATCATCATCATCGTCTGATGCTGAATTATATGATGAAGCTGGTTCAAATTTATTTTTATTGTTTTTTATCTTGTATTTCGTGTACTTCTGAATGCTTTGTGTTCATACAGATGATTGTGAATTAAAAACAGTTGTTATGGTGTTTATATTTTATTATGTTTTTTTTTCTAAAGATTGTAATTGTATTTGATGTTCACGTGTGTTATTGTATGTTCATGTAGGTCTTAAATTTAAATATATTAGTACAAGACCTAAAGATCTTGCAGAGGCAAAACGAAAATACTATTCATTACAAGATCTTATGCTCAAGATTTCGAATATCTGTTACCAAGATCTTAACAAGCTATACATAAGATATTAACAACCTGTACATAAGATCTTAGCAATCTGTACCTAAGATCTAGTCACAGATCTTGTGTACAAGATAATCAAATTATCTGTACCTATTTTTTCAAGATCTGTTCACTTATCTGTTCCTAAGATCTTGGCCAAGATCTTGCTTACAAGATGTTCGACTAGGGTGGGTATCTTAATAAGAAGAAACGACAAAAATGAGTCATATCAATTTATGAGAAAATTTTTTTCTTGCTTGACTAAAAAACAATGAAATTACGTCTATGATTTAAATAAAATTCATGCATTGAGCGAAGAAAAGGGAAATATGTATACTGTTTGAAAATCAAATTATGTAACTGTTCGCTAAGCAAAGATTTGAAAAAAAATGTAAAAAGCATGGAGTGATTCTGATTAAAAATGCACTAGTAATGCTTTTAATTATACTATATTGTTCTGTACCAAGAACAATCAATAATATTCTCACGAAATGATTCTTACTTTGTAAATCGATATGTTGATGTTTTATGTGAAACGATACAATGCTAGTAAAAATGTTTTTCTTGTAAAATTTCATTGTACATGGTCAAACATGTTGATGATATTAATATCGAAAACAGGTCAAAACTCGAATGTTCTCAATGTGAACCATATTGAAATTTCAATTTTTTATATACAATCAATGTAATATGAAATACATGAATGGCATTGGCTCCCCAAAGATTTTTATTTTTTTCTCTCGTTGAATTAATATGTAAATGGAATTTTTTTAATAGAGTCGAATTCCACTCATTTGGTTGCTAACAAGAGAAAGTTTGCTAGGAACACTGTAATTGAATTTATTGGCCAAGTGATTTTAATAAACATGAGAATTAGAAATGAAATACATGAATGGCATTGGCTTCCCAAAGATTTTTATTTTTTTTTCTCTAGTCAAATAAATATGTAAGTAGAATTTTTTTTAATGTTGTGATTTCATTCATTTGTTCGTTGACAAGAGAAAAGTTCGTACCATTACTACAAGTGAATTTATTGGCCGAGTGATTTTAATGAACATGGGAGATAAAAATATGCAGTTCACACGCATCTCCGCGAATTCCCATCAACCTCGTGTTACCCGCGTACGTCCAAGCGACGTTCCATCAACTTATAGAAGCAGCAACAACAGTAATCCAGTTTTTGCATCGGTAAGTCTATTTATGTGTCCAAAGAAGATTACTTTATCTAAGTCTATATTTTATTCTCTAGTCAATGAGCACACAGATGAAACGTATGCAGAATAATAGATTTGGAGACATCGAAGATACATGGAGGAGAACTATGAGAAACTCAAATGTCAAAAAAAGATTCCAGATGTAAGTAGATCAACATATTGAATTATAGTCCTGAAAGACATATCACGGTAAAATAATTAACTTTATTATATTTAATTCCGTTTTTTTTCTGAATGTTCTTTATTCTGTAATATAATATTGAATATTTGTATGATCATACCGAGGGTAAGACCTGTTGAGAATAGAATTGAATATTTCGCTACGATTAAGAACACTTGCTCTGTTTTGATATACTTATGAGGGCGACAATCAGTCAGTTGAATGTGATCTTCTCAACTGAATATTTATATTTTATTCATTTTTATTATGATCTTTAATTGTAGGAAATGTTCTTACGGTCAACTTGCGTGCTGCTTTTGTTTGACCATCACTCTTGCTCTTTTAGTGAGCGCAGTCATTGGTACTGTACTTGCTATTGTCTTACGTAAGTATTCTGTCTCTTTTTATCATTTTTATTTATCTTTATACAATATGACCATTAGCACATACAACCACCCTATCAACAACAGTCACGACTGCTACAACGACAACAGCAACAAGTGAGTAAAATTATTATAATGATGAAATTTGTTTTTGCAAGGTAACTAGTATCGAATCAAACAATAGGATGACATACATATGCATATATTTCATCTAATAGAAACTTTTTTTGGTTTCGAATGTTGCTCAATTTTAATTACTCACACATAATAAATTAAAGAATCTAGTAGCCGATCAGATTTGATACTTTGTCTAACTGAAGTAAGCGCAGGTCTTCATTTTCAAGTTTATTATAGGCCCCGCCAGATACGCTAGTAATCGATCTAAGATTTATCTAATAGATGTGATTTTAATTAAAAAATATACATTTTGAACTTGAGCGCGCCACAACTAAATTGATCATTCGGCCAGGCTCAATAAAGTAAAAGCGAATTCTGCATTCTTTCATCCTGACGGATATTGATATGAGTTCATTCGATTATACTAAAATACCTTAAAAGTTACCTGAGTTCCGAAAAAAATCTTTTAAGTTTAATGAAATCCATTGTAATCTTTAAGATGTGTGTGGCGGGTGTGGCTGCAAGTCTGGATGTAGTTATAGAATACTGAAGAAATACCCACACCCACACCCACACCCTTTTTTGCAATTTAGTCTAAAAAAACTTTCAATTAAGAAGAATATTTTTAGAAATTAAATAATGTAGCTTATTGATATTTACTTTTTGACATGAAAATTTTCTTTTCTGTCATAAAATTTTGAAACAAACTTTATTGCTATATAGAAAGTTTCGAAAATGTTTTAAAGTATCATAATCTTCAAAACACATGTTATTAATATCACAGTATTAATATATATCGATACACTTTTTTGTTGTTTATATAATGACAGTTATATGAGCAAAAGTTCGCCTCGTATATATACAGGTTCTTGCACCAAAGGTTTAAAAAGACTTTAAAATCACTAATCAAAGTTTTTTGAAGCCCGCATAGATTTTTCAAAAAATTCGATTTATTTTTGTTATAAATGAAAAGAACACAATTAAAATAAAACTTTGTCTGTGGTTCATAAAGTTCTTCATAAGCCATTTTGTTTTCTCACTAAAACGTATTAATTGACGAGAATATGTAATGTGAAAAATGATTATTCATAGATGTGTGGAATAAAATATTAAAGATTTCTCTCATCTGATGTATATACAACAACAATAAAATGTACTTAGATAGTTTCAGAAATATTTGTACTTAAGTCAATTGTTAGACTATTGAATCGGAAGTATTTTTTCATATATAAATAAATATTTGAAATCCGAATATTGGACAGTGTTATTTCACTTCTAAATTATAATTTAAACAATTTTATTTGTTTTCATTGTGTTTCTTCTATTTACAGGACACCATTATTTTCTTCTTTGTTTATTATTCAAACAAACTTTTTTACAGTTCTCTTATCCTATTTTAAAATTATAAAGTAAATAAATTTTCTTTCTTACTTTTCTACTACTGTTGTATTATTCTTTTATGATTAATTTTCAAATTAGGTAGTTACTCAACAGAATAATATTTTAAAATCTATACGTAGGTTGATTCAAGTTTCTCTAGAACGTCGTTGTTACCATTCATTGCAATTTCACCCTAGTTCTCTCACACTTGAAATGATGAATGTGGATAAAATCTCTTTGTTAATTTATATTTTATTTACTTTTATATTAGAAAAAGAACAATAGTGATCGACATTACAATGACAAAAGTTTTTTTATTAATGATATATTTTGTAATTTATCCTTTGACATTTCAACAGAAATATGATTTATTTCAATCGTCGATTTATTTAACTCAATTCGGTACTCGTTTTCAACCACAAGATCTTATTGAACTGTTATATACTTCGTCAAGTGTTTCATCATTATTTCGATGTTCAATGTTATGTAATCAAAATCGCCAATGTCGTACATTTGATTATGATCAATCATCATTAGTATGTCGTTTATTCGAAAGTGAATATTCAACAGGAACAATTCTTACTAATTCAAGTTCATTGACATCAAGAATAGGTGTGATACTTTATAATACAACAGCTACTTCACAATTTTATTCAGTTTATAATCAAACATGTGATCAATGTAGTACTGGTAGTAATCGATATCTTCAATGTATAAATAATACATGTCAATGTCCATTATATACATACTGGAATGGTCAAAAGTGTTTAAATCAAGTGTACGACGGATCGAATTGTTCTTCGACGTTATCTTGTCGACAAGATTTGAATCTTACTTGTTATACTCAAACAAATACATGTACTACAGGTAATATTCGTCAATTTCATTTCTTTATACTCTTGATCTAAATCACAGACGTTAACCATATGGTAATTTGAGTAGAGATGTAGCAGTCTGGCACTTAATATTAAGGTTTATCTTATGACTTTTGTATTCTGTAAGTAATAGTCTAGAGAAGTTGGCTTTTTCGAGAAATTAAATGTACAGTAAATACTTTTTATCTTCAATCGAAATGTTATTGTTTATTTTACTTTGTAAATATAGTCTGTAACACATTTGGATTTCAACAACCACCTGTTCTTTATATAAATGCGGGAGGTCCACAATCAGTCATTTCTGCTGATTTCAATAAAGATGGACATTGGGATTTAGCAATCACTAATTATGATGGAAGTTCTATCTCAATACTCTTGGGTATTGGTAATGGATCGTTTCAACAGCCTGCAGCGGTTTATGGACCTGGTGGCGTTAATCCCTTTTGGCTTGTTTCTGAAGACTTTAATAAAGATGGAAATCTCGATTTGGCTATATGTAACGAAGGATCCAATAATATCGCTATTTTTTTGGGTTATGGCAACGGATCTTTTCAAATGACTGCAACTCTTGGCAGCGGAGGAACACTTCCATCGTCGATTGTTGCTGCTGATTTTAATAATGATAACAAAACTGATCTAGCTGTGACAAATACAGGTTCGGATTACATCACCATTTTTCTCGGTTATGGTACTGGTGGATTCCAAACACCCGGAACATCTTATGCAGCTTCTTCACATCCTTCACTTCTGATTAGTGGAGATTTCAATTCTGATGGTAGGATTGATCTTGCTGTGGTATGTCGAAATAGCAATCAACTACTCATTTTTCTTGGCTTCGGTAATGGATCTTTCCAAAACAACGCAACGTACACGACAGGAAGTACTCCCTATTCAGTTAGAGCGTCTGATTTCACTGGCGACTCAAAACTTGATCTAGCTGTTGCCAATTTTGGTTCCAACTCGATTAGTATTTTTATTGGCACTGGTACAGGTGAATTTATTGCGGCTAGTCCTGCAACATATGCTACAACTAGTTCTAGCCCTATTGATATTGCTATACAAGATCTAAACGGAGATTCAAAGATGGATCTAGCAGTATGCAATCAAGTGGGAAATACGATTACTGTTTTTTTAGGAAATGGAAATGGTACTTTTGGACAAGGGCAAGATTATTCATCGTCGGGACAAAAACTTCAATCAATTATTGCTCAAGATTTTAACAAGGATGGAAAATACGATTTGGCTGTGACCAATCAGAATAGTAACTCATTAGCCATTTTACTAACACAATGTGTTTAATACTACTTATGTTTTCGAACTGATATAAACTGATTCAAATGAACATTTTTCTTTTATAAACTCTCTTACAACGCTTTTAATGTTCTAAATTAATTTTTATTCACTGACTTTGGTTTTCTCGTAAGAATGTAACTTCATGTATATTACAATAAAATCAAATAAATTCAATTGCCTATTCTGACGTTTACAGGTAGTCCAGTTCGATATTATCGCCAACATGAAGCTGTACGATTTTTTATAATCGTTTCCCATTTGTTTCTGTTATTCGATGTCGTTCATAAGGCAATTCAGAAAAACGAATCATATAACTCCCTCAAGAATTCTTAAACACCTCAGTTTTATTTCATTTTGTATTGTTATACAAATTTATTAGAGATAAAAATAGTTACCATTGAATGTGAGTAAACGTCAAACAGAGAAAGGACATCTATTCATTGCCTTTTAAAGTCATCATAATTCATCAGATATAACGATAAGATTTAGGCATAGATTATTTTTCAATAACCGCGAAATATCATATATTAAAGTGAATAGCCATCATATAAATAAGATATGTAAAGGAAAGCGTATTTTGTAATAATTAACTCAAAATATCCAACGATTCCTTGTAATAGAATACTGTAGGTATATATTTCAAAGTAACAAATTAGGATAGATCATAATATGATAGATCGATTGAAGAAAATACCCACAATCTCACCTCTTTTGCTTTATTTATTTATTTATTTATATATTCGTTACTTTTTGATTCAACTCTTCGTTTATTTACTCATTTATTATTATCTTTTTCATACATTCAATCGCTTCATATATTTATTTATTTACAAAACATTTAAAAAAATTAAACAATATTTATTTATGACTACATATTTTCTTTACAATGTTCATCATGATAATTCTGTATAGACTCATTCTATTAAAATATTTTCAATTTCCCCCTCAGACCCTTATCCTCATCATTTTAAATTCATTACATGATCGCCGAGCACACAAGATATCAATAATTGATAACATGATATAACCTCTATGTTGTAGGGTTCCGTTCGAGTGCTACGATCTTGTTTCGGTGTTGTGTTAAACGATAAAATCTCGTTGAAAATGGAGAAACCGTAGTTTTTTTTGATTAAATGAGCCACCCTGTAGCATATATAATATAGTGAATAAAAAATGATGAAAATGCATTTAGATTGTATTTTCTGCTTCGGCGTAATATATACGTTGGTGGCTAAGTAAGAATCATCGATCGTGGAAGTGAAATCGTTGATGTATGAGTAAGTATGTAAATGGCAGGATCTTGCCTCGACTTTATATATACGTCGACCGTTGACGAAGAAGAAATCTACAAAAAAAAATGACTTTCGTGGTTGAAGATAGACAGACATTGTTTTATTGCTCATAGACAAGGACAGAGAGAAACTGTTTTATTGCTCGTAGATAAGGATAGAGAAATTGATTTTGTTCGTGTATAAGAACAGAAAAAAAGATTTTTTTTGCTCGTAGAGGACAACACAGAGAGAGATTTAAAGTATGAGTTTTTATAGGGAATTATATTAGAAGCATCGTACGATGAAATTATCAAATCATGATGACGTTCAAAATTCTTAGAAATTGATATATATAAAGAATATGAATGAGCACAAGTATAAATAAGAGATATTTCAATTAATCAGAAATTAGAAATCTACTGTCATTTTTTAATATCTTTACGAGAACTTAACGAAACCAAGAAAATTATTATTCATCCTTTTCTTATAATCATTTATATAGCATGTTAATAAAAAAAACCCATGAGCTTTGAAAATCAATTGACATAGAAAAAAATTAGATTATAAAATAGTAAAACTGAGTGAATTGAGATGATATATGATACTTGTATCATTTAAATGACTTTTTAAATTTCGATAAATAAGCGAAACATTCTTCTGATATTTATAAATTGAGAAGATCAGTGTTACAGCCAAATATTTAAGGAACAGAAAAACGCACTATGACGACCGATAGTATAATAAAACGACACATCTGCGTACATTGTTTCGCCCAACTGTTCTTTGTAACTTTTGAACAATTCTTGATCTTTCGTTTTTCTTTTATAGTTTTTATTGTTTGATAATTGTATCGCCATTTTGAAACGTGATAGATCCAGAAAAGAATTTCGAAGAAGTTGTATAGACTCATTGAATGACATAAAATAATCACCAAATACTCGGTGATTACCTTCGATTTCCAGTGCCTTCAAACTTGGAAATATTTTTGATAATTCAAATAGAAATATTGAATTGTAACAACTGTCGTTGCGCTGTGTATCTATTTTTAAATGTAAAAAATGTATTCGTTTTTTCACTGGTATCGTAATCATTTTATTCAATTGTTCTATCAAATTCTCTGCATTTGTTTCCGTGGTGAAACTGAACGAATTTAAATTTGGTGATTGAGCTATAATTTTCGGTACGAATTGATATATGTCATCATGCTCTATATCTTCCATTGGTTGTTCAAAATATATCTTTCGTAGATTTTTAAGTTTTAGATCCGAAGGTAATTCGAACCTAGTCGATAGCTCTTTACTACCAATGCGAACTGTGTGATATTTATACAAGCTTCGGAAACTGAGACGTGAATCGAGGTTGAAGCGCTCAGATATAGTGTCAAATTGTTGAGGTTTTGGAAGTGTAAATAAAGAGTAGCTGGAATCTGACAGCAGTTTGACGTTAGGGAAAGGAGATTGTGAATTAGGTTGATGAATCGTATTAATAAGATACTGAAAACTTTCGAGGCGAGTAAAGTCAGACACGAGACTTTGAACTTTGTCAAAGTTAGAAAAGTCTTCAACAGGATTGATCATAATCAAAGTAAAAGATAGAAGTTGACTGTTGAATGCTTTTAATAATGTTTGCATTGTTTCGAAAGTTAGTTCAGTGCTGGTACCACCACATTGTATTGTCCCACATTCGATATGTAACTTATCTAACGTTTTTGGAGCTTTTAAGATATTTAAAGTTTTTAAACTGTAATATTCTACTATTGATAAATTCAATTCTTCAATATTAGGCATTACTTCGAACAGTTCTACAAGTGCTTGAAAATTCATGCAGGTAACGGAGAGACGTCTGATATGAGGCATGCGATTACCATACGACAGAGACCATAAGCCACTACGGTAAATTAGAGTAAGATCTTTTAGGTTAGATGATGTAGAATTGAAAGAAATTTTATAAAATGTGTCACGTTCTGTGCTAGAAATTGAAAGTTCAGTTAAAGTTTGTATTGATAAAGCTTTGACGACAAACTCATTCAGCCCATTGAAGAAATACTCCCCATTATTTTCGAGTAACAATGATTTCAAGTTAACCAGTTGATCAATATATGGTTGAAGTATTTGGAGTTGTTGAGGCCCAGTGAGTTTAAGTGATCGAATAGAATGTGCATGTAACGGAAGTATATTTTGACAAAACAGTTGAAACTGACGATAGATGGGTCTATTATTTCCTATTAGGTCGATGTCATATAAATATGGCTCTATAATTCGTTGAAATCGTCGATTTAAGTTTAAAAATCCATAGATTAAGTCAACTGGATGAAGGTAAGAGAATATGGATAGTAGTAGTTCATCTGGCAGTACTTCAAACATAGTCATGATGGAAAATAGAACCAGTGATAATATCGTGAGTTAAACAATAAATATTTTGTTTTGTCGTCACAGTCAGAGATAGAAACGGAAAAAAGAAATATTGTGCAATAAAAATAAAATACGACGAAAGAATGAGTAATTTTATAAAATGAAATATATCTCTTAATATTCATATCTCATTGAAACGAAGATTGGATAGACTAGAAACGAATGAAATCATTTAATATGCATGTGTTAACCTTTGTAAATTATTATTTAAAAAGATGTCGTTAGGGTGTGGGTGCGAATGAGTATGAGCAAGTGAATTTTATTCTGTCAACTACACACCCACCCGCCCAAGATTAAAATCTAGTATTGAAGCATGAGAAGAGTTTGCTAGAAGTACAAAATTTCACTTGTTTTTTCTCCTCACTTATAATATGATTTTTGACCGAACATTGAAAATTATCGTATAACATGAATTTTTGCATCTGAATATTAAAATTTAAATGAACCATCGAGCTTCTTCTTCGTATTCTGTTTATCATACTTTTTCAATAGAAAATATCAGTAGATCAATAAATATTTAACTCGTAAAAACATCATTTGATCGAGAAAACAGATAAATTAGAGAATTTTATATAATAAGAAACTTATTCAAGCAGAGTGACTTTCTTGTTTAAAAATATATTAGTAAAAGCTTTTTTTCCAATGTACATAAACTAGTTAATACATTTATTTGTGAATCATAAATAATCTCAATGGGTAGTTTTTTAAAATACATATAGTTAAAATGTATTGTTATAATTAAATTAATAATTATGAACATGAAATTTTGACCACTGAAAAAATGAGTATAATCATGCAACTAACAATGTATCATATAAACGATGGATGTGAGGGTGTCGATGTGGGTGTGGGTGACGGGGATGAAGGGGAAGACACCCACACCCTCAAGACGCCATTTTTTTCTTTTTGTGATGCAATAAATTACAGTCTCTACTATGTAACATTAAATGCAAAATGGACGCGTGTATCTGTATTATTATTTCAAACCGTGGATGAATAAAAAAAATTCCATCAAAAGACATGACTTTCGATAAAACTTGTTAAATGGTATTTTGTTTATCAATGAACGAGGGAAACTTATAAGATTTCACGTATTGCGGGTGAGTTCTAGAATTTCAAGATTCAGATTTCATATCCCCGAAAAGATTACTCGTGAGTTGGCTTTAACTCTATTGTATTTATGAGGAAGAGAATGTATGAAAAGCCACCATGACGTGTTGTCTTCAGATTGAAGGACTTTTCAAATGGTTTAAATATTCTTTATGATATAAAATCACAAGAATTATCTTGAGAAGAGTTAGAATAAAAGGTGTCGACGAGTGAATGGGCAGTTCTTCTCTTAATTGACGTATCCATTCAAACACGCCCACGCTTCCACCAACACCCTCACCCTCAAGATTTTCTTCGAATACTGAAGAACAAGATCAAATTGATTCCGTCTTTATTATACTTATATTTTTGAAGTGTGTTGATGTAATGAAAAAGAAAAAGAAAAGTTCAAAATAGTGTTGTTCGAAATAAATTAGAGATTGGAATGCGTTTATCAATGAATAATTTTCGATTCACATGATTGCTGTTGATTATTGGTATTGTCTGATGACTTCTCGAACTTGCATCAGGGTAATTCCCAATCGATTTTTACCTGTTCCGTCTCCACCATCACCCCAATAAGAATCATTCTTAGTATGTTCAACTAGAGTACGGTGTCCAGTTAATAATAACTTGTATTTAAGATGTGGATGCTGCGTAAATTTAGCCATACATGCTCTAAACATTACCTTATCTTTAACATTCTTCCAATCTGGTCGGACTGCAGAATTATGATATTGAGCATAGTCGAAGGCATCTCGCGGCGTGGGCAATTGTGAAATATATCTAACACGATTTATATCATACGCGAACTTTTGTGCTTGAAAATAATGTTCGGTAGTAGGCCAGATAAATCCATCAAGGTGAATAGGCGCAGAATAAAAGTTGCCAAACTCACCAAATGGTTTATCAAGATCATAAAAGTGAATAGCTGATGAATTATGATTATGATGCATGTTGATCACTCTTGTACAACAACAAGCGTTTTCAAATTTGTTATTTGTATCTGGAATTCATTTGAATATTAGATGAATGTTATAATGCTAAGCCTTTTTATATATTATTTATTGAGAAGGTATTTTTTTCTTTCTATGATGAAGCAGCATTATAACAAAATTATAGCAGTAGGGAAAGAAGAAGTCAGATTCAAGAATAATATTTGTTTTAGAAAGGTTGTTTTTGTTTTCGAAATATCAAATTTAAGTGACAACAGAAGAAAACAACAGAACTATGTGAACAACGTTATTGTAATTCATTGATAAAAAAATCCATAAACTAGGACACTTTCTTTCATTTCCAGCAACCTCAAATGAAAACCTCTTCACATTCGACGAATATAAAAACAAAAAAAACATAAAAAAGACTAGAGTGCTGTCCAGAGCTAGGCGACTTGATGAAAAGTAGGTCAATTGCAAACGTTAAATCACCTTATAATAAAGCAAACGTAATGAAATTAATAATGTAGAAGCTCACGGTGTATCTCACATCTTGCATTACTCTTATATTCCAAATCCAATTATTCATAGCTGACTATTTGTGCTCAAACCATTGCTTGCGTTGTGTGAGAAAAAGAGATGCGACCTACTTACGTGTTTCAACGAGAAGAAATGATTTGTAAACGGTATGCAGTTTGTTACTGAAGCATTTATTTTTATAGCTTCGTCTCTCACTTTTTTTCTCTTATAACGCATGAATAATTTTCTGTTTTGGCCTACTAATGCGATTTTTCTTATTCATTCAACTATGTTTATGCACAGATAGTCACATGTGACACGTTGTGAGTAATTATTACTTGTTTATACACCACAACCACGCAGAAAATCAAAAAACAATTACGTAGGCTGTATTCTCTTGCTAAAAAAACAAGCTATGCTGTTTATCTTGAGGGTGAGGGCTAAGTAAAAGAAAATCAATAAAAAACTAATGAATTTTTTTGTAATTTTTAATGTTTTTTTCAATATTTAAGTAAAAAAAATGAGCGAATAAATCGACTGAAATAAATGAACACACAAATGAATGAGTTGAACTGAAATAGAGAACAAGCAAGTTAATAAGAAAATGAAAACGAATCTTTGGATTGAAATGAATAAAAATAATGAATAGAATAAATAAAGATTTTTTTGAATTTATTTATTTTAATTTAATTTTAAATATAATAAATGATGAACTTAACAATAAATTGGAAGCGATGCGTTTCGAATTTTTCTTCAGACTATATAAGTATCTACTTTCAATTCTACCTCTGTTCTCTACTCTCATCTAGTAGGATAGGGTGTGGGTGTGGGTGTGGGTGTATCATTCCTAACCTACCCACACCTACATTCTTACTATTCTAATTGCAAATAAATTATTTCATATTTAATAGTAAATTTTAAAAGCAAAAGAAAAGTCGTCGTATGGGAAGTACTATATTGCTGTTCGTTATTAACTGATTTATATATGGATAAATATAGTTAACAGTTTTCGTTCATGACTGTGAGTTTGTAATGATTTGAAGGTTAATATTTCTTTTTAAATTAAATGTAATAAATAATTTTTGTTAGAATGATCAAATACTAGCAATATGAAGTATCCGTATTAATCAATGAAACATTCTTAGTTACCGATGGAATCGGTAGTATTAGTTATTTAAATAGCGTAAAGCTATGCCAATCATAAAAAATAAATAAACAATAAACATTTTTTTTTGCCTTTTCCATATGACAATTAAATTTTTCTTTTTCATTTCTGTACATATTGGTTGCACCTTTAATAAATTCAAGATATGACATTAAAAAATACATTGTTTCCTATATTCCTCTGGGATGATTTATTATCATTAAATAATATTTTATTCACATTCACATTCACTCTCTATCCCAATGCAAAAGTAGCTGCTATGTCACTAGCAGTACGAGCAAAAGGATAAAAAAATATGTCATCAATACATCCATCGTAGTATAGACCACCAATGGAATCAATATTTCCAATTTGGAAAAAAGTGGGTGGCCCTGTATAGGGTCCATGGCCAGTACCTGACTTATCAAGAGTTCCGTTCAAGTAGAGTGCCATCGTTCCTGCTGTCTTATTGTAAACGTAAGCTAAATGTGACCAAACATTGATCGATACATTTTGTAAACCTGTCTGCGTATCACTACGAAATCGAAAAGTCATGGGACCTGGACTACCGATCGAGACACGCATACATTGATATGAGCCTAGTGATCCACATTGAGCAAGAATGACATGTTCCATACCATCGGTAACAATCGTTGGTTTAATCCAAGTTTCTACTGAGAAGGAAATATTACGTAAATCGATATACGGTGTACCATAAATGTAAACCGATTGATTCAGCGAACTTGATAGATTTAAACACTTCCTACAACTATATCTCCCTAATGTATATATTGATTTATTTCCGTTTGTACCGTTATAAATGAGAAAACGATCATTTAAATTTCCTTCAAAATCCCATCCCATGCTTGGAGCTAAGATAAAAAACAGTAAAATTTGTAAGTGAATAGATACTCTTTATACCTTGTCCTACTGGTATTGTCATGTTAATACAAGCACTGATAGTCGACATTGCTGCAGTACTTGGCTGTATTGTTGTTGTTCCAGGTTCAGAAACTAAAATGTAATAATGAAATGAAGAAAATTCTATTTTAGATCTTGGTCAATTTGTGTTTCTTCTGAATATCTTTATCGGTAAAAGTATTTGCTGCTCTCATGGATGAGTGGTAAATATAATATTACATAAATTTGTTTTTTCTAAGAAACAGTAAAAATACTTATATCGAAGATCTATTTATACCCTATTCTGAAATAAAATTCATGAATGAATCCTAAATGATAATGTATAGTTTATTGCACAAAAAAATATATTTAGAAGGCGTATTGTTTGGTTTAGGTTTTTATTTTCTTACATAGATGCATTCTACTCTATACTATACTTCAGATAATCTTTTGCTTGAATAGGTTTATTCTATATGAACTGACCTTGCGGTATTCGTGTGTTACTTTCGACAATCATAGTAATAATATCCACATTAGGCAGCATGTTCTCGGTTTGATTCGATACGTCTGCAAACAATTCACACATCGATGCGGATTGATGAAAACTGGCCGCATCACATTGAGTTTGAGCTAAACAAGCTATTTGACAATTGCGAATATTTAATACAATACTGGTAATGAATGGTAAACATGTTGTAGCAGTGCAATTAAATTTACTGCCAGTAATCTTTAACATTATAAATGAGCGTATATCTTCTGTGCTTGATTGGATAATAATAAGTAACATAAGTATTTGACAAAGTCTTATATAACCCATTATGAATAGAAATTCAGATTAATAAAATGAAATACAACTAAAATTGAAGCAGAATATTTCTTTTTTTTCACACTCTAATGTGACACTCGAGTGTTTGCACGGTATTTAAATATTAATCAACAATTTGAATGGAAACAAAAAAAAAATTTTATCACTTCTATTACCGTGGTTGTATTGAGTGCTAACTTGACTTTTATAGATATAATTAAAGTCGATAAAAAAAAGAAAAAGACAAGCATGGAGAAAATATGTAGGTGTTATTTGCTCTTTTCTTTTAACACATTATATAAATATATTTTACATAAGGGTCTAGTATATGTTCATTAATTATAATGTAGAAATTATGTGCTAAAATGTTTGATAATAATCGAAAGAACGAAAATGTGTACGTGAAAAAACATTGTCTGATTGTGTTTGCAGACAACGATTGTCTCGCCTTTACTCATCTGAGATTTTTCTAAGAGATTTCTTCAACTTATATCAACTGTTCGTTTCACTTCTTCACTAACATTAGTTTTTGACTATTCATTTCTAATTTTATTCTAAATTTGATACATTTATGGATTATTTTCATTATTTTGAGACAATCTAATATTCATATGAAAGATTTCTGACAATTTCTCTTCAAGTGCTAAGTGCGTTTTCCTATCATAAAGTTAGGTTGCTATCATTTCCAATAGAAATATGATTGTGCCACTAATACTAAATGGTCCTTCTCTACTCATTGTTTAATTCAATTTAGTATTCATTTATCCAAAAGGTCCCTTCGTACTTCAATATACTAGATTTTAATTTGTTTACATTCTCATAGTTTTTTATCAAATAATTTATAGTTTCTCTTTGTTGAAGGTGTTAATTAAAATTTTGTGTTAAAATAAATTTACACCTTATTTTCACTTATTTCAAATAAAATCTAAGATGTGTAAATTAAATTTTGTTACCAATATGCCTTTGTAGAACTAGAGTCATTATCGACATACGTCAATTGATGAAAATGAATTCAATAGATATCGTTAAATTTTGTAGAAGATGAAAAGAAAAAGTTTATTATTAATTATTTTTACAAATTAAAAACATCTATTATATCAGAAAGCAATGAAATATTTCATATGGATGAAACGCGTATCAAAATAAACATAGCGATATAATGCTAGCTAATATATTTTGTCACGAAGACCTTTACAATTTCTTTTATTATATCGAACGCATAGAATGATTGTATTCATATATATATATGTTTAGTTCAGTTTCAAAATATCACTTCCTTATTGATAAAGTTGTGATGTGTAGTGGCGCAACAATATGACGTGCTAGTTGTTGTTTTCTGAATAATTTCCATATCCATTTTTTAAATTCAGGAAGCATTTTGATACATACCCATGGCATCAAGAGACAAACAAGATAGAGAAGATCGAAAATATAGTTTGATTGAATATCAGCGAGGAAATTCGAACTCTTGATTTCTTGAATGACAGCAATGATCGTATTTGGAAGCCATGCAATGATATATAAGCAAGAGATCATTAGTAATTGAATTGTCATACGCCTCTGTTTGCGCCATAGAACAGGTTGCTGTAGACGACGCTTTTGACAGACGACTCGCGTTACGAGTGTTACATTAGCGACGATAATTATTATTATCGGCATACCATTGTCTATTGCCCAATCGAACGCTGCCAACAAACTGCTATTTTCTAGATAACAATTTTTTAAACCGCATAAAACTGATTTAAAATCCCATTGAGTTCCATTACATGGATAGATAACAACAAGACTCAAGTAGAGAAGACTTGGATAAATAACGCAAAGTAGTAGCGGCAAGTCATGTAATAGAAAACGTTTTATTCGAATACGTAGTATATTCTTATTGAATACGAATAGATGACGTTGAATGGAAATAGTAGCCATTAAGAACTCACTTGAAACACTGAGAGTATACTCGAAGAATGTCCACCATGTGCAATAGGCTGCTGTTACTGGATTAACACGACCAAGTTGATAGAAATTGATAGTCATTGGTAAGTCGCATGATGCTTCCAAGAAGTTGACTATAAGCAACAGTAACAGAGCTTTATTTCTCGGATTTTTCAGAAGAGAACGATGTACAACAAAAAATGTAAAAATAAGAAGATAGATCATCAGCGATGGAATTTGTAGGAGAAGTAATATTAAAAATTTGGCGCGATAAAGAATGACCTTACTATCGTTTATTGGTTCCATACTACTAGAATTCATTTGTATAAGAATATATGAAATGAAAATTTTTAATTGTTAACTGTTGTCTTCAATAAAAAGATAATACTAAACTCTATAATTATTTTCTTTTTTCTCAATTAAAAAAACTACTCTCATCATTACTTCAATTAAGAAATAGTTAAATGATGAACAAGCGACCTGCATAAGATATGAACATGCCTGTTGTAGCTTGTCGAAAATGTTAAAAATACTTATCTTGAGTTTTTTCTTTTGTCATTAAATTTATATCTACATGTTAGGTCGAGCAAAAGAACAACTACTTGTGTCAGGAAACAAACAAACATTAAAGTCAGTTTTTATTATCTTTTACTGATGTTTTTAATATTGAAAAAATACTTCGGAGGATGTCAAGTGACAGCTAGAACTTGCTATTTTCACTTAAAATTTTTTCCAATGATTGTCTAATAGAACTCTTTAGCGTAGGTAGCTGATGTCAATACATAAAGAATGAAACATAATATATGAGGGTGTGGATATGGATTAGAATATATGAAATTACTTAATTGATCTAACAGATACACCTACATCTAACGTGGTTTTCAACGGTTTGATTAAAAAAACCTTTTCTGTGGCTGGACAATTGCCAAACATAAGGAATAATAAGTGTCTGAAAACTATTTTTTCTATCTTGCTAAAGAAACGAAACTTCAAATATATCAGAGAGTTTAATTTTTTTTTCATAGTTTATCAATGTCTCAAAATGCCTGTACTGCTCGAATCACATGTCGGAAAAAAGATCGTAGGGAAGAAGAAAAAAAGAGAAGCAAACCGTTTTGCTTCATTTTATAATGACAGTGGTGGGATTCGAACCCACGCCAGTTACGACTGGTGCCTAAAACCAGCGCCTTAGACCACTCGGCCACACTGCCTATTTTATTATACAAATTATGTTCAGTTCACAAAGGAATTTCGAATACGTGCTAAAATTGCTAAAGAAGAACGTATTGAAAATGAAAAACGTCTTGCTGAAGAAATATTTAATTAATATTTTTCCAAGGCAAGATAAAAGAAGTGAATTACTAATATATTGAATTTCTATTTTTTAATTTTCTTAAAAAGTAGAAACATGTTATTTAATATGATAGTACATCAGATCCAACAATTTTATTTGAAATCAATATATTTATATCTTTATGGTGTGATGAGCAACAAAGATTTTATCAAAAAATTGAAGTATTGCAATTTATAAAAACGTTTAAATGATATTAAAAGAGAAAGAAAGTGAAGTCATTCATATAAGCTCTTTCTATTTTGTAGACGATTCAAAAACTTGAAGATACATCACATTTCAAATGACATCAAACAGCTCATTATGCAATGTTTAAAGCAACAGATTTGCATGATTTTGAAACAAATAATTTTCAATATATAAACGAAAATGAGAATGTTGCTATTTGTATCTGAGCTAATCTTAGTCATAATCTAAGGTTATATTGAAATAAGTTGTTAATGAAAATTTTCTAATTTCTTCATTGTATATATATATAAAATAAAAGGTTCTCTTTTCAATTAATATGGTTTTGACTTTGATTTATCTAAACAATTATCATTAATTATTTAATATAACTATAATTAGATCTTTCTTAAATACGATTATTTTTGTAAACGTTCACTTCTTGCAAAATGGATATGAATGCGGGTGTAGTTAATCAAAGAATAAATACATCTCCACTCACGATTAATACCTAATACACTAATCAAAATTTTTGATCTGTTGAAAAATCCTTTATTATTCTCGTACCGTCGTACGTACTTTGTACTCTGAGCTGTTAGCAATAGTTTTCAATCTCTTTTTATACAGCACTTTAAATAGAAAGAAAAATACACAGGTAGCGATTGAATGCAAACAAGAAGGAGCGAGGAAGAAAAGAAAGAAACGAATAAATTCTTTCTTTTCTATTCATTTCTTTCTTCGCGATATTCATGCATACGAAAAAAAACTTCATCTGAAATAAAAATCGTACCGGCTCTCTTCTTATTTCATACCAAACACTATAGAATATATTATTTTATTCTTGCTCGTTATTATTCGTAGCATTAAAAATATTTTATTGACTTCTTGAGTAGGAAGCCAAGACGTACCATAGAATTTTTTTCATTACTATTGCACTGTACATCACACAGTTACAAATTAAAGACAAGAAATAAACAGTATCATCATATATCTTCTATACTAAGCTACATTATCAAATAATGTCAAGTGAAGAAATCTGTATCGTTATTATACCAAACGATTTCCCAAACAACAGCGACAACAACCAAAACATAAATGGTCACAATAAACATATGCCATCACAGGTAGAGTTTAATGCATAATCTTTTTTTTTACAAGAACTATTTGATGATTTGAAAAGATTTCAGTATTCTATTAAATTCTCTCCAAATCGAGTGTCCTTTTCTTCTCAAATAGAACGAAACAAAGTTTTGTCTCATGTCAGAAAAGCAAGGAGAAACAAGTATCATTGTACTATTTCGAAATATGAATGAAGCACTGAAGACTAATACTGGAATATTTGATTTTTTTTACTTGAATTAGAATATAACAAACGGAAGTGCAAGGAAAAGACCGTTAGATAGCGAAGAAACACAAAACCATACATTGTCTTTTCTGGTTGAAGCATTAAGTGGTGAAACTCATCCGACCAACTATGATATCAACCGGCGAATATCCAATGCATCGTCTATATCGACAGAAAAACATAGCAAAGAATATCCATGTTCAGAATGTGATCAGTCTTTGGCGAGTCGTTTTCGTTATCATACTATGCCAAAGCTGAAACTTCGAGACACCATCTGGATTCCTACTAACAATAACAAGAACTTTTTTATTGTTTGTTATACAGATATAGGCCCTCAGTCCGATGGTATTTTGGATGAATTACGCCGAGCTGAAATCGGTATTCGAGCCGGATCAAAAGTATTTATTATTCCTCTCACTTGTGCGCTTGGAATACGAAAAGTTGTGGATAAACAGAAAACATTGCCCAGTGTATCCATGGGTATTACTGGTGCGGATAGGGTAACAAATGCCGTCGAAGATAATTTACCGGTAGCTACACCATTGTCAAGAATCAATAGGTCATGGTATCAATTCTTTAAAACTATCCGAGCACGTATGAATGTACATAAGATCATTGGATTGATTCAATATCAATCGTCACTGACATTTGATTATCTATTCTTTTGTGTGTTGGCATCATTGATTGCTGGTCTGGGACTATTAGAAAATAATACTGTGTAAGTGGAAATCTTTGTGAGTTTTAAATGTAAAAATGGCATATTTCTGTTTCTAGGATTCTAGTAGCAAGTATGCTCGTATCGCCACTGATGGTATTGTATCAATATAAATTGTTTTTTCTTAGAAATAAAAACATTGCAATTCTTTCCGCTTATACTAGGGTCCAATCATGGGTTTCGTTATTGGTATACGCGTCCTTGATAAGAAGTTATGGCTATCTGGAATCAAATCAGAGTGTACTGGTATTTTAGTTGCTGTGCTAACTGGATTTCTTTTTGGATTGTGCACGACATGGTCCGAAACAAAGTGGGGCTCGAGTGCATCATTTCCGACCGACGAAATGCGCAGCAGGTAGGGTCTCTGCATTTCGAAATAGAAATAAAACAACAAATTACTTTTTATTTCAGGGGTGATTATCGACGTCTGTGGTTTGGTGCATTAGTTGCACTACCAAGCGTAAGTATCGTAGGAGTTTTCGTGATATAGCCTCCTTAAAATTTCTAGTTACATCGTACGATTCTGAAATATAAAACACTTTATAGACTTGAAACATGCTTGTCTTGAACAATACTGCATTTGTTCTTAAAATAAAACTTATGTTACTCTATTTTGGAAAACTTCCCTTTTTAGTTTATTCAATCGTTTAAAACAGTTAATTTAACGTGCAAATAAGTGGTGATTTAAGTGATCATTTTTAAAATAGATAAAATCTTTCTATATCGAATAAAGTTGTATATCATCGAAAGCTGTATAACCACTTACAACTTAATATTCGGTGTTAGAAACAGTTACAAAGACTTTTTGTTTATACTCTTTCTAGGGTGCTGCAGCTGCTCTGTCTATTCTTGGTGGTAACTTTGGTTCACTGGTTGGCGTCGCTATCAGTGCTTCTCTCCTCCCGCCGGCCGTCAATACAGGCCTATTATTTAGCTATAGTCTCCTATCTGTCGCACAACCAGATATTGGTCGTCATTCCCTTGAAAAAATTAATCGAACAGTAACTAATATTTTTCCATCAACGTTTGTCAACTGCACTGCATTTGTGAACAACGATTATTTACCTCTTTATTCATGCGATATGCCGAAAGAAGCGGCTCAATTAGGAATTTTTTCGTTTATCATTACATTTATCAATATCATGTGTATTTGTATAATGGCATTAATTGTATTACTTATTAAAAGAGTAGTACCAATTATTCCAGATAACGAAATTAGTGAGTGTACATCTCATTTTCGAGATGACTGACATAAATCTAGGAATATATTATGTTTTCTAGCTCAACTCTGGCGTTTAGAAAAGAAGAGCGCAGGTGCCGCATTTAATAATAAAATTTATGTCGAACTAGATAATGAAAATGCACAAGAATTAGAGCAGATTTCAAACGAATTTGGCCATGTTAATGGAATTTTACAGCAGCACAAAGAACATATTGTTTAGACAATTCATTTGTTCTGACATATATCTATTTATTCTCGCATATCTTTTTTAAACAAATCTTAAGAGTGTAAGTAGATGGGGATAATATCATAGATGTAATTACTATGTCTATCTGGTATCAACACCCGCATTCATAACCTCTAGTGGTAGCTGTAATATGAAGACACAATTTATTCTCTGCTGTGTTGTATTTCTATTAATTAATTATATATCAAAATCTTGAAATGATATATTTGTTGAATTTCATAAGAGATATTGATTATTTTAAAAATTTAAACATGTATTAGTGTACTCTACTGTTAAGTTATTTTTGTAAAAGATAAATACACTTTCAGACGTTCATGTTCACATTGAATTCAAATTCGAATGTGTGTCACATTTCAGAAATAGACAAAGAATATTCTCGTAATGATGTTTTTAATTTATGCACCAAGAAATATTATTTTTAAGACGTGTTGCTTTTATATATTTCTTTCTAATAATAATTCAGAATTATTTTATATAGTTTCATGAAGAGAAGATTATCCTATTTAAATTATGTATGACTTGTATTGTATGAAGTATAGTGATTACTGATTATTTAAAAACTGTTAGCACTCTCTTTAAGAATAAAATGTAAAACATGCTTTACTTGTTGAAATAATGAAACTAATGATTAATCAAAATATTTTTTACTTATGGATTTCTACCAAAGGAAAATACGAGAGAAGATAATGAGTGTACAATAATTTAATCCTAATTGAATGGAATGTTTAAAATGAATAAATATTGATGAGTGGACAGTCAACAATGAATTTTCTATGATATATTATCTTACTAGCGGGACTTGATTACACTATCTCTTCAAAATATAATTGCTATTTTATTTTAAATACATGTAATGCTCTATAAATATATAGAACAAAATTTTTCATTTGCAGATAAAATTAGATTTAAATTGTTCATCAACAGAAAATTCTATTCGTCATTATCGGTAGTCTTTCAACTACAATATATTTTTATTTAAAAAAAACTAGCGCTACTATATAAAATTTTCCAGTTAATTGTCACGATTAATGCTATTCATTAGAAAAACGCTCGATTTTGAAATAACGACTTTGAAGTTTTCATAAAACTCTCTACATTCACGAATGTAGTAGAATAAAGTCAAATTTATATAATCGAAACCGAGAATTCAAACTATCATATGTTGAAAGAACACTAATGATTCATTTTTCGTCATCAGCTGTACTTTCAACTGTAAAATATTTTTTAGAAAGCGATGACGCCTAGCTTTTGCTTTTCGTTTTAATTATCTTGAGATTTAAAAAGATCAAAATTGCTTTTTTGTGACACTTCCTATAAACAAACTAAAACTCCTTTTCAAAATCGAAAAACGTGTACACAAAATGACAATTTTGAACAAATACATCAAGAAAATAAGAAAGGAAGGAAAAAAACTTGCGAAGAACTAGAGAAATGTTTTGCTTCACATCGCATAAATAATCTTTCGCACCGATAGTTCCTCATTATATATATATTTTTTTTCCATCATTTCATAGATGAGCACAACTACTTTCTCAGTTATTTGTCATGATTAATGCCATTCATTAGAAAAATAATCTTCCACACCGATAGTTCCTCATTTTATATTTTTGTTTTTCATCATTTCAAAGATGAATACAACAATTTTCCCAATTTCTCTCTTAAAAGATTCTAATACTTCAATCATAATTAATCAATCATGGTTTATTCCTCTCGATATTTTGTTACTTATATGTCTTTTCCTAGCCATTCTAATGTCTTTATTATTTTTCTTTATTGTTTTAACCGATAAAACATGTCACACAGTTCCTATTATGCTAGTTACGTCTTCATGTTTTGCTAATTTTTCATTAACGATTATTTTAATTTGGATGACAGTTATTACTCTCCAAAATGATCTCCAACAAATTTATTATCAAGATTCACTTTGTATTTTTCGAGGTTATATGACTTATGTAACGTTCTTTTGGTTATTTTATTCTTATTTTTTACAAGCAATATATAGTTATATAACAGTTATTTATCCAACTCGTTTGTTTTGGCAGTCAAGGAAATTTCAATTTTTTCTCATTATATTAATATGGATATTTGGTTTTATTTGTGCAAGTCCAGGTATAGCTACTGGTGAAATAAAATATCTTGTTGATGATCAAATATGTCAAATGCCATTTCATTTTTCGATCGTAACAATTTATAATATAATTTATATTTATTTAATACCTGTTAATGGTATAATATTTATTTATTTCAAATTAATTCTATATGTTAGAGAAATGAATAAACGTGTTACATTTGGAAATACATTATTACGTGCACAAAGAGAATTAAAAATGGTTTTTCGAATAGTTATACTTATATCAATTTTATTAACACTTAGTGTACCTTATACAATATTTGTTTTTATGGGATTTTTCACTTCACCACCAAAATATGATTTTCGTATTGCTTTGACATTTGTCGAGTCATCATTATTATTTGTCATGATTGTTGTATTTAAATTTACTGATCCAGTTCGAGCATCAATTATGAAAAGGCTACATCAACGATCAAATGTAGTCGCACCAACAATGACATAAATTATTTAATTTTTTCGAAATATTTTCACAAATTTCTTTTTATTACGTCCGACCAAGATCGATCTATTTATATGAAGACTTAACATCTAATTAGAGACCGTCAAATATAACATTTTATAAATAGCATTACGAGAACATCTCTTTATCTGAAGAGATTTATTCCATGTTACTCTTATCAAAGAAAACTACGCTCAAGCGCAATTTACAGATGTATTCAAGCGCGTTTATATTAATGGGTCATATTTTTATGCGTTTGAATGATCAAACGTGGTCGAACTGGAGCGTGTTTTATTCTTTGAATGAATATAGATGCGTTTAGACACATTTTGAAGTAAAGACAAAATTAAATAATTATTAAAAGTGTAGTGAATTTGGATTTTTTTGATGATTAGATATTCATCTTTTATCATTCAGAAGTTCTTAGTTTTATTTTTATATTGAATTCTATTTCTTTCTGGTTGTTAAAATAACAGATATTAACATTAAGAAATATAATTATCAAAAATTATTTCTTATTGATTTATTGAGCTGTTTTTTCTTGCAAAGACATTAATTTACTATCTTTTCGTAAAAATCGAGATCTTGTTTATTGCTTCAAGTATTTAGATTTATAACTAAATGTAGTACTTTCTAGTCTCACTTATCGTACAATTTGTACATGTATAAATGTGAAATAAATTTCTAATTTGAATGCTTCATGTGGATGGGTATGGTCTAATGTCTTACACATAGACATACCCTTAAGTCAACTACAATGTTAGACACGATGCAGTAAGCATTAGTATGTAAAGTAAAAATGGGTTAATTCCTCTTCTTATACACTCTCATCTTTTATCGATCTTTCTCTCAAATGATGTCGATGAAGCACTACCCGATAATTTCAATTCTTCTAACAGCATTTATCACATAGTTTGAAGCTCGTAACTTGGATTTTTCACCAACTATACGATTTAAAATCGTTCTGATTTTGTAGTGCAGATAAGGCAGCCATCGATATACCTTTACAAAAAACAATAAAAAAAACTGAAAAGAAGTGGGCGATTCTCTTGAAAATATAATAACGTTTATTGACTCTTCAATATATCACTTGATTCTTTATCCTTTCTTCAATTACATTTTTTTTTGTATTTATCAAAGGAAAGATTAGGACGATTAGAAATAATGGAGAGAATATTAAATTTCCAATTATTGATATGTGAATAAATGCATCTGTTTTATTTCAATTAAATTGACTTAAGATATCATATCTATGTTTTAGAAATAAAAGCACACATTTTTCAATAAAATCATTTGAGTTTAGAATCAACTATGAGTAGAATCAGAATATATTACTATATTACTGTCACTGGTTTCAGGTAAATAATATTGATTTTTATCATTCATTTTGTTAACATTTTCATCGATTTTTATATTTTAGTCCTACAGGTTTGCTTTTTATTCTATTTTATGTGTTTTTCTATAAGTTCATTACTTTTATAGTTAAATTAGAACTTCACATATGTGAGAAAATTGCTCAATATGGTGAATGTTCGACAAATAGTGCATGCGGTTGTTTTCATAGGATAGGTACAAATGAGGGCACAAACATTTGTGGTTTTCTCTGGCCAACATGTTCTCAACTTGTACCATGTAACTCTTCAGACAATTCATGTACTCAATCGAATACGATTTATGTTCCACATCATCAATGTTATCCAATTGCAATGATTGATCAAAAAATGTGTCCACCAATGATAAGTGAGTAGACCGATAAGTGATAGATACAACATTTCTTATTCACACTTTCAAGATATGTATAATTATAACTTTGATCTATTTTAGATAAGATCAACTCTACATCGAAGCATAATGGAATAACTACAGTTGGAAGAAATGAGTTTAGAAATCAATTAAATCAACTCTTGAGGGTGTGGGTATGGATATGGATATTGTATTAATCATAAATCCACATCCTCACTCACACCCTCAAATTAATTCAATCACCCTACCGGTTTATTATTTGATGTTGAAGGAAATCTTTATGTCACTAATTGAAACAATCTTCAAGTTCAAAAATACTTAATAGACTTTTAAATAGAAAATATTTGATTTGAAGAGAAAAAAATATATTTTTTTGTTTTAATTTTTAAATACAATGAAATTGAAATTTTGCCAACGAATTAGCGGGATTCATGAATACAAATATAACTTGTATCGATATTTTTCCTATCATCAATCAAACCGTAATATATTCACAAGTGCTAATCTTCAAGATGTAGAGGTCATGAGTTGCCTAATTGGAATTCGAATATAAACGAACAACTGACTGTTAAGTATCGATTCGAAAATAAACGAAAAGATAGTCTCCAAGCATCTTGAGGGTGTGGGTGTGGACTGAGTAAAAAATGTATCCAAACCATCGTTCATCTACCTTTGCACTCACAGTCTTTTACGGATCCTCAATTGAATTTGATACTTGTAATTGAAATCTCATAGTAAACGAATCAACAAGAATTTATATGTCTATTACATCTTTTCTTTTTGGCAACGCATAGATGGATGTAGATATTAAATGTATTCTTGATCAGTATTCACACGCTGCTTAAATTTAATTAAAAATCAAATAGCAAAAATAATTCATAATGAGATATATTAGAATAGAGTGACAGTTTGTAAAAAAAAAACAATATTATCTCTCGACAAACAAAACGCGTCAACTTGCTATGTTATTTTCTATATAAATTGCACATTTTGAATGAATGGTAATTTATGAATAATTAAAAATATTCATATATCAATGACATTACTATATATCGTTAAAACATTTGATTTGTGCTTTTGCTTTTCGCTTCAACTTAGTGAATATGTTATAATTTAAACTTCTAACAAGTAATGTGTTGACTTTGAAGATCTCGTGTAAATAAATTCTAAGCATACTGCAGTCACATTTAATATTATGTATCACCTTGTGAAGATCAGCGATCGTGAAGAACTAAAAAGTAGCGAAATGAATTTAATTATATAATATAAAACAATACAAGCAGGATTTTCAATCACTATTAGTCAGAAATGTTGAAATCTTACTCTATTATTGAATAAATACTCCGAAAGAAAAAGACTATTTTAATTTCAAAATAAAAAATTTTTTTCTTTGCAACGTGCAATCGTCAAAGCTTACATGGCTTTGATTTTTTCTATTTACTTTTAATTCAACTGACGAAAAATGCTTTTCATAATAAAAACATAAGAAATGTTTGTTTTTCAATCCACTTCCTATTTACTTATGTTTATTCATCATAATCTCCATTGTTACTATAAAAGTGCATACATTTACATCGAATTCATACTTTTTCTTTCATTTCATTGGTATAAAATAACTAAACAAAGAAACGTTCGCTTCTACATAGAATGTTTGATCGATTGGATTATTTCATGTTTTTTATTCTCATTCTGCTCATTTTGAAACCTGCAAGTGTCTATACCGTTACTTGCAATTGGCCTAGTATGAATATTTTCAACAATGATCAAAATAAATTGTATATGATATATATATATTGTTTAAATTTAGGCGTATATTGCAAACTCAACTGGCAGCCCTTGGTACAACCTTGGTGTTGCCCAGATTGTAAAGCTTCTTAAAAAATTAAATTTATTATTTGTATGTTCGTTTTTCAGTTTTTAATACCTGTGGAAATAATTATGGGGAATGTATTGATCCTTCTGCTGCGTCAAGAAATACTCCAGCTCCAATATCAAGTATATTTAGAGCAAGAACATATAAACCTACATCCTATTCTGTGATGTGCTGAACATTGTGGAAACAGTTTCATACAATTCCTTTAGTTTATGATGATTTAATTAACGGAATTCCTATTCGTCACGAATAGCTTAGAATAGATTCAATTCCGTTAATTGGATCATCGTAGAATAAGTCGAATTTTTTGAATGATGTTGTAGTTTGCAGAATCGAATGAAACTAATTCCACAATGTTAAAATGTAACATCATTTTTATTAGCTACAACAGGCATACTTGTTCCTACACTTACCATTGGGGGGGATTCATCATATTTGTTTGTCTGTTTGCTGTTTTTTATATTTACAACATACGACGACTACGACAGTCACGGATTTCTACTGTTAATGGAATGAATCAAACAGTAGTATATCAAAATGCACAACAATCTACAGGGGAATCAACAGTACTTTTTGATGTTCAATCTCGTTATAATTCCAATACTTCAACTCCATTTCCACCAAATTCTGCTAGACCTGAAGCGCCACCACCACCTTATGAAGCTGCAATTACTAATTCTCTATCCCAATGTCCATCAGAACCGCCACCACCACCATATGAAATAGCAACGATTGAACAGACGATAATATAACTTTAGTTACAATTCTTATTCAACTCTCTAATCTAAATCTATTTAAAGAGATAAGAATAAAAATTTTAAGAATAATATTTTTCCACACTTTTTATTGTATATGAAACAATTTAGTAATAATAAAAAACCAATCATCTTTATAATAAAAAGCTTTTTTTATTCACATTTTATCTACACCTTCAAGATTTGTTTACAGTAACAAAAAATGAGTCATCAAAGAATGAATGCGTATGTTATAAAAATTCTTTCATATAATCCAAAGATGAATAATTTTTACGAGATAAAACGAAATCTTCAGTCTTTTTTTTCGCACAATTTCGTCAACGAAAGAATGAAAGAGAACATTCTATCATCAAAGGTTCTTCTTTCTGAGGGTGAGATAAGGTGTCAAAATACAGTATGTTTTTTCTGCTCTGAAACTTGTTCAGAAGATTGAATTTCGAACTAAATTCATCGTAAGTCATGTTGAGGAATTTGGCAACAAAGATTATAAACAAACAATATCATGAAAGAGTTCAATGTTGATGGGTGTGGGTGTAGGTGTGGATATTATATTAATCATAAATCCACACCCTCACTCACACCCTCAAATCAATTCAATCACCCTACCGGTTTATTATTTGATGTTGAAAGAAATCTTTATGTCACTGATTGAAACAATCTTCAAGTTCAAAAATACTGAACTTAGTTTTAAATTGGCAATATTTGCTTTGAAAAGAAAAAAATATATTTTTTTGTTTTAGTTTATAAAAGAATGAAACAGAAATTGAATTATTTTACACACACCCTCAATAATGTACTTTTTACATAAAACCGTACGAGAGTACGAACACAAATACTGTCGTTTTATCTCTAGTTCGACTTGTGTTCGGTCTATGACAAATATCTTTCCAGTGATGACATAAGATAAAATATTGAAATATTTGCTGATTGTTATCTACAGAAGAAGAAGAACGTATAAAAGTGAAGCAAATATTGTGAAAGATATGAAAATAAATTACATTTCACTTTTTGGGAAGAAGATGTGGACGATATCATCACTATTCTTGGTAGTATTCATAGCTGTTGCACCGCCTGGCGCAAGTAAGACAATTATTTAGATGTAAATTAACGTTGCTACCTTGCTGTCTTAGTATCTAGAATTATATAGCGTGAGAAATCAATTATCTCTTGAAAAAGAAGCCGAATACGAATCAGTATAACTGCTTTTATCGACTCTTATCTTCATAGTGTCGTTGACTTTTCCTGTTAGTATATATAAGATAAAAGTTGGTGCAATCAGTCAATAAAACAGAACTCTCATTTTCAAAATTATTTCATAAACTAAAACGTCTTCTAGTTATAAACATAAATAGATGCACAACGAGCTAACACATTTTTTAGACACACTTTGTTCAAGAGGAATATGGGCTAGAGGTGGAAAAACCGTCATTGGTGGTACGCAAGGAAATGCAACGAATCAATTGCACTCTCCTGAAGGAATATACATGGATTCAACCAATGCTTTATATATAGTAGACCGATTGAACCATCGTATAATAAAGTGGGAACAGGAAGCAATTACTGGAAATGCAGTTGCTGGTGGAATTGGTCCTGGAGTAAAACCAGGTGAACTATTTCAACCAAGAGCAATGACAGTGGACAAACAAGGTACGATGTATATTATTGACAACAGTATGCCAGGTAGTCGTGTGACACGTTGGCAAAAAGGATCAAAAGTGGGTGAAGTTCTGTTTGACTTTAAACATATTATTGCTGGTGGTATAGCCTTCGATCCGAACGATGAAGACTATTTATATCTTGCAGATCGCTATGAACATAGTGTGCTTAGATTTAATATCAAAAATATTACTGGGAATGGTGAGATCGTGGCTGGCGGAAATCATATAGGACCGGCTCTCAATCAACTTGAACAGCGTAAGTCACAATATTATTGATTTTTCAAGATAACAAGATCATTCCAATTGATGAAATAAAACGCATGTATATTCTCATATGAGAATCATGCCAACAAAAAAGATGATAAGAAGTTTAGAATAGTTGGAATGATTTTCTTAGTTTTTCACTCGTACTCTTGCCATTCTGTTGTCAAATAACAAAATATATATGTTACTTCACCGTACTTTTGTTTTCAGCCACGCATATAGTAATCGATAGCAATCGAAACTTATACATCGCAGATACTCGAAACAGTCGTATTGTCGTATGGTCTGAGGGGGCAAAAGTCGGTGTCGTGGTTGGAGGTGGCCATGGGGCGGGAAATCAAACAGATCAACTATCTTTTCCAGAAGCTTTTTTCCTCGATCGTCTAACAAACACTATTTATGTTGCTGATAAAAATAACAATCGTGTCATGCGTATTTCAGCTGATGCTCCAAATGCTGGCTTCGTGATTGCTGGAAATGATGGTAAGGGCAATGCGGCTCATCAATTACCATCTCCACATGGTATAGCATTGGACAGTAAAGGCAATCTGTATGTTTCAGATAATGAAAACGATCGAATTCAAATGTTCATGTGCAGTAGTAGTGCCAAGTTCATCGGCTCTCTCTACTTTATAACATTAACTATAATTTTTATTCAATAAAATAATTTAATAAAACTATTTGAAGAGTATACATCTTGAATTTATAGATCTAATAGCCTTTTTTGCTTATAAAAATAAACTTCAAAATAGTAAAACGTGTTTCGTGTAATTACGCCATCTGATTTCTTGTATGCTTACTGATTGACTATATGCACCAATTGAAATTGCCTATTCTATGATTAAGACTATCGTCATTCGATGTGTACATTCTTTATACATAACAATATGATTCAACTTGAACTATTATCTAATGAATTATTACTTGAATTATTTGAATATTTAAATATTAATCATCTTCTTCAAGCTTTCTTTGGATTCAACGATCGATTCAATCAGCTTCTCTATACACATTTTCGTGATCATCAGTTAAATTTTCATTCAATATCTAAAGATAATTTTGATCTTATTTGTCAACAATATCTTCCATCTATTATTGATCAAGTTCATTCACTTTATCTTTCGAATAAAGAAACATCTGATTTACCTCAACTACTTTTTTCTCGTGGTTTTACTCTTGATCGATTTATTAATTTACATTCACTTTCACTTTACAGTATTCGCTTTCTACATCAATTCAATCAAATAATATATCAATGTCGTTATCTTCCTCATCTCATTTATCTCAATATAATAAAATGTCCTACCTTTGAATTACGAGAATATATTCTCGTTCAATCAATAAATACTATTTGGAGTATACCAACACTTACTCATTGCAATTTAAATGGTATTCAAAGAAGTGAACAATGGGTATGCAGAATTACATCAGTATCGACCTCGATTAAATATCTTTCTATTGAAAAAAGTCAATGTGAATTAAGTTCATTATCGCATCTTTTAAAATGTACACCTCATCTCAAAAAACTTTCTACAGTTGTTCGATGTTCCAAGTCAGATGAATGTCTAGATTGTGTTATTCCTTCAATGAAATCATTAAAACTTGATTTTCGAGGATCTGCCGATTTATTAAAAAGTATTTTTCAGACAATGCCGAATCTATGTCATTTAACAATTGATATATCTCAAATGTATTTAGATGGACATGCATGGGAACAAATTATTAACAATTATTTACCAAAACTAAAAATATTTCAATTAAAAATGAAATTTCAATTTGAACAAAATAGTGATAGTATGGTAGAGAATGTTGATAAACTTTTAATGACATTTCAAACGACATTTTGGCTCGAAGAATATCGATGGTTTGTTCGATGCCATTGGGATCCATCAGATACACTTCGATCAACTATTATCTATACATTACCATATGCATTTAATGAGTATTCATATTCAAATGGATTTTATTCGAAATCAACCTGTCTTAATGAAAAAGATTATTGGACATATGATAGTGTAGATATGATAACTCTAAACAACAATAGAAAAACTTCAGACGATACTCATACAGTTCCTGTCTCTCATTTTCCTAATATTCGTCATCTTGAAATCAATTTTCCATTGAATGAACATTTTTCATTACTTTTTCCATCATTCCATCGTCTAACATCACTTCATATCCACGTCGATACCAATCCTAATTATGATCAACTACAAATGTTAATCAATCAAGCACTTTTTCTTTATTCACTAAGATTTAGTCCTGCTCAAAAATCTCGTTATGAACTGTTTCAATCAACAAGCAAATCAATTCGTCGACTTGAATTTCCATATACACCATCGACTCGTTCAAACAATTTTTCTAATCAAGATTGTTATAATTTAATTAATTCACCGCTAGGAATTCAATGTGAAGTTCTTTCGATCTGTTTTGAAAACCGCATTGATATTCTTAATCTTATTCAAAAGATGTCTAATCTTCGATTATTAGTTTTTAAATACGAAGATGATAATGAATTTTTTCGAAGTGTAACACCTGGAGGAGATGAATTTGTTCAATGGTTGAAAAATCATTTATCACCGTCACATTCAATCATTAGAGATCCAAGATCATTTGCTATTCGAATTTGGATCGATCGACAAAATCATAATATCAAATCATCGGAATATCAAAATATATTTTCTTGGTTTTTACCGTTAATAAAACGATTTTTTTCATAAGAACTTGCGCATATATTCCGAGGAATATAATGAATAAAAAATGTGCCCATTCATTTTGCGTTTGATGACTAGGCAAAAAATTGTAGAGAACAGAAAAGAAAAATGATGACAAGGCAAAAAAAATAGTATGCACTATATAAATATAACCCATTTTTCTCGTTCTTTCTTCATTTGATTCATATAACGTTTATTTTACCACTGAAAACAAGAAGAAAAACCTAAACACAAATGTCGTCTAAACAACAATCGCATCAACGAGTTTTTGTAGTTACTGGTGCTAACAAAGGTATTGGATATGAAGTTGTAAAAAAACTTTCTACAAATCATCCAAATGATTTAATTTTACTTGGTAGTCGTGATCAAAAACGTGGTGAAGAAGCTTTAGTTCAACTTGGTTCACCTTCAAATGTAAAAGTTCTTGTACTTGATACATCATCAAAAAAAAGTATTGAACAAGCAAAAGAAGAACTTCAAAATAAATATGGTGGTCATCTAGATGTATTAATCAACAATGCTGGTATAGTTAAAAATGACTCCAGTTTGAAAGCATTGAAAGATACATTCGATACAAATTTTTATGGAGTCAAATACATGAATGATACAATGTCACCGATGTTAAGAGATAGTGGACGTATTGTTAATGTAAGTAGTGGTATAGCAGCGATGACAATGAAAGAATGTTCACAAGATCTTAAAACAAAATTTTTGGATCCAAATCTAACAGATAGTCAATTAGAACAATTGTTTGCAGGGTAAGTTTACGAAAATAAAACATTTATTTAATTTCATTATTTTTTTTTATTTTCATTATAAGATTATTCAAAGCAGTTGAAGAAGGAAAAGATCCAGCAACAGTTGGTTTTAATCCTGTTAAACGGTCTGCTTTCGATGATTACTTTCTATTATATTATGGTACATCAAAATTAGGCGTTAATACTCTAACACGTATAGAAGCTCGTGACTGGGAAAAAAAATATTCAGCTAAAAATGTCATTATTAGTGCAGTTTGTCCAGGATTTTGTGCAACTGATATAAATGGTAATGCACAAGGCGGACGATCAGCTGAACTAGGAGCTGATTCTATTTTACATGCTGTTTATACTGAAAATTTGGAAAATGGACAATTTTGGAGAGATGGTAGTCAGCTACCATTAGGAAGTAAATAATGATATATTCAAAATTAATTATTGACTGTAACAAGAACAATTTGATCAAGATTTCACATAAATAAATTTCTCTGCGTTTAAAATGACTTTTTAGATTGCATGCATATTTTCTCACTTTGTATTTGCCTCCTTTTTTTTAACTGTAGAGAAAAACATATTCTAATTAATCATCTCTTGTAAAGTCCTAATATGTTTCTAATTTTTTCGGAAAACCATCTCAAATTTTTAATAGTTTTATTTTCGAAAAATGCTTATTAATTACATAAACTATTTAGAAAGTCATTGAATTCTTTCTTAACTCATCAGAAATTGTCCGAAGTGACTTTTAGTGAAAGAATAAGAATGAAACTAAGAATTTTAACAACTTATATACGTATGTTGTTCCATTCTCATTGTACATCTTCCCTTCTTCCTTCATGTTAGAAGACTCATTGATTTAATAAGGGTGTGGTGCAGTGTGGATTTATTTTCTTTTCAGCTACACCCTCAGTTTTTTTGTTTCAATTCAAAATGTTCAATGCCAAATCGATGGTGATGATTGAGAATTATTTGCATTGACTTTTGCTACTTCTTTTTGTTATGAAGATGTTTGATCTCTACATTATCATTATGTTCTATATATTGAAGATAGTAAAATCAAACTATTTCCGGCAAAGCATAAAAGAGGATGTAGTAGAAATTTTTGTAAATTAATTGATCTTTATTTAAATTAAGTTGTTTTTCATATTTACGCAACTATAATACTTGATATGTGATAAACAGTTGATAAAGTAAAGTTACTGCTAAATAAAAACATTTTATGTAGTTCGATAATCAAATGCATATAAGCCTATGTGATATAACTTACTTTTTACTAATTAACTCATTAAATCTATCTGGATGCACGTAGCCACTTACTATATTTATTGTATCTCTTATAATAAAATCTTGCGAATGTGAATGTTGATACAGAAAAATTCAACAAACAAGTCCATATTATTACATTCTTTAAACTGGATAGTTTCACTCATTTTTACTACATAGAAATATAAATCGGACCATTGCCGTGTGCCAATTCACAAACAATTTATGAGGCATTAAAAAAGAAATTTTAAAATATTGTATCTACAAGATGAATGATAAATTAGATTATTTATATTTTTAATGAACTTTATTCTTCGCTAATAAAAAATATTTTAAAAGTGACAAAAAAGAATTGTTTATCAAAAACTGTTTCAGTCAAGATCAATCAGAAATTTTTGTATTCGATGGTTGTCTCTATCGACAACATAAAGATTACCATATCGATCAAATGATAAATCACTTGGATATCTGAGTTGCGTGGATTCGCTTCCAGATTGTTTTTCGCCAACGACAGAAACAGCTTCTATTGCATCTGGAGACCAACGTGTTATTTGATGACTTTCCGCACTCGACACATAAATATTACCCATAGGATCAACAATTACACCTATGGGCTCAGTCATTGAACTGTGATTTTCTTCATAAACTTGACCTGAAGCAATAAGAATGCCTTCAGTTGCATTTTTCATCCATTTCATCACACGATTATTTGTGCCATCCGCTACATAAATTGAATAATATTCATTGACGAAGATATACTTAGGTTGATTGAGTTGATTAAGCTGATTTCCTTGCCCAGACCCGCCTGCTACAACTGTACCTGCTGTATATCCTTCTTGCCAGCGCATGACTTGATGCCCTACCCAGTCAGAAACATAAAGATCTCCATTATTATCCATTGCTAAACCCCAACAAAGAATATAGTTTATCAATATTTTTTGATTATGATTATTTTGACGAGACCATAGCATCACCCGCATGTTGCGATAATCACAAATGATGATATATTTCTTCTCTGTATCAAGAATTACATCCACCGGAGAATTCAATTGATCTATTGCATTCCCTCTTCCGTTTCCACCTGCAACTATTTCACCTTCGTCTGCATCAAATTTCCATTTAACAATACGATGGTTGTTACTGTCGGCAATATAAATACTATCATCATCATCATTATCAACATAAATACCACAAGGCGCATGTAATTGATATAATCCATCTCCAAATCCATTTCCTCCAGCAATCGTTATTCCGTTTTGTTTCCATTTAAGATTAATCTTGTCTAAAACAGATGAAATTTATAGTTTCAAATATCTTGAGAGTGTGAATAAGAATGTTGCATCTATCATCCATTGATACACTCACTTTCAATTGGTGGACACATTTTTTGATCAATCATTGTAACTGGATAGCAAAGTGGAAAATCATCACATTGAGGGTGGTGAACACAAATGGTATTTGGTTGAAGACATGAATTGTCCGAGGAATTGCATCGTAAAAGACGAGAACATGTTGGCCAAAGAAAACCACAAATGCCTGTATCATTATCAGCACCTATCATATGAAAGCATCCACACGCAATATTTGTAGAACATTCACCATATTGAGGTGTTTTCTCACATATCTGAGATTTGATTTGAACTATGAAAGTGATAAACTAATACATATAAACATATAAAATAAAATAGAAATCAAACCTATTATGCTAAAATACAAAGTGAATGGATGTTAACAAAATTAATGATAAAAATCAATAATTATTTACTTGAGAATAATGAAAACGATATAGCAAAGGATCTTGATTGTATTCATAGTTGATTCTAAACTCAAATGATTTTGTTTGAAAAATGTGTGCTTTTATTTCTAAAATATAGATAATATCTTAAGTCAATATAATTGAAATAGAACAGATGCATTTATTCACATATCACTAATTGGAAATTTAATATTCTCTCCATTATTTCTAATTGTCCTAATCTACCCTCTGATAAATACAAAAAAAAATGTAATTGAAGAAAGGATAAAGCATCGTGTGATATATTGAAGAGTCAATAAGCGTTATTATATTTTTAAGATGACTGCTCACTACTTTTCAGTTTTTTTTTCGTGAAGGTATACCGATGTCTGCCTTATCTGCACTAAAAAAATCAGAATGATTCCAAATCGTTTTTGTTAATAAAGGTGTGGCTGTGAGTATAGAAGGAGGGTAAACACACCTACACTCACACCCACACCCTCATAATTTATTCTAATTCATAATATATACATACAATCTTCTGGATCCTGTTCTACTAGGGTTAACAACTGTACACTAAAATATTTAAAAAGAAAATAATCTTATTTTCTTTTTATTTTATACATTACTTCATCAATTCCAACTCTATTATTGATGTACATAGTTATTATTCTATAGAAAGTTCAATATTTTTATAATCTAAAATAGAGAAAACATTTTTTTTTTCTTTCAAGATCATTGATTGATACTGATATAATCATAACAAACATAAATTATGTCATTGAATATTGTTTTTGTATTTATAAAATATTTCATTAATTAATCGACTTAGATCAAAACAGAAAAATATTAAAATAAAGCTTTGATTTATTTTTATTTTAAATGTTTGAAACTAACTTTAAAATGATCTACATAGTATGCTGTGAGTGTCTACCTTGTGGCTGTGGATGAGTAAAGAGCAGAGAGACATCTGCACCCCAACTCACACCCACACCCTCAAGATGAATCTGATGTATTCGCTGAATGTCGATAAATCATCCGAAATGCTATGTATTTATATATTTCTGTCTGCATATATCGACATAATTCTGATATACATACTTATGAGCTATTAGAAAGATAAAAATCGATGAATATTTTCATGCTGATAATTTCTTCTCAAATAAAAGATTAGATTATTTAATGTTAAAGCTAGATTTGAAAACGAAATGTTATCATGTATTGAATGTTGACTTACTTTTACTTAATAGAGAAGTACTTGACTACGATAGATAAAGGGTTTATATGATATTATTGTGATTAACATCTCAAACCGTATTAAGATAAGTGACTAGCATGAGATTTTAAGAAAAAATTTTGTTTTCTAAATTGCTTTGATGTCCCTTCAAGGCTTAGGGAAGAATAACATTTCTTTTCTTTTTTTGTGAGAACTATGATTGATATTTTGTACAGGATGAAATCTTAAGGGTGTGGGTGTCTGACTCTTTTTTACCCACAGTCATATCCACACCCTCAAGATTTATCATTTGTATTTAACTCTTCTTCAATATTCATGTACTTGTTCGAGAATATTTTCCTTGTTGCATGACATTTTGACTGTTAAATAGCAAATGATTTACTCTTTTCTGTTTTACAGCACCTTAGTTTTGTCAAAACATTAGTTATTTCATATTCAGTCTTTGCATTACACATGATTGTTCTTTCAACAGTAAAATCTTGTCTGTTTTTATATCTAGCAATAATAACGCTAGACATCAAACACAACTAATTATGACGACAGAACGCAAGAAAATGTCGGAATTGAAAGGGTTAAAAGAAATAGATAAAAAAAGAATTACTTATGACAAAAAGAAGAAATTCAGTGAGAAAAGAAAAAATCTCTCAATTATAATTCGTAGAGTACTTTTTTTGATACTTATACTTGTTATTGCGCTATCAATGAGATTCATTGATTATCATGCGTGTTAGATGTCAGTCATGAGGATGTGAAAGAAACACAATATTCACACCCTCGTGAGGTGTTATCGAAGCTTTCAAAATTTATATAGCAAAAAAACAAAAGTGTGTAATAACATTCCAGACAATTCAACAATGAAAGTGATTAATATTCAGATTTTTTTAATAATCATTACAAATGATACCATAAGGAATATTGGATTGAAAAATAGTTAATGAACGAATATTCGTCAGAATAATCATTGTAGAAAAACGATTCTAAGCATATAGATGTGGAATGTGGGTTTATACTCTCTACAACCTCACACTCATATTCACATTCACATCTATCCTAAACTTAGAAAACATATAAGTAGGAGGAGTAATCGAAAGAAAAAAAGAAAGAGAACGAACAAAAATGGATTTTTATGTAAAAAACAGGAAAACAACCGTCGACGCAATCTTTCATACTTGTAAATGACTAACTCATCGACGATATTATTCTTTTTGTAATCTCATTATTGCAGCTATTTACATGACAAACTTGAAGATAAAATATATTACTGCAAAATTTTATCACAAAATAAAAGAATACAATAAGTAATCGGCCATCCATGACTAACTTAATATTTTTATAGTCGGAAAAATCCATCATCATTTTGACAAGTAAAAATACTAATATACACGTCAATTTTCACAAGTTTTCTTTCTTTTTTTCTTCGTCTGGTTGAGAATAAAGACTAGTACAATCATTTCTTTCATTCGTATTCTGACGTTTCCTTTTTTATTCAACATATTACTTATTGATAATTATAAAACACATTTTACTATTAAAGGCAAGGGCAATTTAATTAACATTAAAAGCAAAACTGAAAATACCGTTCAGTTCTTGACGAAGAAACTGTGTTATCTGTTTTATTCTATTAGTTTTTTTTAGTTCCATTGAGAATGCATCCTTTATCGTTCATGGTTACACAATTACTTATTTTCTTTTCGATTATTGGCCCTCTAACATTTGGTCTACAAGCTACCGATTTTTACGTCCGTGACTTACCACTTTTACCAAAAGGCGCTTCCTCTATTCGTATGCACGCTGGACTTCTACCTGTTGATCTACAACATCATGGATCTTTGTTCTTTTGGCATTTTGAGAAAAAATATCTTAGTGACAAATTAAGAACAGTCATATGGCTTAATGGAGGTCCTGGTTGTAGTAGTCTGATTGGAGCTTGGATAGAAATTGGTCCTTTTCGATTTCAAAATAAAAATACCATGATCGAAAATGATGGATCATGGCATTTGTATACTGATCTTCTGTTTGTCGAACAGCCTGCTGGTACTGGTTTTTCCACCATTGGTACAAACTCATATATTCATGAACTTGATGAGATGGCTAATCAATTTCTTGTCTTTCTTGACCAATACATCAAGATTTTTCCAGAATTACTTGAAAATGATATTTACTTAGCTGGTGAATCTTATGCTGGTCAGTATATTCCATATATAGCGAAAGCGATTCTAGAACAACGATCAACATTGAAATTATGTGGTCTTTTGATTGGAAATGGTTGGATTGATCCTGTCACCATGTATAAATCATATTTACCATTTGCAGTAGCAAATAATTTAGTCGTTAAGAATTCTGCGCTTTATGACCGTATTAATATTCAAGTCAAACAATGTGAACAGGTACTTTCCAAGCAGATGCATGTTTCCGAGGAAGCTTGTTATCCTATCCTCTGGGAGATATTAATGAACGGTGCAATGAATAATCACCATGTAGGAAACCAAAAAGGTAGATGTGTGAATATCTACGACATCCGGCTAGATGATACATTTCCACAGTGTGGTAGAAATTTGCCGCCAGAGTCGAAGTATTTTATGTCTTACTTGCGTCGACAAGATGTCATGTCAAGCATACACATTAATGATAAGAAAGTGAGATGGGCAGAATGCTCGGATTCTGTTTCAGATACGTTTACAGCTAATCATTCTAAACCATCGATCACATTCTTGCCTAATTTACTTAAGCAAATTCCAATTATTCTATACAGTGGTCAATATGACTTGATCTGTAACCATCAGGCGACGGAAGCAATGATTGATAGTATGACATGGAATAAAGGGACTGGTTTTGATTTTGGTAATGGGACATTCTCTCCAAAAGAGCTGTGGATTGTGGATGGTGAATCTGCTGGTCTCATTCGAAGTGCACGTAATTTAACTTACATTCTTTTCTATGGTGCCAGTCACATGGTACCCTATAACTATGCACGTCGATCACGTGTTATGTTACATCAGTTTATACAGTTGGATCTAATCTCATTTCCTGATACAACAACGAGAAAGAACACAGAAGAGTCTACTCGATCAACACGTCACGTCGCTTTTATTATATTGATTGTTATCATTGTGATTCTAGCACTGACTGGTCTTATTCGTTTTTTTGTACACAAACGAGATCCTACCAGACTATCGACACCACTCAGTATTTTTCGTGTGCTTCGATCAAAAATTCGTAATGTTGAGCAACAACAATGGGCGATGTACTCACGCTTGAACGATTCTAATGTAGATTTGGATGTCGTAGATAGTGAAACTTTTGTATGATATGAGCACACGTGTGGATGTCAAATTCAATATCCAGACCCAGACTTACTTGAAAAGAATTCGATATCATATGAGTGATGGATTGTTTGACGAGAAACATTTGTACGGTAGAAATTATTTTATTTACGAAAAAACTTATTGAAATAAAAATAAATAACAATGTTGTAATCTGATATTTCATGTATTAAGGAAATGAATTTTGAAATTTTATAGATTTCCATTCATCACACTCATATCATCAATCATGTACATCTAATTGTCACGAAAATTTCATACACCAAGATTAGCTCTTACAATGTGTGAATGAAACAAGAAAATAATCCAAATAAACTGTCTTTCGATTCGTGAATCTTATATATTTTTGTTAGTGCGTGTTGGTAATATCTTTTTAACTACAACCATATACTCAAATAATAACATTTGTTATTAGATTCTTTTCCAGTTGTACAATGCCATGGATGTTCTATTTGTTGTTGTTCATTAAGATTTTTTGCATGATTTGCAAATACAAGTCGTTTAGAATTTAGTATATCTTCATAGAACGTCAAACGAATGAGTCGAGGAAAATATGTGCTTGCAATTTCAACGAAGTTAAGTAATGTTGTTGTGTTTTCGTGAAAAAATAATACCTCCTTTGGAAGCCTAAGTGTAATCAAATTTGGAAAGATTTTCGATAAATCACGAAGAAGTGAGCTTTGAGAACAATAACTTTCGAGCCGAAAATGTCTGATCTGCTTCAAATATCTCATAGAGACAAGTTCCTTTAGTTGTTCAATGATTCCAATCGTGTTATTGAAATTAGTATTAATTGCAATAGTATGTAAATTAGGTAAAAGATGGATTAATTTGGAGAAAAATTGACATATTTCACGTATATCACCAGATCCCATGCTTACAACGAACGATATTTCCTTCAAATATGAAAGTTTAATGTTGGTATTTAATTCCAACGCATTAGATAGAGTTTTCGGAATGCAATTACTATAGAGACAGAGCGTAGAGCAATAAAGTAATTGCGGTAAAGTAATATGTGAATCATATTCAAGTTTAAGTTCAAATGTTGTTCGACAAATTGTATAGTCGAAGGGTTGAGGTTGTGGAATAGTAAAAGTGATATAGTTAGAATCTGGTAATTCTTGAACATTTGCAAACAACGAATTAGGTGGAAGGTTTGTACGAATAAAATATTCGAAAGTTTCTAAGTGAGTAAAATTGTTTACTAATCTATGAAATGATTCATAGTCTGAGAAGTTTTTTTCTATTATAATAGCAATCAGTGTGAGTGATGTGAGATTATCCTTAAACATGTTTAAAAACTTCATCGTAATATTGAAATTTGATTGATGTTCTTGTATACCACCCTGAGTAAATTCTAAGTGCAGTTTATGTAATGTTTCTGGTACTTTGAACTGACCCAAAAATCTTGAACGAATAGAAGATAAGATTGATAAATGGAGTTCTTTAAGATTTGTCGTCATTAAGAATAGTTTTCTTAATATTCTAATTGATAGTATATTGATTGACAAACGTTTCAGATAGGGCATTTTAGAAACACCATGGAGATGAAGAAAACCACCTGGAGTCAATAGAGTCAGTGTTGTTAAGTTGGATGATGCAAGTAAAGAAATAGACTTTAGACTTTGATATTTTCTAGTAAAAAATATGGACAGCTCAGACAATGATGGAAGACATGCAGCGGCAATGATTAACTGATCTTGTTCTTCGGATGTACTGGATCTATGGAACTCTATTGTGAGAGATTCTAAGTTAGTTAAATGATGAACATGCGGAGAAATATTTTGAAGTAATTCTTCGCTATTCAATTTGAGAGTTCGGATTGTTTGTTTGTGTAATGGAAGTATATGTTTCAGGAATAATAGGAAATATTTATTGGAAATTTTGCCTTGTGTGAGATCAATATCGATGTAATAGGGTTTGATTATACGTTGAAAACGTTCGTTAAGATCGTTAAATGAGTAAAGTATACCGAAATTATGTAGGTATCGAAAAATAAATAAGATTATTTCATCGGGTAAAGACTCCATTATATTGACAAACTCAAATGAAGAAAAAAAAACACAAAACATGCGTCTTTGGTTTGTCAGTTAAAGGTAATGAAGAGAAAAAAAGAAAAATTGTGCAATAACTAATTTATGAGTCATTATTATGATTCTATAGAGTGACTCAGAAGAAAAATGATTGAGTAGAAAAGAGCGATTCACAAACTGACATTTTTCCTTTCTATCGAACCATATACAGATCGAAACAAATGAAAAAAAGATGTCTTATAAAAAGTAAATCTTAAACATTTGCAAAAACGAAATATTCATCAATATCTTTATGTGTTATTATCATTTATCTAGGGCGTGTGGATGATGTTAAATACTCTTTTGACTACGTCCACACCCATACCCTCAAGATGTACAACTCAATGGGATTTCAATCTATTTAATTGTGATTTTCCATATTATTATGAAGAAAAATTTTATATTTAATCCTCTGTTATACCTATAATGATTATATTTTTTATCAATTTATTCTTAATTATTCGAGTTATTTATCAACAGAGAATTCGACAATAAATTGTTCATTTACGACGTCATCGTAAAACGATTTTTCAACTATGAATTGTTTCATCGTTCTATACGGCATTTTGGTTTTCTGTTATAATTACAATATCTATTCAAATGACATTTTTACCATCTTTTATGATGAATAAAGTAGAAACTGTGCAATTTAGGATTTATTTTTATACCAGTTTTGTTACCATTCATATGTCTTCCAACATTTCCTGAATTGATTAGAATATTAATCAGTATTTTCAAAAGATTAAAAAGGAACATTATACTATAGTTATTTAACGATAGATAAACCGTATTTTATTTTGAATAAATGTGATTTAATTAACAATTAGTTTCTAAAGAACACAATAAAATAGTGTATATTCTACAACTATCAACTAATAATTAAATATATGTACATCAATCAATTGCATTTTCATTAAAATATCTTATGAGGATGATTGCCCATTCTGAATTCATTCTTCCACTTCTTTCGGCTAAAGTAAAAAAATTCATAAGTATAATTGAATGAAATGAGACAAAAACTGATAATTTATACATACCGACTGGAAAACCAAATCTAAATAAACAAAACTAATATATTAGCATACAAAACAAAATACTCTTTATCTTACTTTAACTTGTCGTTCATTTAAACCTAATCTACGAGCAAGTTGAATACGTCCACGACGTGTCATATATCTACATATATATATATTTTGATAGATAAATCGAAAAAATTTTTTTTCCGTTACTTAGTATAAAAAAAGTCAATTTCTAATGCAGCTATTTGAGCACTCGTGAATTGTCGTTCAATACGTTGATGTTTACGATTCGTTTCTAGAAAGAACAAGAAAATTCTCAATGATGTTTGATGATAATGTTGATAGTAGATCACCATTAATTGATTGGTTTTGTTCATGATGAGATGTGGCTATTGCCATTATATCCAAATTTGAATTTGTACAAATATAAATGCGAGTATGTTTAGAAAAGAATGAGTCTAATGCAGCAACTAACTCTCGCTTTATATATGAATAGAGATGCAACGATTTTTAGGATATGACCTATGTGTATCATTTAACCGGTCAAGTATGTAAAGGTTAACACATGCTATGTATGTGGGTGCATTAACCTTTTGACCGATAGTTACTACCTCTGTTGCATTGAGTATTTTATATTGATGAATAGCGATCATCATATAGCCATTGAGATTGTCAGTACGATCAAAGAAAAAAAAGAAACCAAAAGTGTCAATGAATGTGAATACTTTCGTTTCATAAAATTTAAGATAATGAAAATCTTCTATGAACTATAACATTTTGTCCAGTCATTTAGTTTGACTCTTCATTAGCAAGATAAAAGGCAAAAGTTGCTCTATCATTCGGCTTAGCCAATCGTCAACGAAGAATCTTTTGATACATTTCCATATGTTGCAGTACGGAGCTATTATTCCTTTGCTGATGATTTGTTTAGGTTTATGAATGGTGAAAAATATTCGAACTACGATTCGAGTTGCTCGTGATCGTTTAATAGCCACTGGAACAACAAATAATATTCAATCCGCTATTCTTATATATCAACTAATAACTCTAAATTAGTCGACGACGTTTTTTTACAAAGTCAAGTAAAAGGGTTTCTCTTTGTTGTTTTGTATTGGATATTTTATTAACATATTAGTATCAACAAGTAACGCTCATCTTTTGGATTCTCTGGGTGGGTGTTGATGATGCTAAATAATCTTTTGACTACACCCACCCTGTGCTGATCGACATATAATATCTAATCATTATATTTGTTACAATTCTCGATAGTAATACTTTACGAACATCAACAAAAAGTACTGAATAACGACAAATTGAATTATGTAACTGGTACATCTATTAGTAATGATGAATATTTTTTTTCTATTCTAATAAACAATTTATTCAAATATTAAATCTACTACATAACAATAAGAAGAATCCTAATAAAACAATATAATCATATCCATTTTATATAAACATCATTTTTAACTTGTTCAATAATAAAATCATTAAGTAATTTCTTTTCTTTAATTATTTTAGTTAAATATTCGATCATATCATTGGCAAACTTTGGCATAGAAATTGATAATAATCGAAGTTTATTATCTGTTTTTGATCGAAGATGACATAATATAAATCCTAAAAATGATTCAGCATGTTTATAATCTTTACAATGAACATGAAGATGATTAACATGAGGACAAATAATCATTAAAAAATAAATATCTGCCATTTGTTCAACATCACTAAAAGAAATTTTTTGAAAATGATTTTCATGAAATAATAAATATAATGCTTCACGTTCTTCATCACTCATAGATGTTGGATCAGTAAATGATAATCGAGATAATGTTAATGTTTCAATATCTGGTAAAAGAACTAAAATTTTATATAACTCTTCAAGAGAAATTGCTGTTGAGATTTGTAAATGACAGATTTGTGTAGTAGTCAATGCATGATAAACATGATCCTTAATACTGATTGATTCTACCCAATGTCCAGGTGACACATCAGCTATTTCAAATTCAACAAATTTTGATAATTGGTTTGATTTAGAACCATATTCATACCATTTTTTCCTAAAATAAATATAAATTAGATAAAAAAATAGAGATTTTTATTTTCTAATTTACTTATATGGTTGAATTGAATAAATTAAATGTTCAAAATCATTTTCAACTTTAAATATCCATCGACGTTCAATCCAAAATGTTGAACTAAATTCATTTTGTTCTCCTAAATACATTGGTGTTGTATAATTTTCCGAAAAATGTACCATTTTTTTAAAATAAAATTTTTCTAATTTTGATAAATTTTCTTGAAGAAAATTTTCCCATCGTTTAGCATTAAGATATGACATATCTTCATCTTTAATATCTAATGATAAAATTTTTAAATTTAATTTCATTTTTTTAATAAGAATTTCAAATTCATCAAATGTCATTTCATAAATTTCTATTGAAAGTTTTGTTAAATTTATTAATTCAATTGGTTCGATAATATTTAAATTATTCATATCAATAGGATTTGAAAATTTTAAATAACGATATTTGCGGTGTATATGATAACAAAGTAAAAAGATCTTTAATAGAACAACCATGATCCATAATAAAATATTCAATTGATGTTTTTTGTTGATCAGTTGCGATTGGTAATGAAAGAGCTATATTAAAATCTAAGCTATCAAATGATCCATATTTAAGATATTTTAATTTTGGTAGATTAAACATTAATTGATAAATATTAGTATGATTTTTTTCTTTAGCCCATAGATCAATTGTTAATGAATATAAATTAGATAAAGAACCTAATTGATGAATAAGTGATGATAAAATATTTGATTCAATAGGATAAAGATTAAGTGATTGAAGAGATTGAAATAATGATAGATTAGATTTAATTATTGAAATTATTTTACTTGTATTTTCACCGTATGAATGAATTGATATTATTTGACGATGGTGATAACGAAGAACTTCTTTGTAATTATTAAGAAAAAGTTCTTTTGGTTGAAAACGATCATCATCTAATTTTAATCGTGTTAATGAAGAATCGAGAAGTAATTGAAACGATTGTTAAGATTTGAGAATCCATTAAAAATTACATATGCATCGAAATATTCGAAAATTTCGTAGAATATTTCATTTGAGAAATGTTCGATTGTGGTTATCGACATACTACTAACTGAATGTTTTTCTTAAGACTGACTGAATATCGAAATCCATCGTTATTCTTTCTTCCTTCGTCTGTTCGATCTGGCTATATAAATAGTTTCTCGATAGATGTCCTACGTATAAATACAAGAAATACAATTTATTTAACTTTTTCTAAAGAAAATTTTTCTAATTTTGTTGGAGAAAATATTCCCATCGTTTAGGATTAAGGTATGACATATTTACATATTACTTCAGTTTTTTTTCGAATAAATATTATCTGACTAAGAATAAAGAAATTCAAGTTAAATCAGCCGAATGTTCTTGTAGAAATTAATAAAATGAAATAACAGATAAAACAAAGTTTTTTGGATTTTTTGAATCGCTTTGTGAATTTATTTGTTAATCCGAATTTCCCTAGAAAAAGTTTTCGTCAGAAACTAAATGAATGTTTGATCAAAATGAATAAATGTCAACTTTTTCTATTCAAAAAAGATTTTATTTCTTTTTTGTTGTATTAACTATGAAATTAATTAAGAAAAAAAACCTATTTTAATGTTTTTTGTGATTTTATTTTATCAAAAATATACAAAACAATAAAAGATTTGAAATATACAGTTTACAGCAGTGTTTAACTAATATAATGTTGACGAATAGATACTGGAATACCCGTGATTGGTTGATAATGATATACATCTAATGGAGTAAAATCTATTTCACGCTCAACGCCAATATGTCCATTCCATGGATTGACATACATTCCACTACCTTGTGTATAGATTCCATAACCATAATTACCAAAACCAATGGTCTGATAATCACCATTGAAGTTGTTGAGAAGATTTGGTTGACCAATCATTTTTATTATTTGAATTTAAGAAAAGAATTGATTAGAAGGATGAATTTGTTTGTTTGAATATATGAAACTATGAGAGAATATTGTGTGGTATTTATATTGTAGATACTGTAGGAGATTGACGTAATATTATTATACAGTACAATAAAAGATAAAAATAAACGTCTACAAAGTATGCACTATTAGAGGTGAATCGAGAATATTCTTGAATGTAAATTACGTAACGAATAGTTATTCTTTTATTAATCTACACCCTGTACTTTTAGCAAAGAATAAACTCATGGATACTCTTCTTACGTCAAACATCAATACCTGGTCGACGTTTATTTTTATCTTTTACTGTACTGTATAATAATATTACGTCAATAATGACGCTTATCAACGAGAATAAACAGTATAATTACGTCAATCTCCTACAGTATCTACAATATAAATATCACACAATATTCTCTCATATTTTCATATTTTCAAACAAACAAACTCATTCTTCTAATCAATTCTTTTCTTAAAATCAAATTATAAAAATGATTGGTCAACCAAATCTTCTCAACAATCTCAATGGTAATTATCAAACCATTGGTTTTGGTAATTATGGTTATGGAATCTATACACAAGAGAGTGGAATGTATATCAATCCATGGGATGGACACATTGGTGTAGAACGTGAAGTAGATTTTACTCCATTAGATGTATATCACTATCAACCAATCACGGGTATTCCAGCATCTATTCGTCAACATTATATTAGTTAAACATTGCATTGGTTAATTGTATATTCAAATCTTTTATTGTTTTGTATATTTTTGATAAAATAAAATCAGAAAAAGCCTCTAAAAGTTTTCATTAGAATTGTGTAGTATAAAAATAGGTATGAAAATGTGATAAACAAACTATACCTCCGATACACGTGTATTTTTCATTCGATCAAAAAGAAAAAAAACATATTGTGAGACGTAAGGATGAGAATGGATAAAGACGTCGACTATTATATTCACATTGTTACGTCCTCTAGAATTTACTACTTATTTAGCTGAATTTTATGATGGATACAGAAAAAAATTAAATTAAAATTTTTTTTTATAAAACTCGAAATGCTCTTTGAAAAACTTCCTGATTGAAACTCAAGTTTTAATTGTTTCATCAAAAACTGTAAGAACAAAGAAATTGACTTCAAATCCTATGTCACGAAAATATCAGTATCGAATAGATAGACGTTACTTGCAATGAATAATACAAACGTAACGATACACCTTTCTTTATTTATGACTAATCAGAAATAGATGTATATTATTAACACATCCGTTTCAGTAATGAATATCTAGTCTTTGTATAATGATGACATATGAAGATATTTTCCTAATCAATTACAAAATCGTCCAACAAACTAATGATTTTCGACGATCGTATATTATATATTGTTGAATAAATCTTTCGAAAATAAAATAATCGAAATCAATGTTTATTGCCTGTAAATAAATGTATTTTTTTTTTCAAGTTTTTACTTTGACTGCTACTTATTTCATATTTAAAGTATGTTGAGTTTAGAAATAAAAGTTTGCCTTAAAATTGTGATATGATTTCGATAGTTAATTTTTTATTACTAAGAGAAATTTAAGAAGTGAACTTCTGTTTCTTTTTTACTATAAGTGAAGATTATTTAAAACAGCTCCTCGATATATGAGATATGAAAAGTAAAAATATCATTATGAATGTCATGATTAATATTATTCTCTTTACTTTCATTGTCATTAACTACTTTTCATTGCAGTTGTTATAAGTGCTTTATCGATGAGAGCAAATAGTTTTTCACTTTGAAGAATAATATCTGCATGATTACGAAGAGCTACTCCGTCATCTTTTTTATATTGTGGTGGTAGTACAAA
>CAJNOI010000012.1:117810-173906 GCA_905250115.1 Adineta steineri | reverse complement strand
AGCAGTGAGATATTTTTTAGTTCGCCCAGTCGTGCAGATGTGAGAATGAGCATGGATGCTCACAATGATTTTGGAACTTTGAAAAATTTAAGTGGAAAAACAAAAAGCATAAAAATCGTATCGAGTGATGGTTTTTGTGAGCGTTTTTTCCTTAAATGTCGCATGAGGCGAGTTGGTATCAAATGGGCACTCGCGCTCACGTTGATTCTAGAAGTTTAAAAATGTCTATCGGAGAAAACGGTCGAGAAGTGTATTGAGGTAAGATTTGGATGATACGTTTTTTGATATGTATTAATATTTTACTGCTGTTTGTCCGTAAGTCGGTTCGTATCAGAATTGTGTGTATTCGCTGGTCGGCTACGGGCGGATCTTTGTATTGGTTTTGGAATAAATTCGTTGATTGGAATTGATGGATTCTTATTGAGTGCGATCGGTTCCGATAGGTGGAAATGCTCGATTTTTTGTCGTATTATATCGGATAAAATATGGTATGATACGTTGGTTACCGTTGGTTGCCCGACAGAGGAACTTGGTGTTCTCTAGCGGATGTGATCGGATATAGATGTCTGAACATACAGGTTCCGATAACATAGATTCTGACGGTTCTTCACGAATTCGTTTGTCGGTTTATATCGGTGTTTTCTGAAAGTTGTCGGAATGTGGCGGTTGGTTTCTGATAGGATCCGATCACCGGGTTTTGCCGGGTTTGAGGCCCTCCCGGTAGGTTCCGATCCTGTGTCTTTCTCTTGGGTATGGTATTTATTGATGCCCATCGGTAGTATTCAAAACATTAATTTTGATCCTAAAACAAGAACTTCTTAAGTTTGAGTCGTTTAAGAAAAATGAACGCTTATGCGTCGCGTTCTGGAAAAAATACGAAACGGCACTTCCAATATTAAGCAAAATGACAACTCGTTATGGATGCGTATCAGCTAGCTCAGTGCCGAGTGAAACTGTCTTTTCTATTGCTGGGTATATGGCTCGTAAAACTCGATCGTCTATTACAGCTGAAAATCTGAAATATTCGATGTTTCTAAAAGACAAGATGTAATTTGTTTTTCTCTTATTTTACTCTCCTCTTGTTAGTAACAAGTTAGTATGTAAAAATAAGCAATAATAAAATTTGATGCCCTAATGTATTTTTATTTTGTAAAAATGTTAAACAACAGCTGCGTAGATACATGCTAGTAACAAAGCTTTTTTTTGTAATGTATCCTATTTATTTGTGTTTTCTTCTGTTGAAATAAAGTGAATAAAATATAATTATACATATGGAAGGTGCATGTGAACGGGTGTGGTTGATAAATGAAATGAGCAGCCACATTTACCTTCAAGATACTGTTATCATAAAAAAGTATTAAAAATTATGTTCCCAACTTTGAAGTTTGATCATAATATGCAACTAATTTAACATTTAAACATGGTCCTCCATCTACATAGATAAATGCTAGGATCGACTACCTTAATAGTTTTTGTTATAGAGATTATTTTCGGCTATAAAGGATTTATTTTTCTATTAATATTTTAATTCGTAGGAGAGGTCTCACTGATCATAACAAGAAAGTGGGTGTAATGGAAGGTAATTCTCACTCATATCCACCCTTTTTATTTTCAATTCATAGTGAATTACAAACAATAGTAGTATCTGTTTATTTTAGTTCAAATAAATTAGATTGATAAATATGATGGAGTGTTTCAATTTAAATGTGTTCTCTTTGTAGTTAAGAACAGACTTACTGTTCTGCAAGTTGACATCGTATTCACGGAGCTATACGTTAATCATGACGTGAGCCGATAATGAGCTATGGATCGTTTGTGTTGACGTTTTTGGGTAGGCGCGCTCGTACGTAATATCTAACGTCATAAAAAGGACAAATAATTACTCATATATTGATTCATCCAAAGAATGGATTGATAGGCGTTGTCTATTGACTCATGATTATATAGGTTATGCATGAATGATTCGATGACGCTTTTCTTATATGAAGAAGAAACGAATAAATACGATGAGTATAGCTACCCATTAGTAACATTCTTTTTTTTTCAACGACAATTTAAACAAATATTTATACAATATGCATCATCCATTTCTTGACATGGCAATAGTCGGTGCTGTTGGTTTGGGTGCATATGAATTGTGGCATCATCATCACTACGGTAATTTTGGTTTTGGAAATCCGTACAACCAAGCTGGATTTGGCGGCTATAGCAATCCTTATGGATATGGTACACCGTATGGATTTAATCATCCTCATCATCATCATCATCACGTTCTTTAACAATAAATACTGTTAACTATTCTTGATTTCCTGTTATTTTTAACGACACTATGTCTGTTCTAATAAATTGTAATTACTTCTGACTATACATTTTGATAATCGACAATAATCATGTTGCTTCGAATGTTATATGCACATTATTTTTGTCTCAGCATTCTTGCATGAGTTTTTAAATTTCTACAATATATTTCGTGTCCAAAAAATTCGCATTTTCATATCAATCATTGAACTTTATTTCTGAATCCAAAATCTATTTATATTACTACATAGTGGATATATTTTTCGCTAATTGAACTTCAAAGTTTCGGTGTATTGAAATTAAAAAATATTTCTTATCTTGTTTTAAGAATTTTGAATCTAAAAGTCGAGTTTTATTCAATTTTATAAAACAATGGTGTGTCTGAGTTATTTAAAACATTTCATTTGTTCCTATTATAAATAATATTTCTATTCATAATCATTATGTATCTTCAGTCGACAAGAAAACAATCTTGTTCTAATTCTGTTTGCTTTGTGTGTCATCATCATAAAATAGTATTTCACAACAATGTCGTAATTACGTTTGTTTTTTTTTTCGTGTGGATTAGTATGTTATACTATTTCGGATTCTTGAGAGTGTGGATGTGTAGATGTAGCTGTAGATGTACAAACAAATGAAACGCCAATATCCACACCCACGCTCCTATTCTTTTATACGAAACAAACAATAATTCTTTGATTTTTATGTAAAATAATCTTATCAAAATTGAATTCTTTTTGTTTTTCTGTAATTGCATCATATGACGGAGTGCCTTGTTGATTTATGATATGACGACATTTATTTCAAAAGAAAAATCTTATCTTCCGACTTTTATTTACTTTATATATCATATAAAAATGTTAGTAATAATTCATTTGTCTATAATATTCATATTTTCAAATGACTTCGACACAACTACATACAGTACCTGTTATTCCGGACGGTTTACGTCGTGTGGAACTAATTAAACAATTTGCTGATACTTTTGATTATTTGGATTCTATATCACAAGACATATTTAATCGTATATCTAGTCGTCTTAATGTTTATCGTGCAGAAGTAAATCAATTCGATAAACAGATTCAACATTCAGATGAACATATTAATCATATAAAAGGTTCGAAATATCCTATTCAAGTCCATTCAAGTGCACGTTATCCAATTGAACAAAATCGTTCAACATTTAAATCAATATTTGAATGTGATACAGATAATAAACCATCTGTATTTCATTATGATTTATTTCATTCAAATGAATCAGATGATAAATATATAAATTCAAAATCAAATGATGATACATTAATTGTTTTAAAACAATATGAAGAAAATTTTCTGCAAAAAACCAGAACAACTAATTTAAATGGTTTTGGAAGATTGCCAACGAATATTAAATCGGTTATTTCATTGCTTAAACATAATACAAAAGAAAATCCGTAAGTAATTAACAAAATAAAACTAATTTTCATCTAATTCTTTATAGTTATATACAATCAAGAAAAACCGATTCATTAAATACTGCTACTCGAATGCGTAAACAAGTTGATGGATCGATTCAAACACATAACAGTTTTATTGAAAATCCATCACCTCTATTTTATGAACAAATGTTTGAACGTTCAGCCATGGCTGATATCAATTACAATCCCACGTTAGGACTTGTACCTGAATTGTCTTTACCTGATAATTTACCTGAACTGGACAATTATGCGACTTTTGTTGATAATACTGTCATCGATCGAACAAAACAACAAATGACTTCTATTGCACCTTCATTTTCTGATTTAATACTACCAGATATTAATGATTTAACATCAACTGCCATAACAGCTCCTCCAGTTAAATCTCCAGAACCAACAGGTAAATATTTTACTAGGAAATTGAAATAAAATAATTTCTTTTTCTAATTTAGTATCTACTTTACCACCAGTCGATATACCAGAAATCATTCCTGTTACTCCTGCTTCAATCTCTATTCCTGCTCCACTTCCTTCACCGGCACCAGTACTTACCCCACCATTATTGCCTACAGCTCCTTCAATATCAACACCGCTAACAGTTGTTGAAGAACCACAAGCAGCAACTATTAATACAGTAGATGGTAGTGATGATCCCTTTCTTATACAGATACATAATTTTTCGGAAACAAATAAACTTAAACCTGTTACAAAGTCCAATGCAGCCGACAAAGTACCATCAGCAACTCCAAATATTATGCACGAAATAGGAATAGTGAAACGACGTCCATTTATTGCACCAAAACAAGAAGATGATTCGGATGATTCAGATGATTGGAATGATAATTTTTATTGAATCAATAATTTATTAACCCTTTCTACGATTTTTTCATGTTGATTGTAAACAAAAAAAACTAATTTATTTTTTTATGTTTTATTATTTCTATTCCTGATAAAAAGAGAGATAAAGCCATGGATGAGAAGTCCTGATTTGATTTGAATATTAACTTTTGATTTAATGAAACACGTAGTTGAACATACAATTTCATTGTTATTACAAGAAAATTTCTTCATTTAGTCACTTCTTTCAACATCCGTTCATCGTAATAAGGGTATGGGTAACTGAGTAAGAATATGATGTAATTATTGTGCATATCCACACCCTTAAAATATAATACAAAAAAATATCTTCATAGTCAGTTTTTTGCACGTATATTTGTCTTTTTGTGATAACAAAATATATGCTTTGAATAGTTGGATTATACCAACAAAACTTCCAACTTCTACATATTAAAAAGATAACGATTATATTTAACTATGATAAAAATAAAATTCCTTTTCTTTATATATGTGAAAGGTAAGAGAATAGTTTAAATATCATTTTTTTTCTTTTTGATTTAGAATATTAGTTGTTGACTATATAAAACAAGGTGCACTTATTAAAGATCTTTGTATTGTTTTAGTTTGATTAATAAACTTATGACTGCACCAATACTCTTCAATGATAAAAAACATCTGGGAAAGTTTTCTCTTATTTGGCTAGATCAAAATGCTAATCTTAGTAAAGATATTGAACAAAAATTACGTTCGATCATAAATCATTTGAAACAATTTCAAGATATTGAACAATATCATCAATATATCGAACAATCGTTGGAACAGTATCGTTTAATTCTTATTGTTAATGATGAATTTGGAAAAATCATAGTACCTCATATTCATTATATTAATAAACTTCTATCAATCTATGTTCATTGTTCTGATAATAATATAGACAAACAATGGTCATCAAAATTTCAAAAAGTAAAAATTTTTAAAAAGCAGTTCCAAGTTTTATTTCTTTCTTACAACTAGATTAAAAGTGTTGTTATTGACATAGATGACCTTATTAGTGTAATAAAAAACAAATTTAAAATTCAAAGAAAACTTGAAGAATCATTTTCAATCAATGGATATTCACTTCATAATCAATCAAGAACACGATTAAATACTCCATTTCTATTTTCACAAATATTTCTTGATTCTCTTCTTAAATTAAAATCAAATGAAAATGATCAAAATAATTTAATTCGTTATCTTCAACATGAATATCAAAATAATCCAAATGAATTAAATAATATTCAACAGTTTAAAGAAAATTATTTATCAAATAAAGTTTTATGGTGGTATAAGAGAAAAGATTTCTTTTTTTCTTCAACATTAAATGCTGTATTGAAAACTAAAAATCTTTCAATGATGTTTTTATTTCGTTCATTTCTATTTGATATACAAGAACAACTAAGAAAATATCAATCAAAACAATGTTTGAAAGTCTATCGAAGTCAAATCATGTCAATTGATGATTACTATTATATAAACAATGCAATCAATTATTTATCCGCTAATTCATTTCTATCTACAACTAAAAGTTATTCCACAGCATGTTCACTTTTTGATCAACTGGATATTGGCTCGGAGTCTATGAAAGTTATTTTTGAAATCAATGCTGATCCAAATGTTGTGACAAGTAAACCATTTGGAGATATAAGTGAACTGAGTAATCATTCAGAAATTTTGTTTATGCCTGGATCAATATTTCGTGTTGAGAAATGTGTGTATGAGTTAAACGGGCCAAATATTATTCAAATGACTTTATGCAATGAAAATGATTTGAATTTAAATGAACAAATTGATAATGATATGATAAATCCAAGATTAATAGGAAAAATTGTATCTAAAATGGGTAAAAATGATTTAGCTGAAAAATATTTTCAACGTTTGATTGAACAACTATCGTCCAATGATTCCTTACTTGCCGATTTATATGAAGATCTTAGTCAAGTATTATCTCAAATAGGAGATGATCAGATGAGTAAAACGTGGTATGAGAAATCCATTGTATTTAAACAACAATATCAATTAATGGACAAATCGACAGGTTAGTTTATCAGATGATTTTGAAAAATATGACTTCTTTTTCTTTTTTTTTTGTTTTCAAGAAAATATTGTCTTTTTAACTTTATTTTCCATGTGGTATTTGTGCTGCTGAATGTGGAAAACATCGTATTGTTCAATGCAGATTTGGTACAAACGATTGGCAAGTTGTTGCTGGTGGTAATGAAGAAGGAAATAGATTAGATCAACTGAAGCAGCCAATGGATGTCGTAGTTGATAAAAAAACTAATTCATTGATTATTTGTGACTTAGGAAACAGACGAGTTGTACAATGGTCACGTGATAATTGCTAATATTTATTTTTATGCATTAGCAATAGACAAAGATGGTGATCTTTATACTTTAGATACTATAAAACGTGAAGTGAGAAGAGGGAACAAGGAAGAAACATTTATTGCAAGTGAAAATGAAGATAGTATTCCATTTAAGCAATTACAAGACCTTCACTCTGTTTTCATAGATAATAATTATTCGGTTTATATATCGACATGGTACGGTCGTCGCATAATAAAATGCAAAAAGATTCGAAAGAAGGAATAGTCATTGCTGGTGGCCCAGATGCTTTAATTGAAACGGATTATGCTGAAGGATTGTTTGTGAATCATTTAGGTGAAATTTTTGTAGCTGATAATGGTGAACGTAAAATAACATGTTGGTCACCAGAATCAAAAAATGTTGATGTTATTGTGGGTGGAAATGGTAAAGGATATCAACCAAATCAACTCAACTGACCAAAAGGAATAGCATTCGATCGTCAAAACAATTTATATATTACCGATAGTTTCAATCATCGAGTTCAAAGATTTGATATTGATAATAGTTAAGTTAAACTTTAGAAAGTAATCTTTTACTACTGTTTTATCTAATCGATAAAAATTGTTTTCATATAAAGACTTTGTAATTTTTCTTTAATCGATTTATTCGTTTATTTTGATGTAAATTTTGATTAAATTTTTCGAGAGCGTGGGTATTGGCATAATTTTCATTTATACCAAATATTCAGGCCTTCGCTCACACCCTCAATAATGTCATTTTTCCTCTCTTGTCATATATATTTTATTAAACGCCAGTGTTAATATAATGTCTGTATTCAAAGAAAAACACTCAAAATCAGTATCTTTAGAAGGGATAAAGAAAAATGTTAGTTTCACATCTTGATTAGTAGTATAATTATGAAATAAAACAGAATTGTGTCAAGAAAAATGTCCAATGTTTGAGAAAAGAGAAAACTGTCTTTAACGTTGAAAAATATTTTTCATTCGTTGTTGATGTCTTATTTTTGCAGCAATGTTCGATGGTTTGAACGTATTTGAGAATTTTGTGAAAGCAGTATACATTACCAGAGCATGTATAGGCATAAAAGCAACCATGAGAACAGCTGACATAATTGCAATGGGTTGTTTACATGCATTTTCCTAATATATGTATATATTTATATCAAGAATATCAATCATATTTCAATGGAAACTTACGAAATCTTCTGGATAAAAAACAGGAATAGTTGATTCAGTTGTTGCACCTGTGACAGTTGGGCCTGCCGTTGTTGGACCTACAATACAAATTAATGAATTACAACGTAATCCTCCAAAAAGAAATATTCTATTGAAAATGTCATTTTTTACCAGCGGTAGTTAGAGGTGTGGTAGTCACAGTTGTTGTAGTAGTAGAAGCATTTGTCGTAGTCACGACTATTCCACTTGTTGTACACTATGAAAAAGTGTAATATTAAGAATGATAGAATAATTGAAATTAACTTACTGCAGTATTGACAGAAGTAGTAGTTGTTCCTAGGCTTGTAACTGTATGAGTTGTTGGTGGAGTAGTAGTTGTTGTACTTGTACTTGAAAGTGCTGGATTCCATATATCAAATCGCCAAAATGTTTTATCAGTAATGGGTGCCGATTCAGCATCTATAGGTTTACATCAATTATGATAAAACGTTTGATCTTTCACTTTCATGAAAAAAATAGACAAAAAGACTTACGACAAAAGACACTTCCACTAGCAAATCCACTATCCATTGTTACATAATAGGATTGACCAGGTGTCCATGTTAAACTTGTAACGATGACAATTGTATATCCAGTATAAATAATATTTGGAGAATATCCAGCATCATAACATAGAACTGACGCATTTGTAGAGTCCAGGTGAAAACAGATATATGTTCCATTACGAGAAGGTCGACCAACTGCACTTGTTGCTGTTTAATTAAAATAGAAAATGGAGAATACCAGATCAACATAAGAACAAAGGCAAACTTTATTTCGAAAAAATGCCTACCTGTTATGTAAAACAATGATTGATTTGAAAAGACAGTACCTATTGGACTTACTGATCCTTGTACAAATGTGGGACGAATTAAATTCGGTGAGTCATAATCAACTAGATACGTGATACACCATGGATCTGATTGTAGACTACTATTATCAATTGCACCAGCACAAAAACCTTGAGGACCAGATTGTGTTACTGAGGGTGTCCATGTCAATGTCATTACCCACATATCTATGATATCATATTTCAGATTGAAAAGTTTTCACATTCTAACAAGCTATGATCAATTGCTTACTAGAACTTGGATTACTAATAGCACTATGTGTCATTCCAATAGGTGAACTAGTGACCAAATCAACAATTGTTTGACCAGGACAATATGTTTCTATAACTATAGTTTCATTCAGTTGAACACCTAAAACATAGGTTGTCAATATCAGAAAAGAAAAGGCATTCACTGCACTTACCAACTGGAACTCCAATACATGCTAAAGAGGATTCAATAGATAAAAGAAAGTATTATCAAATGCCTGAGGTTAGTTTAGAAAAGAATTCACATTCATACCTCTATTTGGACGGATACCAGTAATATTTGGACGTTGCGCACACGCACCTGAGGCAGCTGTATATCCATAGAATAGGAATTGTATTGGAACTGAACTCATTGGAGTCGTGGAGCTAGCGTCATAAAAATCTTCAATTTGAAGTGCACAAGCATAATAGAGACTAGCGTTTTGTAGAATGAAAGATAACGTACAATTGGACGAGATGAGGACAGTTACAGGAGGCAGTCCGTAACAGATACCTTGACATTCATCAACTCCATTGTAATTATTTGTAGAATTTGCATTGGACCAACGACATTGCAATATATCAGTAGCATCATTATCTGCCATTTGTACAATATGAACTATTGGTGTATTTATTGGGTAAAATACTACTGGCAATGTATTTGTAACAGGACTGGTATTGATGTAGCCATCTGGTCTTGGGGCTAAATTCAATCGATTGACAATTGACCACGGATCTCCACCGCCCTTCAAGAGTGAGGCAAACCATGCACTCGAGTTAAAGCCAATTGTAATCGATGTTGTCAAAGGCAGCGTCAAAGTAGTGTAGATTTCGCCAGCCCATGATTGAATTATCGGATTTAAGTCACAATCTGTAGTTGTCATAACAGTTGAAAGCCCAATTGAAGGATAGCTAGAACTTGAGCAGTTTTTTAAACAGAGCATCGCAGAATTGACTGGAATAAGTGTTTCAGAAGCAACATTCGCTTCCATGCAATTAGGGGAAGGAAAACTGCCCCATTGTCGATTCCAAAAATACCTTTGATGTATGAGAACCTGTGTAGTGTTGCCCGTTACTGTATTGTTTAACGGACGCCTAAGAAGAAGAAGAAGAAGAATGTAAAAATTAAAATATGCAAGATTGATTAGAAGAACAAGCATTATTTAAGTATGCTTGCCATGAAATAATACCACCACGAAAATGTGCTCCATCAAGCACAGTACCTAGTGTAAACAAAATCAAGAGGAAAAGGCGCAAAACCCGCTCCATTTGATCAGTATACAATTGTTGCTTCTTCTTTTTCTTCTTTGTGTAATGAAATACTGAATCACTCAGTGAGTTGACGTTAATTGTATTAATTTTTAGAGTGAGTATATAACTTATTTTCTTTTTCTTTTTATACCTGTATGTGTTTGTTTTAAGAGCTTTCAAGATAAGTGAATTGATGTTTGATCATAGAAGTGTTTGACTTTCAGGCGAGAAAAAAAAGAAATTTGAATGTATGACTTCTTAACATTAACGCTAATGGAAAAAAAACTTAAGCAATAGAATGTTGAATTATTGTTTATTTTGTCCAATTCAATTGCCAGGCTTCAGAATGAATAGAAAGACATCATATTCTAATGGTACACAATATGCAAATACTTCTGAATCTATTATTTCGGTATTTTTCTGATGTCGCGAGGACGTACACAGTGTGTGGATGGGCATAATTTCATGTAACTTTCTGGCGCGTAAACCATGCAATTTCCGCAAGATTTTTATGAGAGATAGTACTTTATTGATCGTTCCACCAGAGAAACCGGGACAAAAAAAAATCGAAGCTCAGATTCTCATGAGTAGATTCTTAGGTTATCAATAGTAATGTCATCTTGTTTATATAAAAGAAAACATTTCGTATTAGAACAGTTCTTTGGTAATAAAAAGTCTCTTGAAAAATGACGTCTTAATAATTGTATTAAAACGACCGAATATGTCACAAGATTCAACGTGAAAAGCTCTACAATTTATTTAAGATTGTTTTTGAAGTGATCATTATTTAGACCAACCGAATTTCAATCCTAAGAAAAAGTCGTTTTCAATACACGACTAATGTTTTTTTTATTTATTAATAAAAAAATTTATTTAAACGAAAAATAAAATACATTATGAGATACAGAATGAAAAAGTGTACAATCTATAAAAGAAATGTTTATTCTCTTTCTCGACAAGAAAAATATCACAAGAATAAATTATTTATATGTTTGCTTGCTTGTGTATCCATACTTCACTGATCGGTCGAAAAATAATGTAAAAACAAAAAGAATTCTTTCCTATCAAACTTCACAAAAGGCAATCAAGTATGACGAATTCGAGTGTGAGGGTATGGGTGAAAGCAACTCACACCCTCAAGATAGTCGTGCAGGTTCGCCAGCTTCAAATGTCAATATGATTCGTCGATTTGTACTGTCAAAATTGAATACAATATCTGTTCGTTCATATTGTTTGTTGGCAAAAATTCTTGTTCTACAGTGTCCACTATGTAATTCAGCAATAGACAGTAAATCATAAAGATGTTGAGATAAATTCGATGCAGCATATTCTTACCATCCCTCTACTTCGTGCCAGATTCCTCCTGATGGCATAAAAAACGAATTGCTTTTTAATTCAAATTTTTCGTAGGAATCAGGATTGTATTCTTCGATTTGCAGTACAAAACTATGGAATATCATTCGTTTTAATGATAAATCTGTATTTATTGCCATCATTTACTAAATATGTGTTGATAATTTCATCGAAGGGCACACATCTAACATTATTCATGAGATCATTTAATAGGAAATTGTTGAACAAAATAGTTTGATTCTCTCCTACATTTGAATCTTGTCTATGAATCTTTCTGTATAGAATAATTCGTAAAAGTGAAATGGAATATCTTAATCTTACATGTTTCTTTTATATAAGCTAAATATATTTTTTCCCTTTGTGAAATAAATTCTACAGTAGGAAGATTTGTATGTGAATTCATTTCTACTCACCTGTTATTTATTTTCGAAGAGAAAAGAAGAAAAAAAAAGTGAGATGCATGAATTTAACAGATGTGGATGTATTTTATTTTATTCTTTTTCATACCTATTTTTCTGATGCTGTCTCAACACTATACACATTTATATACTTTTGCTCTCAAAAAAAAAACAATATAAAAATCTTAATAAAATGTAAAATAGTTTTCAATATGATTGATGAAAAAAGCATATTTTAAAGAATATAAATCTTAGGCATTGCTGTGAATATATTGTTATTTTAATTAAAGTGATATTTATAATGTTAAAAGAAATAACATGAAAATGAATTTAGGAAGCAGAATATTTTGTGCATAAATATATAATTCTCTTCTATGTTTCTATAGTAGATTTGTGTAATTAGAGAATTGTATTGAAAAGTTTTGAAAACACATTTGTGTTTTTTTTCTAAAGAGTTAGAACAATCTTATTTACTTCAAAGTGAAAATTTGGAAAATTGCAAGGCCTATTTTATTACTTTTCCTTTTATTATATATGTCCTCCATTCAAAGTATGCATATATCTACTGCTGTTTAGCGGCCTCTTCGGTTCTTCTTCTTCTTTTTCCTTTTCTTTCTCATTCTTATCTTTTTCTTTCTTTCTACGACGCGTGTTGTGTGTCGTGTATCTGTTTTTATTTCTCATTCATTTGTGTACCTCCTCGAGTAGTGTATACTTGTTTTTTGGTTTGGGTAGAACACAGAGTGAATAGAAGCACACAACATACATTTTTTACATGAATGATTGCACTTCGAGTTCATTCGAATTAAATATGAAAAAGAAACTAGTTTCTTACTGGTCCAACTTTGTTTATTATTCAATAGTTTTAATAAGTGCCTATAATCACACAAAAAAGTCTGAGCGCGATCGATTGAGAAATGAAGGACTTTTTTCGAAAGACATATCCGTAGTTGATGGTTGTCACCCACACCCACCCTTGACATTAACTTGTTTTTTTTTAGAAAGATCATCGTGTTCAGCAGCACATTCACCATCAATTAGAATCATTGAATACAATGTCATCGACAAATCCAACAGATCCTACATTCAGATCCTATAGCGCCGTTCAGGCTCAGACCTACGCTGTTGAACGGAGATCATATCCAAATGAACTTTACGATATTGTGCTCAAATATCATACCAACACCGGCGGCAAATTAAACCAACTGCTCGATGTAGGATGTGGACCTGGAAATGCGACACGAGATCTTTCCATAGCCTTTGACCGTGCGGTAGGCGCTGATCCGAGTGCAGAAATGATTGCTGCTGCACGAAGCCGACGTGGAAAGAGTCGATCGGGCGACGATATTAAGTTTGAAATTAGTCTTGCAGAAGAATGCTCGAAAATAAACGAAATTGGAGCTGAAACTGTAGACTTGCTCACGGTAGCAATGGCTGTGAGTCAATATTTATGTGAATAGAATCATAAAATATTATTGATCGTGTTTGGCTCATTGGTTCAACATGGATGCATTCTGAACTGAAGCAGCAAAGGTACTCAAACCAGGTGGTTCCGTAGCTCTTTGGACGCTTGCTTCCCTCTATTGCCGTAAGATCCGTTTTTTTCTTTCGATTAATTCCGAATTATATTGATTTACATTTTTTATATGTTTCAGATCCTTGCACTCCAAATGCTGCAGAAGTGCAGCGTATTCTCTTTCATCTGGAGCGGGAAGTTCTTGCACCTTTCGAGCTACCATCTAATCGCCTCTCGCGAGACATGTACGATAAACTTGTTCTTCCATGGGATGTGATGCCTCCTATCACGGCTTTCTCTTCATCCGATTTTGTTCGATATGAATGGGATCGTGATGGTATCCTGAGCAATGGTAGCACATTTTTTGGTCAAAGTGACGAAACCTCTTTAGATGAATTGGAAAGAGGATTGGCAACATCTAGCATGGTCACACGTTGGAGAAATGCAAATCCTGATCTGGCAGGAACCGACAAAGATTGTGTGCGAGATACAATGAAGAAGCTCAAAGAAGCGCTTAATGGACAGGAGACCTTCATACAAGGTTCCGGAACTGTACTTCTACTGTTTAAGAAGCAGTCATCTTGAGGGTGTGGGTGTTGGTCTGGAAGTTTACATTGAAGTGACACATTCATACTCTCAAGGTGATATCATTCATCATTGGAAATTCTATATGAAATATTTGATATTCTAAACACGAATCCTGTTATTTTAATATTGTTGAATATATTGGAAATAAAATAAACATAAGAGTAATGTTAAAAAAGCCCCAATAAATATAATTAGCGTTATATATGTATATATGTATATAGGGTGTGGGTGAAAGTGGGTGTGAGTATTTTATTTCAACCACATCCATATCTATACCCACACCCACCCATCTTCAAAGATCGGCCAAGGGTTTGGTATTAAACAATGAATAAAACAGCGATATACAAATTGATCCATTGGTATCCACATCCAAATTCTTGTCCACAACAACGCATCTATTCGTACTGAACAATTTAATAATATATGCAATATGTCTGCATCTATAAAGACAACAATAAATACTAATATTGAAGGAGCATGCTCAGAAGTATGTTAAACCTAACATCGCATAGCACGTAATCTATGTGTATGGCGAGAATGATTCTTCAATGACAATTTACATGTATGCGCATGACATAGAGAAAAGTATATATACAACATACTATCACGTAAAGTGATCAATGTATAGAGTATGATAGTAAAGAGGTATGAAAATATGAGCATTTTATCACTTTGGTCAAATAATTTTACTCATTGCAGAAGCAACGTTTACAATTGGGCGCTACGACACTCAAAAACGTCGAATAAAAAGATGTGGCACTTGACTTACCGATATGTTTTTCATGGATTTCTCATTATTTCTTCGTCGTTTATCACAACTAACGGGCAATTTATCCTACATAAAACCAACCCGAAGAGCAGTTCTGATTTTGAATATGATTGTTTATACTATTATGTATCGAGTAGTGCGTACTTCGTTGATACTCCGTATAAACCGAAAGATGGACTAGCACATCAAATTATCGAATACTGTATACGTCCTGCCGAAGAAGAGATGAACTCTTCGACACTTTCACTTGTGGACAATGTGACAAAGTTGACTTTTGTCGAGTTACATCTTCAAAACGTTACTGCATACGATCTACTGCTCAGGTCTGCGCCTGTTGAACTTGCTGAGCGATACCAAGAATACGTTGACCATTCGTCGCCTGATAATGCTAATCAGACTTTTCTAAGCTGCTCATCGCCGTGGTTTGGATCATCATGTCAGTATACATTCGACTTTTTGAATAGCACTGCCAAATCGTTCACCGACGTTGTCGAGAACACGCTCGAGGCAAAATGGAATCATAGCTATCCACGTCGGATCCTCGTCACAAATCTAACATGCTATAGACATTTAATGTGTAACCGACAACCAGAACCGATATGTCTTGATTGGAGAGAAATATGCGATGGAAAGATCGATTGTGTCGATGATGGGGTGGACGAAGATTTTTGCTTTGAGCTCGAGTTAAACGAATGTAGTCCTGACGAGTATCGATGTCATAACGGTATGTGCATTTCTAACGAGTTCGTGCATGACGATCCTTGGAATCCGGAATGTCTTGATGCAACAGATGAGGGTACACTTATCGACTACACAAGTTACTGTCTTCAGGATCCGACATTCCGTTGCGAGGAGCGTGCTTGTCGCCGTCAGTCACGTGAGTTCGCCTGTGGCGATGGCCAATGTGACGTAAATGATAATAAAGTTCTTTCAGATTCACATGTATGTCATAATGGACGTCAGTGGTTGAGACAGCAGGCACTTCTTGTACCCCAAGCTAGAAGCGATGCATGCTGGTCGGCAATGACTTGTTTGCTACGAATCGTTAAGTTTCAAGATGGACAATGCGAAGGACTGTGCAAAACCTCTCTTGCTCGATGCATATTGTCACTGAAAAACAGCTGTCCTCGACCATACTTCTTTTTTCCTTCATACCCTATATTCTTTGATCATGTCTATTTCCTTTACGCTTCATCACGCATTGATTACTGGACAAATGCCGCACCAAGCTTGGTGTGTTATGATAGTCATCTATGTCCCTTTCTACCGTGGACTGTGAAAATCAACGGATCCACTTGCATTGGTGTACAAGAACTGGGTTTGGAACCTGTAACAGAGGATTGGAACACGGTTACCTCCAAGATACATAAGATTTTCGCTACCTGTGGACGTTGTCCAGATTCTTCTTCAGAACTTTTCCGGTGTAACAATTCGACTAAATGTATCTCAAAACACCGACTTGTGGACGGCGTGGAGGACTGTATTGATGGCTCTGATGAGAAGATTGAACACAGCTGCGCGCTTACAGATAGTTGGCGTCGATTTGAATGTCCTTTAGAGAGCCAAAGACGATGCATCTCACCTATCCTCATACAAGATGGTATTGTGCATTGTACAGCAACTGGTCAGGATGAGATCACATCGTCTCAGCGTCGATTGCAAGAACGTATTTCATTTGGTATACTATGCGATGGGTTCACAGAAATATCGTATAAAGAACAAAATGAGACCGATGAGACTAACTGCGAGCTATGGCCGTGCAATAATCTTTATACTCGCTGCGATAATATCTGGAACTGTATCAATGGAGCCGATGAACTCCAGTGTCATTCTTCACCTTGCCATTCAGATGAACATCCCTGCTTATCTATTCATCGTAATGAGCTCATATGTCTACCGCTGAATCGTACAAATGATGGGATAATTGACTGTCGTGGTGCCATGGATGAACGTATGTTTTGTCGTAGCACTCACAAACCCAGGACTGAACGCTACCGTTGCTTGAATTCTACTACGTGCATAACGATGTATGAAGTATGTGGCGTAAACGACAATAGACATTGCCCATTAGGCGATGATGAATGGAACTGCTCAAGATATACTGACTCTGCTGGAGAGTTCTCAGGCTTATGTTCTGATATCGCATCTACTCAGCGCAGCATTGGTGAAACAATGTTGTGTAGCGTTAGTGATATGACCAAGCGCACAACTATCTATTTCTCATTGTCAAATAACCAAAACAATCGATCAGAGACTGTTACGTCCAATCAATCAGTTCAGAAGCCGACTTCACAATACCCATCAGTAGACTATGTTCGAGCATGGTCTTGTAATCGTGGCATTCTTGTCCGAATGAAGAACAATCAGGAAAAATGTTTGTGTCCCTCAAGTTATTACGGAAACAAATGTCAATATCAGAGTCAGCGTGTGAGCCTAACATTAAGCTTTCGAACACAGGAACGGCGCACTGTATTTAGTTTTGTAATCACTCTTATCGATGACTTGAAAACTATTCACTCCTATGATCAAATAGTCTATGTACCTTCGCGTGATTGCAATTTGAAATATCACGTATATCTTCTTTATCGAACGCGACCTAAATCATCCTTGAGAAAGTATTCGGTGAAAATCGATCTGTTTGTAAAGGAAACTTTGGCATACAGAGCAAGCTGGTACTTGCCAATTCAATTTTCTTTCTTACCTGTTAATCGCCTCTCAGCTCTACTTACTATACTAACTCGAAGACCTGACAGCTGTGCACACCCATGTCATCATGGTATTTGTACCACTTACGAGGGTACGTCAGATCAGTTCTGTCAATGTGATTCTGGCTGGTCAGGTCCACTGTGTGAAATTCAAATGCTTTGCACTTGTTCAACTGATTCGCGCTGTGTAGGATTTGCTAATAGTCATTCAATATGCGTTTGTCCTACGGGCAAATATGGTCCGCGATGCTATCTAAACCATGTATCATGCCAACCAAATCCATGTGAAAATGGCGGACAATGTGTAACGACGGATACACAAGTACCGAGTCATAATTTCACTTGCTTCTGCCAAGAGGGCTTTTCTGGACTGACGTGCCAACTACGAGATTCTCGAATCGATATTTTATTGAAAAATCTACCGATACCGAACTATGTACAGGGTCATTTTATAACTGTGCAGAACAATGATGATCCTTTGCGTACAACTATATTGAAGAAAGTTCCCGTAGATCGAAATATGATCACTTTTTACATGTCTACACCCTTTCATCTACTGTTCGGGCAAATCCATTCAGATTACTATTTGCTGGCTATACATGCTATTTACACATCATCTACGCACATTATATCTATACCTACACCAGCCCAACGATGTGCTCTTCTACATGAGGTGTTGAACTCTACTTTCCTCGGTTATCCACTACGACGACGAGTGAAATACTATCATCTACCGTGCTTAGAACGACACGAACTGTCGTGTTTCTATGATGAGACGTTAATGTGCCTGTGCACAAACGAACGGCATGCCAATTGTTTTGAATTCGCTCATAATATGACTTACGACTGCCAGGTTACGAAATATTGTGAAAATGACGGTAAGTGCTTTCAAGATCATCCTTTATGTCCTACAACATTTCTGTGCGTATGCGCCGAATGTTACTATGGTTCGAAATGTCAATTCTCCACCATAGGTAGTGGACTCTCTCTTGACACTATCCTTGGGTATCACATCAGTCCATATATTTCTATCCGTCATCAACCTTCAGTTGTACAAATAAGCATCGCTATCACAGCAACAATGTTTGCATTAAGTCTTTTAAGTAATACCCTATCCATTTTTACCTTTCAACGAAAGAAGATACGTGAAACTGGGTGTGGAGTTTATTTATTAGTGTTGTCAATGATCTCTTTGCTGACTATGACTGTATTCATTCTTAAATTCTGGTTACTTCTTCTCTCTCAGATGAAAATAATTATTCATCCATCTACTATTCATATCAATTGCATATGGATTGAGTTTCTCTTGAAATTCTTACCTCATATGGGCGATTGGCTTTCAGCTTGTGTTGCTATTGAGCGTGTAGTTACGATATATTCCGGCGCAAACTTCAACAAAGAAAAGAGTAAGAGAATTGCTAGATGGATTGTTAGCGTCGTTCTGCTGTGCACTAGTACTACAGCTATACACGATCCTCTGCACCGGAAACTGATTGATGACATGGAAGACCAACGTACTTGGTGCATAGCTACATATTCGCATAATGTTCAAATCTTTAACCGAGTGGTTTATGTTATTCATTTTTTCGGCCCATTTGCTGTTAACTTCATCTCAGCAAGTTTGATCATCACTAAAATGGCTCGTCAAAGATTTGCAACTCGTCAACAATTAACTTTGAGACAACATTTATGGCAGCAATTATGTGAACACAAGCATCTCATCATCAGTCCATGCATTCTCATCATTCTTGCTTTACCCCGTCTAATACTTTCTTTTATTTGGAATTGTTTGAAATCAGCTAGGGATCCCTGGTTTTTCTTGGGAGGCTATTTACTTTCTTTCGTTTCCCCCGCAGTCATCTTTGTTGTATTCGTACTTCCATCATCTATGTACAAGGAAGAGTTCAGCAATTCAATGAAAACAATCTTTTGTCGAAAAAGACATAACTGATAGTGCAAATGCTACTCTGCTAACAACGATATGAACTCGATTCAAAACTTGCAGAAATAATCTCTATATTTAAATACAAATATATAATATTATTACATTTCTTTTTCTTTTTCTTCGTATATACATTTTTTCTTAGTCACATGCTCAGTAGATGATCAAGACGATTAACTAATTATATCTTGAGGGTGTGGGTAATCTAATCATTGCACACGCACACCCTCAAGATGAATTTTATGAAGGAAAGTAGATTGATCTTAAGTGAATGATATGATCTATATATTTATTTAAACGACAAATAGCCCATCAAAACAGACAGTCGAAGAACGATGTCCGAAAGATATATTTTTTAATTATTGAGAATTATGGATTTGTATATAATTGTACAATGTCTGTTGCATTTAATTCACGTGAATATAATCGAACTTCATCAATACTTCCATAAAACTGTTGATTGAGATATCCACAAGTAGTATTCAATAGTGAATTTCCAAAAGTAAGTGTTACCGGAGAATCATTAGTTGAATATGTTGTCATAATTGATCTATATAGACTTCCATTAACATATAATTTCATTCCATGTATTGTTGAAAATGTATAAATAATATGATTCCATATACCAATATGCATCACTGGTCCGAGAATAATATTATTCATAGTACCATTAAAGATTTGAATTTGAATCGTTCCATTATATAATAATGTAATCATTTCTATGCACTGAATCGCATTGGAAAGGTAAACAATAGAACTAGTGTCAGTCAATGAATTTATTTTAAACCAAAGAGATAAAGATAGAGGCCAATTGGATGTACCTAAAAGAACAAGCCCAGATAGTTGAAAGTAAGAACCATTCGTAGGAAAATCAATAGCTTGATTGACGATGCCTGAAGGAATTGACACTGCACCACCACCCCAACTTCCATTGATGTAATTAGGGCCAGAATCTATCAATGATGCATTGGAAAGAAATCGATGATAGGTAACAAGTGTAGCATCATTAAGAATTTCGCTAGCATTTTTTACACGAGAATTGTATAACATTTGATCAATATATCCAGTAAAGAATTTGTCATAAGCCGCACCCTTACCCATTTCCCGACAGCCGATAGTTAGATTGACAAAGTCTGCTCTAAGAGATCCATTCGAATGTTGAGCATGTTCTAAAATACCATTAAGATAAATAAATTTTTTGTTTGTTATCAAATCGTAAATCAATGTCACGTGAGACCATTTATTTACTGGAAACACTGTCAAACCACTGACATCATCATACCAAAATGAAAACAAAATCTTATCATATCTTATCATAAATAGTAAGCATTGATCCTTGCTCACATTAAAACATTGACTGATGAATGTAGTATCACTGGGCAATGCTATTGTCGGATAAATCCAGAATTCCCAAGTAAAACTCATATAACTCATGTTTAAGTACGGATAAACAATAACACATTGATTGTGTGTACCATTTAATGCTAAAGCTGAACCATATCCATTGATACCTGCTGTGTATGTTGGAGAATTAGACCCAACACCAATAAATTGACCACTTAAATCGTTAAATGTATTATCAAATGTCCAAAGAATAGTTTGTACTAGAAATAAATAAATAATCATATTCATTACAGTTAAGTTCTATATATTCAACTCACCAATTTGACAATAGCTACCGGTCCAATCATAGTAACATGTACAAACACCTGGAGAAGTACAATTTCCAAAATTTTCACATGGTGGAGAACAAACTGGTATTTCACAATATGTTCCATTCCTGAATATAAATTGTTTTCTAGAATTAGACTACTCAATAAATATTTACCATTCAGATGTACATAGACAGACGTTTGAAAATAGACACGTTCCATTATTCATACAATTTGAAGTACAACTTACTATAAAGAAAACAATTAATACGATCTAAAACAAAAATACTTTTAAAATGCTTTACCAGTTGTTTTATCCGTAGAAAACTGTTGTTCTGGAGGTATGATGAGAAAATGAAAACTTCCACCCAAACTGCTATTGATAGTATAGGATAATGAATAGTTAGAAAAAAGTAAACAAGTTTGATTCTGTAAACAAGTAATACCAACAATATTATCTGTTAATATCATCATACAAATACATTTATCACAGGAGCTATTTATCGATGCAATACTAGTCGCAGATGATAACAAAATCATATTATTGATAGAACCAACTTGTTTCGATTCAATCCAAGGTAGTAGAAAAATAAAGCATGGCATGATCAATAGTTGAGAAAACATTTGAAGAAATGTTCTGTAAATCTTTTTTTTAGTAAAACAATCAACCATTGAAATCAAATCATATATTATGCACGATTTTTGTTTTAGTATTTATTCTCATCTACCGTTTCACATATTCTTCGATCGAGAGAATCAAATATAGAATATATTATTTGCACAACCATCATTTAAATCATTACAATAGAACTAAAGCGATAAACATATTTCTTTACTTTAATTACACAGAGAAAATCGAGAAAGTATCCAAATAAATCTGAATAAATACCTCATAATAACAAGAATTTTTCTGTCGTTTTTTGTTGACACATATGACGATAGCGTGTCGTATTAATATGAGATTACTCATCGCTTTGAGATAGGATATATCGAGAAAATTATCTTTAGATGAGTTCAATAGGTTCACCTTCAAGGTCGGATTTAGACGATAGACTATCGTTGGACAATTCCCAGTGGTCTCGATCGTGTTAGGTCAAATATGAATGGCAACTATGTAGAAAAGAAAGAAAATGAACAAATAACAAAAGAGTATGACGAGATGATCAATAGTCTGAAAAGAATAAAGAAAGGACAAAAAGTCACGTCTTCTCTCTTTCTTTTCGGTGACCAATGAAACGTTATGTCTTTTTTCTTTTTACATTGAAACGAAAGAGAAAGAGTGCATATTTCGATATCATTTCGTAGAAATTTTCAAACATATTTGTTGCTCTTTTCGACTGTTTCAATCGTGTTTGCCATCTAAAAGTAAATTATCATACAAAATATTTATTTTATTCTTTGTATGTTATGTAATTGTGGTAGAATATATAATTTATTAATTATATTGAACTGGGAATTATGAATGTCTTTTTAGATTTATTGTATAACAATGCATGATATAAAATCCATCCTTACAGATATAGTTGATGTACTCATTGTCGGAGGTGGAATTGGTGGTCTTGTCACGGCTTTATGTTTACATCGTGAAGGTTATTCAGTTCGCGTTCATGAACGAGTGGCAGCAGTAGAACCAATTGGATTCGGTTTAAACCTTCAACCATTTAGTGTGAAAGTATTGTATGAACTCGGATTAGAACACGAATTAGATGAAGTTGGTATTCAAGGAGCCAAAGCTCTTTTTTATTCACGTCATGGACAACTTATTTATAGTGAAGTGAAAGGTATTGAAGCAGGTTATAAATGGCCTACATATTCAATGCATCGTGGTAACTTTCAACAATTATTAATGCGTCATGTACGTGACGAAGTAGGCGAAACATCCGTTTGTTTAAACCAGAAATTGATTGCTTTTCGATCGTATTCCGATTATGTGGAAGCAGATTTTGTTAATCCACGCACAGGCGATATAAATACTGAACGAGCAAAATTATTAATAGGCGCTGATGGAATCAATTCTACGGTACGAAAGATTTTATATCCCAACGAAGGACGTCCTCTCTGGAGAGGCAGCAAACTATATCGTGGTGTAACAGAAACGGATAAACTGTACTTAGATGGACGAACCATGATTTTAATGGGGAATCCAAATGATATTGAATTTGTTACGTATCCTGTAGGTAAAAATACAATAAATTGGGCTTGTGTTGTTCGAGTAGACAAACCAGATGTACAAACAACATCGGTAACACCTGATTGGAACAATATTGGTCATAGTGAAGATCTTCTTCCATTCGTATCACATATGAAACTCGATTTTCTTGATATTCGTCATCTAATACAATCATCTATTATTATCAATGAATTTCCGATGACTGATCGTGATCCGTTACCACGATGGACACATGAACGTGTAACTTTACTGGGCGATGCTGCTCATCCTATGTATCCAAATGGAGGTAATGGTGCTTCTCAAGCTATTCTCGATGCTCGTGAACTTACTCTTTCGTTTCGTCAATATGGAATCACTCCAGAAGGTCTACAAGCGTATGATGATCGTCGACGTCCTGCTACAAATACTGTTGTTCTCGCAGCTCGTCAATATGGTTCTGAAGAGATATTAAAAATTGTCGATGAACGATCTTCACATGAATTTTCCAGTTTATCTGACGTCGTTTCAACAGAAGAACTCGAAACTATAATGTTGAACTTTAAAAAAGTGACTGGTTCAAATATACAAAAACTTAATCAAGAACCTTCACTCTTTTAACATTATTATTCTTATACTGTCTCATAGAAGGAATAATACTGAATATATGTAAAGTTATAATTCATGTAATAAACTATGTGGCTGGTACGCCAATCATTTTTTATCTGTACATTTAGAAATGTGTAAATCTTGAGGGTGTGGTGTGGGTGTGGGTGTGAGTATGAGTTCGGATTTGTGCGTGGATGCGCATAAAAGCTAAACTAATCAAGCGCACCCACCTAGCACTCGTACCCGCACCCATCCACACCCATACTCCAATTCTTTAAATGCTCCTGGATATATCGAAGATTTCGAAATCATTTTTCGTTTCATTTTATTTTCTTCAAATTCAAGTCGATTGGTTTTGGATCAATCTTTTATTGAAATACATTTAATGAGCATCCTTGTGAGAAGTTCAAGAAAAAATTTCATCATTATGTCTAAAAGTATTAAATTGCTCAGTGAAGTAAAGAGAATTGAATAGATTATAATGACATCTATTCAAATTTCATAAAGAATAATCTTTTTTTGTTATTCAGTGGAAATTACAAAATTATTTGTATCTCAACTCATATAAAAGACGAACGATCAATAAAATTCATCTTTTTCAAAGAGACTCAGTTTTCATTCAATGTCCATTAATATTAAAATTATTTTCATGATGAAGATCTCTTATCTCTCGAAAAAAGGTTTTCTTCGTTCTTTTACTACCTACTGATATTTATTGACATTGACTCATTTTGTTTTGTATAAATAAATACACAGATAAAATGAGAGTAAATATTCATTTCATATTCAAATTCTTCAATAAATGGCAACAGAGAATAACAAAACACAATGTTCTGTGTGCAACAAAGAAAACAATACATACAATTGTAAAAAATGTTCAAATGAGTTCTGTCTTCCACATTTTACAGAGCACCGACAAAGGATTGAGGCACAATTAGAGGCAATTATTAACGATCACGATCAATTTCAACAAACAATTATCCAACAAAAACGAAATCCACATAATTCTTCTTTAATCGAACAAATTAATCAATGGGAAATAAATTCAATTGAGAAAATTCAACAAACAGCACAACAATGCCGAGAAACACTGATGAAATTAACACAAAAATTGATCAATAATGTTGAAAGACAGTTCATTGAATTATCTAAGAAATTAAAAGAAATTCGTCAAAAAAATGAATTTAATGAAATCGATTTAAATAATTTTCAATTAAAATTAACACAAATCACTGAGGAATTTCTTCAACCATCAAATATTTCTATTCGACAAGATTCACAAGAATTTATCAAGAAAATTTCAGTTATTTCATCATTCGGTATGTTTATTCAATTATTTCATTTATTTAGAGAGAAAAATTTCAAATGTTGAAAATGAACAATTATAACATCGAGAGAAAAGTCTAAAAATACATCATACCTAAATTATTTGAATCTGTGTTTCGAGGATATACTGAGATCTGTCAAACTATTTCAATATGAAAACAACTCTTCAAAATAATTTTGTTTTTGAAAAATCAAATAAATTTTCCTTCATAAATGAATATCATTTCGCATCCAAATTTTCTCTCTTTATATCTTTATTGAGAAAATTTAAACTTTGCTTTGTTTTTATTTTAAATTACTGCAAAAACTTAAACAATTGCTCTCCTAATCTAAATAATTATTATTTATTTTTCTATTATTGTCAAATAAAATCATTCTATTAAGAGTCTTATCACCCAGTTCAGTTTACAATTAGTACAGCGACTATACCAAAGAATCCAATAACAACAAGCCAAATATTAACTCAATCTCAAGTAAAACAAAGTATGTTTTATTATCTTTAAAATTAACATAGAACTTTTTCATAAATTATTTTTATCAATTAAGTACTAATAAAAATTAAAAAGAATCTGTTTCACAAATAATATCCTTATTATATTTATACAGTTTATTCAAAATATTTATCGATGTTAGTAAAAATAGTTGTACTAAATGTTTTCAATTGATTGTTTAGTTTGAGTTTTTATTTTCAAATATTAAAATTAAAGTTAAGTTCATTTTGTTTTCAAACTATTAAAATTTTCCAAATAAAAAAATGCAATTGATTTTAATGAAATTTCTTTTGCTGAAAATCAAATTTTTATATTTAATTAAAAATCTCGATTGAATGAAGAAATTATTTGAAATTAATTTTAACAAAATGGAAGTTTTATTTTATTAAAACAAACTCAAACACAATTTGTTCGTCTTATTTTCGTTCTTTTTTTTCGTTTAAAAATAATGAAAAAGAATTTATTTTAGAACTAATTCAAACAAAAAAGAGTAAATTTAAACAATCTGCAATTACTGTTGCTGGAGGAAATGCACAAGGACAGAAATTAAATCAACTGCGTTATCCTTGGGGGATCTTTGTTGATAATGATAAATCAATTTGTATTGCTGATTGTTATAATCATCGTATTGTTAAATGGAAATTGAATTCAAATAAAGGTCGAGTCATTGTAGATGGAAATCAAAATAATCAATTGAATCTTCCAACAAATATAGTTTCTGATAAAAAAAATAATTCTTTTATTATTTCTGATCAAGGGAACAGACGAGTAATTCGATATTTTGATCAAAATCAAGAAATTCTTATTTCAAATATTGATTGTTATGGTTTGACAATCGATAAAAATGGATTTATTTATGTTTCTGATTATGAGTATCATGAAGTAAGACGATGGAAACAAGGAGATAAAATAGGTGAATTAATTGCAGGTGGAAATAGTCAAGGAAATCAACTTAATCAACTGAATTCTCCTACTTTTATCTTTATTGCTGAAGATTATTCTCTTTATATATTAGATCATAACAATCATCGTGTAATGAAATGGAAAAAAGATGCAAAAGAAGGAATTATTGTTGCTGGTGGAAATGGTCAAGGAAATAGTCTCAAACAATTATCTTATCCTCAAGGAGTGATTGTTGATCATTTGGATCAAATCTATGTGACAGATTATAGAAATGATCGCGTTATGCGTTGGTGTGAAGGAGATGAAGCAGGTGAAATTGTTGTTGGTGGAAATGGTCAAGGAAATCAATCAAATCAATTAAATGGTCCCGCAGGTTTATCATTTGATGATGAAGGAAATCTTTATGTTGTCGATCACAATAATCACCGAATCCAAAAATATGAAAAAGTTTTAATTTAATTTAATAAAATTTCGATTTTTATTTTTAAACATAAATAAAAAACACTTCTAAATAGAAGTTTTATTAGATTTATTTTTGTGATTCTATGATTTATTAAGAGAAAAGGAAGAGAGAAGAAAAAAGATAAATCAATAAGAATGAAATCTATATTAGTTAACAAAATGATTTATCGAATTTAATTGAAATGGAATATTTAACAGTAGAAAACAATTCAAATGATTTTATAAAAGTATTCTAATTCACTTTTACAATTTATCTTATTCTCAAAAGTAACAGTATTTTCGAGTCAAAATTTTTAATATCATCAGTTTAATGTTCAACAAGCAAATGTACACATATCTCACGAATTAGTTATTTTATTTTATTGACTGAACTTCTGTTCTTTACTCAATAGTTTTCAACTCATTGAAAAACAATACATATTCATCTTCGAATTTTGAAGGTGAACAAATTATCAATTTAAAATAAATGTGAATCAATTCGTTGACAGATTTCGATTTTTACTTCTATTAGTAAAACATTCGAACTTGATATTGAATATATGAACTATATGGTGTGAGTGCGATCTCTAACTGATGTCCACACTCATATCCCTGCCAAAACGAGAAAATATATTTTTCTTTCTGCGCCGTTCTTATCGACTTTTAACAACCAATGATTTTTTCTTACGTGCTCGCTTCGTTTTTTATGCAATAGGCATCAGAACAAATAACAAGACACGTCGACGGTCTCGTTACTTTCTTCCTAGAGTCAGAAAAGAAATAAATAAAAAAAAAACGATTATTGTTGTTTCATACAATATATATTTGTTCTGAATCAGTTTTCAAATGAAATTTTTCAACCAACGCAAGATAATAAACATGATTCGGAGTTTTAATCATACAATAAGATCGAATGAGTTCAAATTAGAGAATCGGAATATTGATGACAATTAGAAATTTGTCAGTTAAACTTTTAAGATTTTCTTTCTGCATCATAAAAATATTACTATCGAATCAGTTTCTAAGCCGATGTATTTCTTCGATTAAAAGAAACTACAACGTGTATGTGTTTGTACGACGGTCAAACGTTAGAATTTGAACAAATCTAATTCGAATCTCGAAATCTATTGAGATTCTTATATTGTCAGAAACTGCCGAAACGGTTCTTTTCTTCACTAAAATATCTTTGTTCATAGAATAACGATGTCGCTAGAAATGAAAGGATGGACTTGTAAAATAAAATGAGTTCCTGATCTTGCATGTGTTGCTGTCAGTATCAAGAGCTTCCTTATATGAAACGTTTTCTTTCTACTGTTTTTTTTACGGAAGAGCAACAGCAATTAGTCACGATTGGCGACCGTCTGTAGCACCGACGAATGACTGATCACTGATTTGTGATGTTACACAAATAATACTTGAAAAAAAGTCATTAGGAAAGATCCTTTGTATTTTGCTTTCCAGAATTTGAAAGTAATGTGGATTGTTTAGAAAGATCGTGAAATTGAAGTTATAATCGATAGATAACAATAAGATGCTATTTGTACGGTGGATGTGGATGGATGTAAAGATGAAAAAAGAATTATACGCACCCCCATCACGCCATTTATTACTGTGCAAATTGTAAAAAAAACATAAAACATTTTTATCATGTTTTTTGACATTTAGACAGCAGCCTAAGGATTTGCCGAGGCGTATTGTGTGATAACATAAAGATGATATATTGCACAGGTGAGCCAATAAATTGTAGCGATAACATGTATAATTATATCATGTGATGCTCTTTTTTAATTTATTATCTAAAACTCTATATAAAGAGAGTCTATGAGATCATATGAAAGTTCTCATTTCTAACTTTGCAAAGGACTCAGAAAAGGTAAGTAGTCATTAGTATCTTTTATAGATAAGTTCTCATCATCAATTCCTTCGATACTTTATTTTAATTTTGGCGAATGAAACTCTTTATCAATTTTGTATTTTGTCAGTCTTGTCTAAAATATATGTTGCCGTTTGCTTTCGTTCTTATCTGTAATCATCATGAAGCAATATATCATTTAAGCTATTTGCAACATTTAAGAAAATTATACGACAGTTTTTTAACATGCGATACAAGAATATATAAATTAAATTTCGAATAGTTGAGACTAAACAACAGGAAATAAAGGCTGACTTATTGCCATGATACTTTTCGTTTCTCCTGCCTAAATCTTTTTCATGTCTTGATCGACTAATCAAATAACATTGGTCATTTCTTTCATATTGATTAGTTCCTTTCAAAATCAGAAATATATACGCACGATGGAATCTACTTCAACAGTACAAAATATCAACATTGGTGAAGGGGAGCAACCGAAATACCCATTGTTGAAACAGTAAATAACTTACATTTCGTACATGTTTTGATTTTATTGTTCATAGTACCTGGTGGCAATCTGCATTCGATCTGGTACAAAACAAAAGATTCTGGATTATTGTTCTATTATTATTCTTTATAAGTGGCACGGCATTTGTCTTAATGTCTCGTCACAAGTTCAATGATGAGAACGCAGTCGAAATTGAAGATTACGGTAAAATAGTTTAGAATAAACAACAGGAATCTAGGATGCGGGTGAAATTCCTCATCCACACACTTTTTATCTATTTCCTTTTTGCTATAGTAAAGAAGCCTGGCATGCCAAGAACTAACCCTCAAACGGGTATGTTTACGGATGGTGTTCGTACGAGTTATCGCTCATTCATCATTAGAAAACGTCGTGAATATCTCGTTAATAACATTGAAAACTATGAATTGGAAATGAAAGACAATCATAAATCACCGAGATATTCATATAATAGCCATAAAAGTCAACGACCACGAACAAAACGCTTAAGTAAGACAGATACTGTGTGGTGTTTATGCAGTGATTCATTATTCCTAGCTTCTAAAATTTAACAAAAGGAAAATGATTATGTACGTTTCGATAGCTCTAAATAGAAAAATTCCAGGGATACAATTTCTTATTGCTACTTTGAACTTGAAGAAATGTTTGTCGTATTTATTTTTAGAAGATACGCGTTCACTTCAAATAGCTATTGTTGGAGCTGGTATTAGTGGTCTCAGTGCCGCTTTGACATTATTAGATTCGAAATTGTTTACTCCGAAAAACATTCACATCTACGATGCTAACAATTATATTGGAGGTAGAATGCATACAACATTATGGTTACCGGAATATCAAACATCAGAATGGTGTGGTGAATTTCTTGATAGTAATCATGATTTTATGATGAATTTAACTAAACGTTTCAATTTGTCATTGATTGATACGATCGATCCAACGGATTCAGATGGTTCTCGTGGAACATATTATTTCCTAAAACAGTTTTACAACGCTTCCGAGGCATGGCGCGATTATCAAGCAATCAGTGACACAATAAAACAACAATTAGAACTCATTGGTGATGTTAATTATAATGAAACTAATTCAGATGCAACATATTTTGATAATTTATCACTCTATGATTGGATAGAAAAATATATACCAAATGGCCATCAATCACAATTTGGTGCATATATTGATTCTGCTTATACACAAGAATACGGTTTAGATACACGTGAGCAAAGTTCATTAAATTTTCTTCTCGCTATCAGTCCTGAAAGTCAACCAGAAAACGGTCCATTATCTATTTATGGTCCTTCTGATCAACGTTACCGAATTAAAGACGGAAATTATTTACTACCAGAGGCTATTTCTAAATATTTAACGAAACAGAAAATTTCAATAAATCTCAACTATAATTTAACTAAAATATCAATAAATGATAATAAAAAAATTTCATTACGTTTTCAAAATGATGAAACTTACATATATGATCATGTTATTTTAACTTTACCAACGACAACATTAAAATATGTCGATTATAGCGAAGCTAAATTTGATTCATTAAAGAAACGAGTTATTAATGAATTAAAATATGGTACAACCACAAAACTTAATTTACAGTTTAAAGAACGTTTTTGGTTAAAATTATCATCCGATGGAGTGATTTATACAGATTTACCTTTTCTCAATTCATGGGAAGCGACAAGTGGTCAAAAAGGTGAAACAGGAATACTTACTCTATTTACCGGTAAGAAAACTTTTTATATATTTCAGTGAAGAATTAAATTATTTCGCATTATCTAATATTTCTAAATACTTTCTTTTTATTTTAGGTGGGACAATCGGAACTTCATTTGAACCAAAAAAAGGAATTAATACATTGACAACTAGCAATTGTAATAAGAATACATTTTTATATATCGAAGGTTTCTTAGATGATTTAAATGAAATATGGCCAAATGCATCCACATATTATACTGGTAAAGGTACCATTTCAGCACCATGGGTTGATAAACATTTTTTGGGATCATATCCAGCTTACACACTTGGACAATATTCAACAATATCTGGTTATGAAAAAGAACGACAAATGAATATACATTTTTCAGGAGATTACACATCACCCGATTTGCAAGGTTTTATGGAAGGTGCAGCTTCAGAAGGAGACCGAGCAGCTAACGAAATTATTGCTGATTATAGTTAGTGCAAACAAGAAATCAGACATCATACAAGCTACATTGTATTTTTGCATTCATTTATATATCAGCTTGATTAAAAATAATTTTAAATTTTGAAGAAGTTCATTTAAAGCTATTTCATTTCGATAGTGTGGGCGTGGATGTGAGTGCAGGTGTTGATATCTCTTCTCTCAATTGTATTATAATCAATACGTATCATTCTCAAATACTTATTCTTATATAAATAATAAGAATAATATCACAGAAGAAGGAATTGCAACTTTGATTACTCTTTATATTGGTTTAGTAATCATTTGTCAATTATTTACTATAATATTTCTACTTGCAAGACAACAAGTTTTCACTAGTTGCTGATAATATTAACTAATAGTGCATATATTTCAATAAAAAACGTTACAAGAAATTGATGAGATTTTATGTATCATCTACGTCTTCTAACTTACTAACAATTCCATTAAGAAGTTCAGCGATTCTCTCACTAAGAATATCATAGTCATTAGAGATACCAACACCCATAAAAGGCAACCATGCTTTGTGTTTCTTGCATTTATGCTTTTTGCTTCTAACACGTAGTTTTCCATCATCACGTATGTTTGGCATCGCAACTTCATTTACGTTTATACGTAAATAATTCATTGTTCTTTTAATAGTTTGTAGACTGTTGTTCTTTTTTCGTTTTAATTCGTCAATCTCTTGCTGTAATCTTCTCTTTGTAGTAGACAATGTTTCATTCTTGTTCTTAAGTTCTTCATAGAGTTTTTGAGTTTCAGTTAGATTTTGTTTTAAATGTTCGAAATGTTTTTTATTGTTTTCATATAGCTGTTCCAGATTGTTATAAAATGATTCTTTTTCATTGATTATTTGTTGATGTTCATCCTTCAATTTCTTAATCTCCTGTTCATGACGATTTTCCATCTCTCGTATTTTTGTTGCTAACTGAACAGGATCAATGAGTGCTTTAGCTGTCGTAGCAAGAGCAAATCGATCAGCAATAACTTGTTTTAAACGATTTTTGTCTTTTTGAGAGTAGTACGCAATATCATTTCCATGATCCTTCTTTTCTATTTTTTTAGCATTAACCAAATTTTCATGAGTACATTCTTCATCGAACCAATCAACTACGTCTGATCGGAATAGATATAGTATCGGTAACTCTAAATTTCGACAGTATTCAATTAATCGTGGTAAATCACCATGTAAACTGCATCGTTTATCATGGCCATCAATAAAAAAAATAACGCCATTGATTTCAAGTGTACTTTTAAGATGTTCATGCCATTTACCTGGCTCATTGATTTTTAAACCATTCGTATCATAAAGAATAATTTCACAAGCTGGAGAAATTGTCCTAAAAGATCCTCTTTGATCATCACCTATTCTATAACCATATCGATTCGTCCCTGCAGGATATGATGTTCCACATAGATTATTAATTAACGATGTTTTACCACTTCCTTCCAAACCCATAATGAGAAGTTTACGCTCATTTTCATACAAAGATTCTTCGATATTTTCGTCGTCTTCTAAATAAATGGAGTGCTTGCTAAAAAGAATAAAAAATGAATGTATCATATATGAATATAGAGTGTGCCAGTTGTAGTAGTCTTACCTAATACCATTAACGAATGACTTCACCTTGTGCTCAATAGATGGTACGTACATAGTAGTATGGTATGTCTAAATGAGATGTAATTACTACAGTCATTTAACTGAAAAACTATCGATTTTCATGACAGTTTGATATTTCGGAGGTTGAAGATATATTGATAAAATAAGAAGATGACGTTTTGTCTTAAAACATAGCATCTTGCCAAAAACAGTTTATTCAAGAGCGAATGAGGTATTTATGTGGTACCTTGTGTTAAAGATAGACATTTTGTATTCTCAAGTGAATCGACTATCAATGAACATTACTTATAACGATTCAGGGAAGTGTACGAAGTCAAGAAAGTGAACGAAAATATACGAGAGGTATCGAAATCAAACGAGTATAAAAATAGAAGAGAAAAGCACAGGCAATCAAAGGAACTAAATAAAGACATAACACAAAAAAAGATTTCAAATAAGCAATACATGTAAAACAACTATATGAAACATAAAAGCATTTGAAGGACTAAAATAAGTGTAAACAACGAAAGAAATAAAACAAGTCGAAGGACAAAACGCAATAATAGTTAAAATTGTTTATATTCTGAAGACGTAAAACAAGTCGAAGGACAAACAGGAATAATAAATGAAAGTGTTGTATATTTGAAAGAAGGTAGATGATGAAAAAAACTTCAGAACTTGAAAGCAAGGTGTGAGTATGGGTCAGCCCGTATGTGTGAAGTAACTAAGAATTAGACTTACACATCGACCCACATCCTCAATATGATCAAAGTGGATATTAGTGAAGACAACTTATATACGTTCTTATGAATTTGGATATTTGTGACGATATTGCTGATTTTTCAACCTTTATGATGTGTGCACTAAACGTTTCGGTTAATTAAATCGTTATTCTTTGTTACTTACAATTCTTGAATGATTTAGTTTCCTTTTTCTTTTTAATAACTACATACTTTTAATAAAGATGCAAAGGTATATATATATTTATCGTGCAGAAAAGTCGATGTAAATTGAGTAATCTTTTCATATCTTATATTTTTCATTTGTTATTGAATATGATTCAGCTCCAATACATTGGTTACCTTTAATATTTTATTAAATATAATCCTATGAAGAACGTTGGTACCTCGAGAAAATTTATTTATCTTTCACTAATACGATGAAATTGAATTTTAAAAAGAAAAGATTGATTACTAAGCGTATTTAGTGAGAAAATAATTTCTTGTCTGTGTCTTATTATTTAAAATAATCCGATCTCTATGCTTCAACTAATGAAATTTTTTCAATTATCGAAAGAAAATCTCATAAGTCGTCATTTACGAATAAACGACTTATACAACAACAACAACAAAAAATCTTGAAAATGTCTTCTTCAATTGATTTCACCGCATCATTAACATCTATACAAACAAATTTATATCGTATTGGTGGTCCAATTATAATAATTATAGGAACGACAAGTTCTATAATTAGTTTAACTGTATTTTGTAAAAAAGTTCTACGTAAAAATCCTTGTTCAGTTTATTTTGTGGCATTTAACGTTATTAATTTTCTCTATGTTTACGCATCGATATTACCAACATCACTCTCATTAGGATATGCGCTTCATTTTGTCACAGAAAATCTACCGATTTGTCGGTTGCTTATCTATACTACATTTCTATTTGATTGTCTTAGTCCATTTTATTTAATAATGGCATCAGTTGATCGAATTTTAATTACTTCATCAAATGTTTCTGTACGACAACGCAGTACTTGTCGTCTTGCTTATAAATGTATCATAGGAGGAGCTTTATTCTGGATGTTATTTCAGAGTCATGCATTAGTTTGGACAAATATTTTACAAGTTGAATCGAATTACTTATATTGTTATTTTTCAGCGGGTGTATATTTTACATTCATAGCCTATTATTCACTTATTATCAAAGGAATCTTTGTACCTTTATTAATGGCATCTTTCGGATTGTGGACAATAAAAAATATTCGAAATATACGTCGTATAAGAGTTAATCCTCATTTAATCATACCGAGAGTTCGGACAACAAATACTACGACGACTTTACTTAACTCAAAAGATCGTCAACTTGTACTTATATTACTTGTGAATATCATTATTTATATTGTATTTAGCTTTATGTTAACAGCCGTTGCCATGTACGAACAAATTACGCAGAATGATACGAAATCTTTTGAACAGATACAAATTGACTTATTTGCAAGAAATATTGCGATCTTCAGCACTTATATACCATTTTGTGTTAATTCCTATATAAATTGATTCGTGTCCAACACATTTCGAAATGAAGTCAAACATATAATTTTAGGTAAATGAACTTGCAACATTATTTAACTAGTTTTTATCTTCTAACCTAATTATTTATCAAAAACTAATTAAAATAAATGCGTATTAATCATGACTAAAAGCGAAAAGTTATATGGAGGTAGATGTGAGTGGGAACTGTAGCGTTCGTGAATAGAATACACTCGCATTCACCCACACCCATCCTCAAGATATAAATCGCTTCTCGTTTCGAATCGACAGTTTTATTAAGACGACAAAGCATAAAGAAAATATATCAGAACGAAATAGAAAATAAAAAGCAGACGTATCAGATGGTTTATCGTCTTGATTAAATGTTTTGTTTAAAAAGATAATTGAACAACTAAAATACTAGATTTATCGACCGCTGTTGTGAACTCTCGAATTTCAGTTGACATTTATTCTTCTCTTGATATTTGCTCGTTTTCACACGCCATTCACCTTCGAAATGACTCGCCGTTGCGTTCCAGGTCAGTTGAATTGTTACGTTACCTACATTCCGTTGATAGGTTTTTGTTAGATTCATTCGGCATTTTTTATTCGAATAAGTTCCAACGATCATAAATGCACCAACTTCGTCAGATCCATTTCCGCTCACTTTGAATATACGAGGATCGAATAATAGAGAAAGCTGATACCAATCATGCCATTTATCATACTGATAATTTCGACTGGACCAAATGCCTGATCGAAAAATATCTTCGGCTGGTACATTCAGTACCTGACTGTTCGCCCTATTTCTTCTACGTTTTGAACAGCATCTGCAAAACAAAAATAGGATAACCAAACCAGCACAACCCCCAGCAATGCTACCCACAATAATATCAATCTTGCGATTTTCCTTCGATCCACTTCCATAATAACCACTACTGCGGCTACCTATATTCATTTAAACAAAGGTTACTTTTCTATTAACTACTTTAGATACTCACCTCGTACACCACTTCTACGAGAGCCACCTCTAGCTCCTTGACAGATACCTAACTCGATCATAATATAGGCAATTAAGAGTAGACGAACAAGTAATGGTATTTGCATTATAATACTCCGCCAATTTTAATCTTAAATATAAAAGAATGCAACGACAAGTTTCGCTGAGTAAATCTAGCTTATTATTCATTCCAATTGCTGAACGCAGAATCGTTCAATTTTGTTATGAAAAACTCAGTAACTACCAACAGAATAGGATTCAAAACAGCATTAAATATATATATTGAATGATCCACATTCACATTTTGTTCATTTTTGCTAAAAGAAACGGCTGTTGAAGGCAAATGCTGCTGAAAAGCGGAAGAATTGCGGAACAAAGTTTAAATAGCGAAACAGGTGGCACTTATATATTTTTGCTTCCTTCAAAATTCAAATGACAAAACGTCGACTTTGCCTCTGTTAATAAATCTAACGTTGTTAACACGTCAAATTGTCACTCACAACATCTGGTATTTCATCGACACTTTCTAGAAAAAGAGGAGAAAAGACACGTATAGTCTTGACTTGTAAAATGTCGACAAACATTCGCACAATTGATAATTTAGTGTTCTGCTTTTAGTTTCCAGTACTAACATGAAAAACTTTAAAAAAATGAAGCATGTGTTTTTGGACGACAATTATGATTGTGCAATCCTTATTTTATCGACTTTTAAAATAGAGGCTTATGAAAAAGGATGAGAAATAATGTTGCTGTTCACGATATGACGGAATCCAGACGTAAAAGAGAGAAAATAATTTTGATTTCATCTATATAAAACATGAAAAGATTTTTCTAAACGTTGTAAACTCTATCGTGAATGAATTGGGATTCGAAAAGATGATAGGTATCACTGGTCTATTGAGATAGAGTTATCCATGTGACCATCTATGGGAATTATCATCTTTTAATCATCAATTTTTTTCAAATCGAAATAAACAATTTTAACAAATATAAAAAATCAATGCTTTATTTCTAAATTAATATACTAATAAATATTGAGGGATTTTTGTTCTATTTAAACTACTGATATAGTTTTCAATTTTGGTTTTGTTCTTTAACCATAATTCTCTGAATTCCATCATGTATATCTTGTGGTGATTTAACAAGAATAATTTTTGATTCAGGTGCTAGTTGATGTATAACATTGAGAAGACGATTAAACCAGTGGAGTATATCTGCACGATCTGTTGGCACATCCTTTTCATGATATAGAGCAGATTGATCAAAACCATTGACATAACCACCTACAATGAAAATAAGACAGATTATATAAATTTAGAAGAATCCAACTAACCAATAGATATCGCATCCCATTGTTGTTCTTTAAGTGCAGCAATTACTTTTTGATCACTTTCCTTGTTGTTAACAAGACCAATAATTTTAATATTTTTATATCCTAATGCAACTAAAGATTTCTGTGCTTCCGCACCTGCTTTATTACCGGCACCAAGTGCTAAGATTTTCCATTCATATGAAGCGCCTGTAGATGAGACTGACCTGTTTATTATAACTGTTGGAATTGAAAAAGCCTAATGAAATACAAAAAATAAAAATCGAAAATAGATGATGATATGCACGTAAGTTTTATATTTATCTTCCACTCGCTATCGCATTCATCTATATCCTCAAAATTATTTTTTTAACTTAAATCTTACCTTACGAATCGAAAATAAACTACTAGTTATCAATCTTAAAGACATAATTTGCTTTCTTCAGTATTCTTTCGTGTGCGTTATAAGAAAAAAGAATATTTGTGACTTAATGTGTTGCGCTTCATTCGATTTTTTCCTCTTTTGCCTTCACCATCGATGCAATATTAATATTAATGCCCTTCCACGTGTCTTTTCTTTCTTTCTTTTTTTCAATGTCGTATTATTTTATACATTTTTTTCCTTTCGTTCTATTCATATTTATTATTAGATATCTATCGATTATATACGTATTCTTTTAGAATTGCAACATTGTATGTACACCGTTCTGCCATAATCATCTGGTATCTGGATAATATATTCATATATCGCTTTCTTTCTTCTGTATAAACGTGTATTTTATGTCATATCGATACACATTCCAGAGACGTATTCGTTGTTTTTCTTCAATAAAACTGTTGAGAAACGTCTTTTAGTTATTTGCATGAATTCTAGAGAGAGTAAAGGTTTTTCGATAGAACTTAGGTGAGATGCGCTTGGGACAAGAAGTTTAGTTGTACTAGTCAAATCTCATAAGAATGAGATGATTTTTTCGATTTTATTGAAAGATTAAAAAAGAAACATGTATGTTTTTGTTTAATGATTATTTTTAATTAAATCTGCTGCTCTTTCAGCAATTGCAATCGTTGGAATATTTGTATTACCCGATACATTAATTGGTATGATACTTGCATCGATAACACGTAGACCTTTAACACCTTTAACTTTTGTATCAGATGTGACAACTGTCATTTCATCGTCGTCTTTTCCCATTTTACATGTTCCTACAGGATGATAAACTGTGATTGTATATTTACGAATATATGATTCCCAAAATTGATCTTCATTTTCAGTTGTTTCGTTTCCATTCATTTCTTTTGCCAATGAACGAACAACATTTTTCAATGGTTCAGTTTGACAAACTTTCTTAGCTAATTTACAAGCTTCAATTAATTTTCGAACATCTTCTTTATCTTCCAAATACTTTGGATTAATATTTGGATGTGCAAGAGGATCACGACTTGCTAAAGTTATTTCACCTTTCGATTTTGAATGAAGAAGAGTAGGAAGATAGGCCATCGTCGATTGATGTTCACCACAAAGATGTGGACCGATATATTGTTCGTATACTTCGGGTTTAAAATTGAAATTTTGCAAAAGATTAGCATCAACTGTTAGTGGACAAAAATGTACTTGAATATCAGGTACTTGATTTTTATCTAAAAAAAACAATTCTTTAGAGAAAATATTTGGTGATCGGAGGGCAATGAAAGAGATTTCTGTAATCACCTCGAGTACACTTTAGACACGTTTCACTTTCAGGTGAACTTACCAGTTCCATCGATTTGATGCCAAGCTTCTGCTTCTACAACGCACGATGTCAGACGACCTTTTCCTTCAACTGCCCATCGTTGTAAATTTTCTGCAGTTAAATCTCGAGTTGAAAGTGTTGATATGTTAGTTGTATAAATAAGAACAGTCATAATATGATCTTGTAAATTCTTTCCAACACCAGGTAGATCAACAATAACTGGAATTTCAAGTTTTTCTAATTCATCACGAGGACCAATCCCAGACAGAAGAAGTATCTGAGGGCTTCCAACAGTACCAGCTGATAGAATCACTTCTTTACCCTGAATGACTTCTTCTTTATCAAGTGAACTGGCACGTTTAATAACGACGCCTAAATATATAGAAAATATTCATTTTAGAACAAAACGCAAAAAACATGGATTTCAAACCTTTTGTTTGCTTTTGTTCATCGACTAAGACGCGACAAGTATGTGCATTAATTAATACATGAAGATTGTCTCGTTTTATTGCCGATAACAAATAACCACTTGCTGTTGACCAACGTTTTCCATGTTTAGTTGAAACTTGTGACAATGTTACACATCCATTGAGAGATTCTTCAGCATTATAATCTTTCGTTTGATGAAATCCATTTTTTTCACATGATTCAATAAATAATTGATTGATTTCATTTGAATCTTCTAATAGAGTGACATCCATCATACCTTTATTTTCATCATGATTACGAAATTTATCATTTTCTGGAATTGAATTGATATCAGCTCGTTCTAATTTTTTAAAATATGGTAACATTTTTTTAAATGACCATTCTGGTAATTCCCAGCTATCATAATCATGTGGATCACCGCGAACATATTGCATATAGTTGATCGAAGAACAACCTCCGAGTACTTTTCCACGTGGCCAATTACCTTGTTGATTAATGCAATTAAAATGTGAATGAACTTGAGGTGTAGTTTTATATTGCCAATCAATATCACCACGCTGACAATTTCCACTAAAATACATGTGATATATTTTCTAATTCTTTTCATATAAAATTCTTTCTCTTACCATGCAGCTGGCATATGGATTATATCATTTGTATCGGCACCACCAGCTTCAATTAGAAGAACTTGTTTGTTATTATTTTCAGATAAACGATTGGCTAAAACAGCACCTGCTGAACCAGAACCAACAACTATATAATCATATACAATTCCATCAGTTTTTGTTTGAGAAAAATCACGTTCCCAACGTTGTACAACAGATGGATTTTCACTGATAACTGGCGCAGCAGCTTGTTCAGCAATATTTGTGTTCGACATAATTTATATGATGATAACTAAATCAAATGTAAAATGGAAAGGATGATACCGATTAAAATCATGTAAATTGTTAACAATAGACAGTTTAGGCTACTTGCGGTCAATCCTAACAAACAAAATCTTTTGTTTTCGTTATCAGGTTTATTCTGATATTTTACTTATTAAGCAATTTTTCTAAATCAATAACTATATATGAGGAAAAAACAGGTCGCATCGCTAGATTTTGAGCCTAAATAATTCATCAATTTCATGACAATACCTTACTCTCAGCTGAAATGCTGTCAATTAAAAACTTAGAATAAATAACAAAGCTAACGGGTTATTGCGATTCAGCAAGCGCCATCTTATGATGAATCAAATCGGTATGTTTTTAAACATTTAAGGTAACGAAAACGATGAAAATAACTAGTTTTATCAGTGACGAAGGAGAAAAATACTAGTGGTTTTTTTTCGTTCTGTCGTTCGTGCACGTTGTTTGTCGAACGAAAGAACGCATATATAAACATTTTCTATTCTACATATAAAGCAACTCGTAGGTGATGACGATTTATTCCATTTTTATTCAGATATTTGTTTGGAAAAAATTTCAACTTAATGTATAAAATATTTCATTTTCTTTCGCGACTATAATTTTATTAGATCGATGATATTTCTGTAATAAAAATAGGAAGTAAAAAAAACATTGGTATAATCGTCCACTTCCTTTATTTCTGATCAAAACAAAATGTTTTACCTGTATAGTAACGATTTGATTTTTAATCAAGTGTCAAAACCCAGTCTTTCATCATATATATATATATACGCAAACACAAAAGCAGTCACCCACGTAGCACCTCATTTTTAATGGTTACAAATCGAATTAATAATTTTCTTTGAATTCTATTATTCTTATAATGAAGGTTAAGGATTGATTTATACGAAAGCATTTTTTTATTTTGTTTTGAAAATTTTTCAATTTGGTGGGAAAGATGTCACCCACAGACAAGAAATTATCTCTATCCTATCACATACATTACAGTACTTTTGATTTTATGAATGACTACATCGAATATAGTCAACAACTATTGGAATTATTCTTTCAAAATTTTGGTTGTCAAAAGTTGAATATTATTCAAAATAAATATCATATTCAGAATCCGCATGAAAAAATATACTAGAAGGGTAGATGTGGGTGATGAATTCAAGGCACTGATACCCGAAAGGTAATAATAAACTTGCTTGATATAATAATGATATTTTCTCATAAACATTAATATATTTTGAATATAAGTACGCCATTGGTATAAGCTCATATGAATTATATTCGTCATCAAACCATCAGCAGCTTTCTTTCTCATCTTTTTTCTTTTTCATGTACCTGTCAATATATGATTTTATATTGTATTCGATTAAGCTTGTTTTTTCTAACAGAAAAAGTTTACCTTTATTAAATCTATGTAATTAATTTCTAAGTGCCCACATCCACATACAATTTTCCGCTCTCCACTTTATAGTACTGATGGCTTATGAAGGCCACACTATGTAAAAACACCATTGTTCTATCACATATGCGAAGAAAACATAGTTTGTCGTCTATAATGAAAGAAAATTTTGAGGGTGCGAGTGTGAATATAGGTGTGTCTTTGGCCACATCGATACAAACCTACCCACATCCTCACCCTCAAAAATTATTTGTATTTTTTGTGTTTCATTCTAAGACGACAAACAATTTATTCTCAGAGCTACTCATATCTTTTTTTCGTTCTATTCTGTTTTTCACCTTTACGTTTACTTTTAAAGGCCAAAAAGAATTCTCTAACAGTGACAATTATTAGAATCGTAAGAATGCATCCATGTATTATTCAACAGATCAGTAAAAAAGATTACAGTACAAAAACTGCTACTCCTATAATTTAGTTTAAGTGATTTAAAGATGAGTTGTGACTGTTCGAATATAAAACTCTTATTATGGGGTTCAATTTCTTTCAAATAATATCGTAGCATTAGTTTACAAAGTACTGAATTATTTTCTGTTTTAATTGAAGATCGATCGATCCCTGTATGGTATCGTGATAAGGGCTTATGGCAGCAATATCAGACAACGAAGAACATAAGATCTGAAGGGTGGATGTGAAAATATAGTATCTTTCATCCACCCACACCCACACCCACACCATCAAGATAAAATTCGAAAACAAACGTAAACGCATCACATTAGAGTTACTGGGAAAGATTTTGTAAGACGGTGTGTGTATTATATTTATATAACACCCCTAACAGTTACACTGCTATCTATACCCATACCCGCACGATGGTCAATTCTATCCCGTTTTTTCCCTTTCTTTCATAGTTTTGACTCATATCTGATATGATAAAACATGACGCCATGTATATAATTTCGACAACAACAAGAAAAATGTTTTTTCATCCCACTCTGAGAAATAACGAATCTTTTTTTACCTATAAATTTTCAATAACTTTCAGTCATTGCAGTCACTTTACAGCTTAACAACAAACAGTTATGAATGATTATAATCAAAATAAACATTGTGAATTTGGTACGCACAATCCTACATTAATGGAAAACCCTTTTTGGAAATGTATGGTATGTGATCCACATCTAATTGGCTACGATGGTCGCGAAAACAATAACGATGATTTTGTGGATGACATTGATACTTGTCATCCTCAATGGTGTTTTTCTCGGTTCGGAGCTACACAAACTTATTTACCAGATGGACGGCTGATTCGTATTGGAGGTGAACATGAAGATTGTTATGATGATGACTTTCAAATTTATAATGATGTTGTTGTCATACGAAATCCACATATAGTGCAAGGACCCCCTATGTACTCTTTACCTATACCGGATAACTTTCCACTGGAAAGAAAACAACATGGCACTTTATCAAGTTCAGATATATTAGGAACAACGAAGGTTGAAGATGTTACTATCTATGGATATCCTGAACATGTGTTTCCACCAACAGATTTTCATACAGCTACTTACGTGAAAAATAATGAGACCAACGATGAATTCATCTATATTATTGGCGGTTTGGGATATTTGACATCCTCTCATCGTAGAGAGACTCATGTCTATTGTCTCCGTCTATCAGATTTTAGCATACAACGGCTAAAAACGACAGGCAATGGACCAGTGGGGTGTACGGAACGTCATCGTGCGACATTAGAAACAGTTAGAGGTCGAAAAATGATCGAAATTTGTTTGAAAAACCATCGACGTTACAGATTGGACATTGAAACTGCTGTATGGGAACCGATTGATGACTAAAAACTAGAATTTTGCCAACTGTACACCTATCTAACCATGATATATAGTTTCTAAAAATTGAAAATACAACTTTCCGAAATACTTTTATAACAATTATCGTTTGGCAACTACTTGAATTTCATTTCATCGATTGTATGAATCTGTTATGTAATAATAAATAATAGAAAATCATTTATGCCTTAATATTTATAAAGAAGTCAAACTTAACTGAAAGTTGTGTTTTGTAAAGATTTCCTAAATAAAATGAGTAAAGAAAGGAAATAAATATTATTTAGTTAAATGCTTACCAGTATATTACTTAGTAACATTATCATTATGAAATATCAAAGCATTAGTCGAATCACGAAGTCAAAAACTATCATAATAGATGTGGGTATTGATATGAATAAATCGAATCGTATTGTAAGCAGTCATCCACGTCAACACACACACATTAATGCCTATTATAAACCATTGCTTATATCACTCGGATACGTAATATACCTATTAAAAAGAAATCGATCACATGTTGAAGAGCCTTGCGAATGTTAATGTATGCATAATATATTGAGAGAGAGAGAGCACTCTATAAATAAATATGGTTTTGAGAAGTATACGGCAACTTTCTTTTATATTTATCGAATAAAAGATCAAAGTAATAAAAGAAGAAAATAAATATTGAGATGATAATATGTTTAAGCCTACCGACGTCAATTTTCACACACCAAAATCCTCTAGTTCATCTAGTTCAAAAATTTCAAATGAAGATTTGATTTTAATTCTTTAAATTATGAACACAATCGAGTTTAAAAAAGACATCGGAAAATATTAAAAAAAATGAAGAAAATTCTGTAAAATAATGTTTATATGTTTTGTATTCATTTGTCAACATTTTCATCAGGTGGTCGTTGATAATCAGAAGTTGAAACTAAATAAATAACTAATATACCAAATAAAGCTGTAAATACACCAAAAAAATTTATAATTAAACGTCTTTTTTGTTCAACATCATTGGTTGTAAAAAATGATGAACCATATCCATGTTCAGATAAACCTGCTATAACTGTAACTACAGCTAATACAAATATAATTCTTCCCCAAAGACGATGACTAAAATAAAGTAATACTAATTAATTATTAAAAAAGAAAAGCAAAAAAAATCTTTACGTTGGCATGTATGCACTTCGAATTTTTAAACTTAATTTTGGAAATAAAAAAGTTACAAAACCAAATATCCATTGAAAAAAAAATAAAATTAGTGTTGTTAATCCAAGCCATGAATGAAATGATATAAAATGTATTGAACTACGACTCATTTTATATCGAATGATTGCAACAAGTCCAACAAGAGCAAAAGTTAATGATATTATAAGAAAACCAGCATGAAGAATTTTCACTATTAATTTACGTGTTGATTTTAATGTTCGATATAAAAGTATGGCATTTCCAAAACAAAATACTAAACCAGTTGTCATCATTACTGGATGATAACTAAATGGATTTGCATTCCAATCATAATAATAATTAGAATAGAGGCCTTGAGCATAAAATAAAGAAACCAATATAATACTTATTATACCAAATATTTCACATATAATCAATAATATTCGATAAGTTAATTCAGTATTTTTGTCTAATATACCAAACATTTTATTTAATCTCAAATTTTAATTTTGAAAGTAACTTGCAAGAAAAAAATGTAAAATTTATTTTAATAATGCAGAAGAAGAATATGTGATTTTATATAACTTTTCTTTTCTTTCATTTTAAATAAACATTGGACAGAAAAAAGGCTTCATGTAATAAAGAATAAAGTATACAATCAAGGGAGAAGAAAAAGAATTCGTCTATTTAAAAACTTTTTTTTTGAACTACATTATCGTACGACTAAAGTACGACCGGGATAAGTAAACACCGAAAGATTATAAAGCGTTAAAATTTTAACAAACATAAAATCATAAAAAAACGCACATTTTTACACGTTCGCTTTTTCTGAATTGTTAGAGAAATCGATCATATATCTTAATGTGAGTTGCTCGAAAAATAGTTTAGATTAGTGCATTGTTATTATATATTTTGTTATACTAATAAAGTAGAAAACGAAAAGATCCGTAGTAAACTGCAATACTTATATGTTTCGTAGCGAACTAAAATATCAAAAATATTTTGATCACCGATTTTAGTTATATTCTTTTTAGGTAATTTTTCTGATTCGATTTAAGGTTTTTAATCTGCTACTCCATGCTTCTTAATGTTTAAAAACAATAAAAATCAACAGTTTTTTCGTAATTTTCAGCGTTTATCTTGTAAGACAAGGTAAAGTATTTTCTCGTTGAAAAAAGAAACTCATATAGACACTTGATATAGTTAACAAGCATCAGACATTTATTTACCTGAATGGTTAATATGCACATGAGATATTTCCACGATAAAAACGCTTGTCATAGCAATATTCAACTGTAAAGAACTGTTTTTGTTGTGACTAAAACAGAGAATTGAACAAATCAAATATTCGTAAATATGGCATATAAGATGGAATCGACTGTTTTCACAGTTCACCAGCTGAATATGTAGGATATATATAGGTTGTGGAAGTGTGTAAAGCGAAGATACATACCCTCACCCACGTTATTGCACCAATTCGTGTGGGACATGAATTTGAGTGTTAAAAGAATATTAAAATCACCTCTTATATTCATATCCTCAATTTCTGATTAGAAACTAAATTTGCTACATGGTTTTTCATGCATATTATACTTTTATCTGTTATTATCTCTTTGACTGGCAAAATGCTATGACAAGTCAATGTAGATTTGTTTCAAGCACTTCAATACGATATTTGTGCATTTTATGACTTTTAAGTGTTCCAGTTTTAGACTATCTTCGAATTACATATAGAGAATAGATGTTAGCTCATCAAATCTTATTATCAAAGGACTGATGAATATGCGAGTGTAAATGTAAATTAAAATATTTTATTTGTTGACCATTATTGTTATTAGACGAACTTTTTCATAGTTCATGTTCAATAGATTTTATTTATGAAGTAAAAGTCTTAATAATATTGATTCTACATAAAAGTAAAATAGTAGTATTATTTTGTTTAATTAATTATCTCGATCAAGATATCGTATTTGCGATCGTATCCGAGAATGTTGCCAACGAACCGAACACGTGTTTGTCCAACGATAGTTCTCAATGCTTTGAGCGTAATGGGTACCTGTGTATTGTCAAATAGATTCTTTTCGTTTGGTAGCAATTGGAATATAGTATCATCAAATAACCAGTCACCTGCATCTGGTTCAGATGGTTGGCTAGGTTTTCCGCGCGGCATAACGATACCCTGCGAAACAAACGTTATTGTCTGGTCGACTTGCATTTGAAAATTATAAGTAGGAATTTCTTCTGATTCATTCAGCTCACCTAAATCATAATCCACCGCTGTAATTGTGAATCCAGCACCACTGCTTTGTACAAGATTGCAGAACGTCATTAGCAATAATAATATGACGCAAAGAGCAAAGTGTAATTTGTCCATTCGTATAATTATCTGTAAACAAAAATAAGCAAATGAAAAGAAAAAACAACAGTAACAGCTGTCTGCTGATGCCAAATAAACCTTTTCAATAGTGATGTATGTGACCATGCAAATAGAGCAGTTTCTTATTCAATAAATCACAATTACGATGCAATTCAATGGACGCACACACGTAGCAAAGAAAGAGTCAAATAAGGAGAAAAAGAATTTGGAAATTAAATAATCAAAATATTTACTATGCTTTCAATATTAGAAATTAGTCTGCTCTTACTTTGAAAAAGCGAAATTAGTTTTTCATATTCTCTAAATAGAACAGTTTCTCTTATTAACTGCATAGAATTTGAATTTATAAGAATAATTATAGTTACTTATTTCGTTCTTTTTCTTTTCTTTGACGACGTTGTAATCATCGTCCCATTATAGAGGTACATAAAATCGTATAATGAAACGGTTTCTATTGGTTATATACGTCATAACACGTCGTCGAATTATGTGAAGTTGAATAAAAATAGAATCGTTTCAAAATATAATTTCAACTCTTTCATGAAACAAGTCAACTAATCTCATAGGTAAAATAAATGAAAACGAATTGTTCTATTAATCGAATTTTCTAAAAAATAAAAGTTTGAATAGCTGCATGAGACAAGTTAAAATTCATTACTAAACAGATTGTGTTCAATAATATGAAATATTTTCACTCGTGTAACAAATTAGAAATTCAAATATAATATTAATAAATATTATAGTAAAGAAAAAAAAAAGTTATCGTTTACAATCACAGCTAGCTTTTAGTATTAAATCCATGTATTATGACATATGTCTACGTGCCTCTATGATGGTTTTAAAAGTCGTAGAGGTTTGATAATTTAATTGATGTTTTATGACTTCTTGATTAATGATAAGATAATATTAGAATTACTCATCGAGAAAAAAGGAAGTACGTTTACACATGAACGAATATAAACATGTATAAAATATAACGATGAAAAAGAAAAATAACTACAAGTAAGTAAAATATTTATGTAAAAGAATTTGCACAAAAACGGAATATTTCATGAATAGAATTTTACAATCATCATCCTAATATGAACTATTTATCGATTTAATAACCCTATTATTAATTTGTCATTATTATGTGATCGACAACCTGATCGATTGAAATCACATGTTGTACTGAAAAAATTCTGGTGAGAGAGTCAAAAAAAAACAGTGAAAAAATTTCGAATTCTTTTAAAAACAATTTTATAGACAAAATAGACCGAATATGAGATACACTCATGGTCAAAAGTCTTTCCTTCTTGTTTATTTCTGTACTATCATAATTCGTATACAATTTATTGCCTAGTAGAGATATGACTTGAGAGTTTTATTCTAATATAATCTGTATACCATACTGAAATAAAACTCTCAAGTCATAGCTCTACTTGGCAATAAATTTTATGTAAAGGATGATTGCGAAGAAACAAAGAAGCGAAACATTTTTCTGCGAGGGTATAGTTTCAGAGGGCATGTATGAAGTATCGATCAAAAATCATCTTTTTAAAGTGAACTTCACAACAAATAATTAAATAATCTGTGTCATGTCTCCTTTTTTGCTAACTCTACCAGAAATTTATGTGATATCTTAGTTTTTTTATGGCCAGAAACAGTGTTGACAAAGAAGGTTTCTGAAAAATTTTAACCTGCAAAATTCCAAACTCTCCGGGCTGATTGATTTTATTGACAATCGATCCGGTTCCAGTGCTGATATAGGCGGATAAATAATTAGTCTATAGAACTAATCACGAGTTACGCTTCAGTCACACAAAGTTTTGATGATGTGGTAATAAGAATAGAATGAAAAATGATCCTAATTTATATCGAGTTCAAAATAAAAATAAAAAAAATCTCTGAAACAGTAAAGAACTATAAGAATCAATTCACTCAGAAGAAAAATATGTTTCACTTCTTTGGTGTTTTCTTAAAACCTATTTGTATCTGTTTTATTTATATTTTTCAATAAACAGCTTTATAAGACTAGTAAAATGAACTATGTGTAATTATTTTTCTGTTTTTCTTTGTTTCGTTCACTCAGAAAAACCTTTTACATTGCTCGTTTATTGAAAATCAAAATTATAAATATTTGAGCACGAGAAGCTTTGCTTTTCGCAAATAAAGTACGTGACACTGTCGTATTTTGCTTTTGATTTCGAGAGAAAGTCTCCTGATTAACTTCTGTTTTTTAACGAAAAACCTCTAAATTCTAAAACTTCGATTTGGCAACTCTGATATACATACATATATATATTTTATTTATGGTCACTTTGATTTGAAGGTTAGCCGTTATATATTTTACTCTCATATAAATGTAAAAGCAAACACAAAAAGATTTTCTTTTTATTATCCTCGATAAAAATGTTACAAATGAAAGTGCATATACTATATGAAAAGAAATGAAGGTATCATAAATAATAAAAAAAACATTTTTTAACATACCCATGATGATCACGATAATATTAGCTCTTATTAAGAGAGAGACAAATGCATACTTACAGAATTGGAATAACAAATGTGAAAAAAGAAGAAGAAATAAAAAATACGACACGAAAGGTTAAAGCAACGAAGAAATAAAAATGTATTTCTTATTTAAATATTTTCTACATATTGTTACTCTGTCACAATAAAAAACATCCATTTCAAAAGGTACGATTCGTATCTATTATATCTTTTATTCAGCAAAGGTATGATTATAATTATTTAGGTGGAATTCGAAAATGCAAAATAATTTACAGATATCAACAATATTTCCTGCTGAGTCTTTAGTTTCGAACCAACACGAAGTTGAACTTAGTGGTATTCGTATGAATAATGATAATTATACTATTAAATCGAAAAGAAGTCTCTCATGTGGAAAATGCAATTGGTTTACTAAATTTCTTAACACGATGCTTAAAAAATATAATTGTATCGATGTAGAAACACGGGGTATTGAACGTATATTATCAGAAGATCGTACCGATTGCAAAACTATCAATATAGCAATGATGTGGGTAAGATAGCTTGGGGGAGGGAGGGGGGGTGAGTGAGGGTAATTACTATCGATTTTATATTTGTTAGTTTGGTGCAAATATAATTATACCAAGTTTTGCTAGTGGTATACTTGGTCCAGCACTATTCAAACTAAGTCTCTATGAATCATTTGTAACAATTATCTTTGGCACTTTACTTGGTATTATTCCAGTAGCAGCTATAGCCTGTTTTGGTCCAGCGTCGGGCCTACGTACAATGGTCTATTCTCGTTTCAGTTGGGGTTATTATGGTGCTTCGATAATGTCAGTTATTAATATTATTGTGGCACTTGGTTGGGCGGCTATAAACAGTATAACAGGTGCACAAACATTACGTGTTGTATTCAATGATTCAATACCAATGGTTGTTGGTATAGTTATTATTTCTATCATATCAATGATTGTCTCATTTGTTGGTTATAAATGGCTTCATATTTATGAACGATATTCATGGATACCAATATTTGTAGCATATTGTATATTAGCAGGAGTTGGTGCAAAATATTTTACATCTTCTAAAATGGTTAGATTTTCAAATAGTATAGCGAATCTTATTCTTAGATATGATCGATTTTCGAAAAAAAAGGAACAGAAGTTTTGTTGAGAAAAAAGTTTGATGAAAATATTGTATTTATATTCGAGTGAATTAAATTTAAAATATATATACATCACTTATAGGTATCTATCAATGCAACAACATTGAACAATAATAGTCGTCGTGCACAAATATCTCGTATTTTAAGTTTTGGCGCAACATGTTTTAGTATTTCGTCTAGTTGGTGTACGTGTGCAGCTGATTATAATACATATTTTTCTGAAGATACAAGTCAATTAAAAATCTTCGTTCTTACTTATATCGGCAATTTCCTACCCATGGCTCTTCTACAATTACTTGGAGCAGCTGCTTATACAGGCACATACACTAATCAAGAATGGAATCATGCATATGAAATAAATAGTGTTGGCGGATTATTAGGTGCTAGTCTCTCATCTCTTGGAGGTTTTGGTAAATTTTTACTTGTTCTATTTGCATTATCGACTATTGGTAATAATATACTAAATATTTATTCTTTATCATTGTCTGCGCAAGTTATTGGGCCAATATTTAAACGTATACCACGCTTTTTCTATACAGTTGTTGGTACTATAATATATATTCTATTAGCTATTGTTGCTGCAAATAAATTTAATGATTCATTAATATCACTTCTAAGTTTAACATCATATTGGTCAGTAGTATTTGTTGTTATTGTGGTGGAAGAACATCTTCTATTTCGACGGTATTCATTTAAAAATTATAATTTTGATATATGGAATAATCGTAAAAGCTTATCAATCGGTATAGCTGCAATATTATCTGGATTGATAGGTGCTGTTGGTATTGCACTTGGAATGACACAAACTTGGTTCACTGGACCGATTGCAAAAGCTATTGCAGGTGATAGTGGTGAACAAGGTGCAGATGTTGGTCTTGAACTTGGTTTTGTTTTTACAGCAGTTAGTTTTCCATTATTCCGATCAATTGAATTATATTTTATTCGAAAATAAACCATGTTTTGTTTATATATCTTGATAGTATGGGTGAGGATGTTGATCTCATTCTCATTCACTTACATCTACATTCACCTTCTCTTATCAATCTTGTCTATTGATAAAGATATCGTAAAAAATATTTGAACATCGAAACAAATATTTTTCAAAAGAAAAAATAACAGAATTATAAAAACTCACGTGTCATGAAATATAAGCGGGTGTCGATGTGAGTAACTCTTCTTTATTTACACCCACAAACACTTACACCTTCACTCCAAAGTATTAAATTTAGTTATTGAGCAAAAAAAAGATTTTATTAATAATAAAAGCATAAAACTTCACATTGGAATATAGTATCATGAATTATTATACTCTAAAAAGCCTTGCATTCGATTCTGATCCCATGTTTTAAAGTTTTTCAATTTACATAATTTCTGAAGCCGTTTGTTTTTATTCTTTTCTATGTAATTACCAATGATTTGTTGAGCTAGTTCTATTATAAGACTAATACTAAGCCAATAAATTCCGCCACTAATGAATTTAAACACATTAGTAGAGAAGAAAGGAAATATTCATGTTAAAGAAAATGCAAATTTATATAATTTTTATCTTGTTTTTCCTAGAATTATATCTTGTTTAGTTGAATATGTTAATCCATTTCTATACAATTTCCCATATTGAGTCTTAAGGGTGCGGGTGTGGATGTATGTATAGATTTCATTATTCCCTTAACCCACACTCACACCCTAGTTTTATTAGAAACATAATTTAGTCTTTTGCAAAATATTTAAGATTTTAGAAATCAATTCTACAACAAAAATAAAATATTCTATTTTAAAGTTAACGAATTGAATTTAAAACTTAAAAAATTATTATTTAATTTTCCAAAACATCTGGTAGTTAGAAGATTATTTAATCTCCATGAAAATATTTATACTTTTCAAAAAAAATATCCTATCTGTAAAAGATGAGTTTTATAAAAAAAATCTTCATATTGATTATTTTTTATTGCAAAACCTTTTCAAACTCACTATATTTGTTTAGATATAACAAAATTATGTTTAACACAATTTGATAATATCTATTGAATATATCGTTTTTATTTTCTTATTATATTTATAATTAACAATCGAAAAATAGATACAAACATTAAACTTCAAATTATTTATTTAATTATTAAAAAATTGTTGTATTTCAAAGAAAAGAAAAATTTATTAGAAATAAAAAATAGTCAAATACAAAAAAATTAAAAGCTTGATTATAATATTTTCTTTAATGTAAAAAAAGTAATTTATATTGAATCAAATTTATTCAGGGTCTTCACAAAGAAGTTGAGATACGGTAATATTTTTGCCACCTATAACAACAGATGAAAGAAAAACTGTGTCTGTAGGAGCGATCTGTGCAAGTTTAATTTTCGAAACCTCTTCATATAATTGACCACTAGCAAATCCACACAAACACGTACTATTTTGGTAACAAAAACCATCACATCCAGCTCGTAACTGACCAATCAACGTTTTATTCAACTTGTTCAATGGATATGGCAAGATCGAAGTATCAATCGTACGTGCTTTCTGACAATACTGTTTACATATGTCTGGTTCTTGTCCGTTTCCATATTTGCAGTAGTTGTCCAACTCCTCTTCTATTTTAAAATAAATATCAAAATAAAACATTCACCATAACAATGAATATTCTACTCACTTGTGTAATCGTCCTTACATCCTGAGGGTGCACCGAAACTAGACGGTAGCAATATAATATGTCCAGCGAAACACAAAGTTAACGCAAATGATATTTTATCCAGAATAACCATTCTTGATAAAAGAAATATATTCGTATATTTTTTATTGAAGGATTAATATAAATTGCTTCATACAAATCGATATGAAAATTTCTGTTTATATAGCATTATTTCATACTTAATGCTCCTAAATACAATGATAATATTTGTTTTTGTTCTTTCAGTGCAAAACAAAGAGCAAAGAATATTTAGTCATGACTCATTAATATTATTCATGCGTTGGATTTGTCTTCACATGATATAATCGTATAATAAAATACAGTACTCAGGTACAGAGAGCAAGAAATGATCTGCTATTATCACCATCTTTTGTTTTTCGTCTAGAAATATAAAAGAAAGAGTGAGTATTGTCTCATTATGAAGCAAAAAATAAGTATGAATCATGTTGAAATAAAACTAATGTGTGAATAAACATCATTTAGAACAAAACAAAACAAATTCGATTGATATTTACATTTATTTATCATAAATTATTATTATTCAAATAAAGAAATATTTCTCAAAATAAAACCTGAAAATAATCAGAATATAGATTTTCTTTTTTTTCTGGTATTATTCAATATTTTTATATTGACTTTAAATGTATTCATTTGTTAATTAACATAAAACAATTTTAGTCTCACAATGAGGTAGTAATTATTCTTTCTTTTGTGTTTGTAAAAGAAAAATAAAGGATCATGAATATACTTGATCACCTCTTTGACTCTTTCTCTTTCTATCTTATTACTATACTTTTATTATACGATTATATCATATGAAGAATATATAAATAGAGAACTTTTCGAAGCAACTTAAATTAAATAATCGATAGGGTGTGGGTGTGGGTGTGGGTGTGGGTGTGGGTGTGGGTGTGGGTGTGGGTGTGGATGTTTGTGTGGGTGTGGATGTCGGTGCGGATGTGGGTGTGGGTGTAGGTGTGGGTGCGGATGTGTATGTCGGTGCGGATGTGGATGTGGGTGTCGGTATTGTGTTTAACCCGCACTCTCAGCTACATCCTCACCAACACCCATACCTACACTTTCATTTTATGTTTTTTTGCTATAGTATATTGCTAACTCGGGCATATTTATGAGACGTATTCTGTTATCGCTTACAAGTAGAAAAGGGATTTTTTCAAGATGAATACTTTTATTGCCAATATAAAAGAAAATGAGTAGTTCTTATCAGCTTTGGATACTGACTGTGTTTGCCAATCTTCAAAGTCGCTATAATAAAACTTTAATCAGTTTTGCCTATAACTCGTGTATCGGTCGTCTTTTAGGCATTTTGTCGGTTCGCCGAAGAGAATCATCAGCAAAATATACATCAAAAAGGCAGAGTAACAAGTAATTTAAGAGCGTGTGTGTGTATGGGTGTGAGTGTAGATGTGAACAAGTGAGAATGGTAGGCGAATATAATATCTGCTCACATACCCACCCTCAAGTCCAACATATCTTACTATTTAAAGTATTATTTTGAAAAACCCCGACCGATTTCTCGGACTTACAGATGAAAGCAACCACCAAGTTAGCTTGCCTTTTTTACAATAAAGTGCCCTCTTTCCCGTGGTGTAAGTTTCTCTTCATTGCTATCAAGTTTAATGATTCGCCAATCATATAATCTTGTTAAACTGGGTTAGAAACTGTCAAAACTCCGATTATTTGAGGGTGTAGTGTGGTTGCAAAGTGGATGGAAATGGGTGTGAACGTGGGTATTTGAGACAGGCGGGTTTGTGTCTGGGTGTGAGGTGAATACAGTCTCGACAGCTACACACCCACCCATCCACCCACACCCACACCCACACCCACACCCACACCCACACCCACACCC